>VONZ01000318.1:0-472500 GCA_012976165.1 Labeo catla
TTTCAAAGCTGAATTTTTAGCATCATTACTCCAGTCACATGATCCTTCAGAAATAATTCTAATATTCTGATTTGCTGCTCAAAAAGCATTTATCATTATTATTATTATTATGTTGAAAACAGCTGAGCTGAAAGTTTTTCAGGTTTCTTTGATGAATAGAAAGTTCAAAAGAACAACATTTATCTGAAAAAAATAAATAAATAAATAATAAAAAATAATGACTCAAAGCTCTTGAATGGTATAGTGTATAATAAATAATAAATAATAAATAAAACAAAGTTTTATTTATTTATTTATTTATTTATTTTCAGATAAATGCTGACCTTTGAATCTTTCTATTCATCAATGGATCATGTGACTGAAGACTGGAGTAACGATGCTGAAAATTCAGCTTTGATCACAGGAATAAATTACATTTTAAAATATATTCAAATAGAAAGCAGTTATTTTAAATGGTAGAAATATTTCACAATATTACTGCTTTTGCTGTATTTAGGATCAAATAAATGGAGGCTCTGTGAGCAGAAAAGACTTCTTTAAAAACAAAAAATCTTATGTGTGGTAGTGTATAGACATGCTTAACTAAATATGACTAGAAACGTCTAAATACTAAAATCATTTTGCAAATGTTTTTGCTTGAAAAGACACACAAAACATAAAATACATTAAAAACAAATGTTGCTTAAATGTCCAAATGAGGACATAGTAATGCTTATAGCATGGGATTTTAAAATTTGACGCTTCTTGGCGTTTAATATTTTGGTGCATTATTTTTTTGTATTGCTGTCTGAAGTCATGGTCTCATTAAATGCTTAGTGGTTGTCAAACAAAAAGGAAAAGTCTGAAAAAGAAAGGGAGGGAGAGAGACAGAAAACAAGGGGAGACAGACAACAAAACCTGTTAGACCAGTTTCCCCCTCCCTTTAAGTTTCCAAGTTCACTTCTAAGGAAAAAAAATATGTGAAACTCAGCTCCACACTGACAGCTTCAGTAGGCAGTCTCATAGACATGCATACCTATGCATTAAGATGGTGACAGCACAATCAGCACCTTTGGCATTTCCTGAATTGATTTGGAGATGTCCTAAAGCAGAGCTCTAAACAAAGCAGTATCCATGTGTACATTTCTACAACTATTAGTTGACTCATTCTGTTACGTCAAAGAGCACCCACAGCCACCTCAAGGTGTGTTTTGCCGCTACTCAGACTTCACATATTTATTGTTATAGACTGGATGTGCTGCTGGTACTAATGTGCTTTACCTTGTTTCTTTCTCCTGTTGGTGGCAAACTCTGACTTCCTGAGAGAGCTGGGTGCTGTTTTCCTATAAAAGCTGTTCCTGTCAAGCGAACCCACGTAAACAGGTTTCCGTATCCGGCCTTGACCTTCCACATCCATTTTTCCTGAACCTGGCCGATCACTGTACTGGTCCTTGTGGTCATAACTGAGTTGAACAGGATCCTCGTATGATCGTCTCTCCTTTAGTGTTTGCTTCTGATAAACATCCTTTTCCCATTCCTTGTAGTGTCTTCCACTGCTGCTGTGGTCAGTACTGTAACCCTCTTGTCTTTGTTCTAAAGAATTTGACCTCACATCTCTGTAGCGGTCTTTGCTTTTCTGGTCATACTGATCGCTTTCACAACCCTTGTCTTCATAGCAGTCTTTAACACCGCTATCATAACGTTCATCTTTCCAATAGTTTCTATCATCCTTATCTCTGTAATCACGCTGTTCTCCGTCTCTGTACTGATAAGAGTCTCTCTCTTTACGTTCAAAGCGATCCCTCTGCTCAGACTGGCTATTTTCTCTGTAATCATACCGATCTCGAGGTTTGAGGTCATAGTGGTTACCTTTCTTACGTTCGTACCTCTCCTTGTCATCTAGTTTGGACGGGTCTCCTGTTCTTTCTCTACGGTCATAACAGTCATTACGGATCTTCTCCTTTTCTTTGTAATCATAGTAATCTCTTCGATAGTGGTCTCTTCGATCGATTGAATCCCGGTCCCTGTACTGGTAGCTGTCACCTCGCCTACGGCCTTCCTCGCTGAAACTACGGTCATAACGGTCCCTGTTTCTGTCATCACTCTGGTCTTTCTCTCTACGGTCATAGCGCTCATACTGGTAATCATCTCTGGAGTCATAGTGGTCTGCTTCTCTATATTGGTACCGGTCTTTTTTCCTGGTGTCATAATGTTCTTGATGTTTGTCATAGTGCTTGTCTCTGCGATCATACCGGTCGTACTTATCCAGCTCTTTATGTTCATAGTAATCCCGGCTCCTGCGGTCCCCATCTCTGTAATGATCAAGCTCCTTATCGTAGTAGTCCTGGCTGCCACGGTCAAGACTGTACGCATATCGATCTCTGCGACTGTAAGGCTCTTGACCCTCACAGTACTCATCGGATTCCCAAGAGTGGTACCGGGTCACATGGTCAGGACGCTCCTTATTCCTTGGGCTCTGTGCAAAGTCTCTATGATCAGAGTAATCCAGTTCTTCCGAATTCTGATAGAAGCAGTGATTGCCGGTCCACTCTTGTGGCTTTCTCGGCTCCTGGTACACTGCTTCTGGAGATTGATAGAAGAACTGTTGGGGAGGGACCTCTCGGTAAGGAACCTTGTCCCAGTCCTCATATTCCCAGCATTGTTGAGGGTACCCATTGGCTTGTCCGAGGTAGGCCTGGTGCTCCCAGTGTCCTGGTGCGGGTCTGAAATCCTGAGGGCACATAACTGCCTGCTGCTGAAGTTGCTGCTGCTGCTGAAAATGCAGCATTGCCATGCATCGCTCCTTCTCCCAGCCTTCACTCACCAACTCTTCGACGCTCTTGCCTCTCTTGGGAGGAGGCCTGTTGAAGTCCCAGGGCACTGGGGCAAATGGCACAGGGTGTCCTAGGACCACCTGTCCCTTCATAATGGCCGTGAGACTCCACAAACAGGGCAAGCTTTGTTAGCTTCCCCAGATTTCACATTCCAGATCAAGATGTAGAGGACTCCACCTGTCAGGCATGCTCAAACTCTCTGTCACGCTCTAACTCTATTTCTCCGACGGCTGACTGAACAGGACTGTCTGGTTCAGACCTGAGAAACTCAATCTCTCTCTTTCTGTCTCTCTCTCCGCCCACCCAGCCAATGGGAGGAAGAGAGGGAAGGAGGTGGGGGAGGGAAGAAGCAACAACGGAGAGGAGGCAAAGGGGAGGCATTTAGGGTTAATCATCGAACGTAGTCACATGAATGGATTAGAGGAAGACTGTGATTGGCTGAAGTCTCTGTTTGCAGGAAAACACAGGCTGGACTTCACAAAAGAGGAGGGAGCATTATCCTCTTTCATTCTGCTAACTTCTCTAAGGTGTTTTTAAACTTGGCATTGCTCATGAGCAAAGCTCATATGCATCTGAAGACTCTTTTCAGGTTGTTGTTTAACAGGGATCATGAAGTTGTGATATTTCACAACTTCTGCTTGAGTTTTTAAAGAAGTTTAGCAGGTCTGTATGTTCTGTAATCAAAGCTTTATCTGTTCTAACTTGCTCGCCATGCATTTCAGAGTACCAAGGTTCCCATGAATGTCAATCTTCTATTTTCATGTTTCAACAAGCTGACCTGGGAAAGTTGGACACAGGCCGATTATTCCAGAGAGCACCGTGCACTGTCGAGTGCCTGCATTCTGCACAATGAGCCATTGTTAAGGGCCGCCCCTGGTTTCACAGGCTAGGGCATCTTTTCATGCAAGGCAGAAAAAAAAAAAATGCTATTCATGCGCTTCAGCATAGTATATCACTCCCTCTACAAAAAAGACAAAACAGTACACAGTACTATGATTTCCTATTGCACACAGTACTAAGAAAGTGTCACTGAATACAAATACTAGTAATGTGAAAACATGGTAAAAAGAGAAGAAAAACTGTGCTGAAATAGTAGTCAACATTTGAAGTGGATCATAACCACAACCAAAGTTGTCCTAAAACCGAAACAATACCCATTCTTTTCTTAGGACAACTTTTGAACTTTTTTTGATCCACTTCAAATGTTGACTACTGTTTAAGTTCAGTACTGTTTAGTTTAAGGAAGTAAAATGCAAAATATTGGTCCAGTTAAGACTAAAAAAAGTGAGAATAAGATATTTTGTGGGTCTGACTGCTTGTCCTCTTTTCTTTATAAACTTTGGTATTTTGATAATCAGTGTTTAAGATCTCACATTTCTTTACACGGGGCAGACCGAAACTGTGCATGCTGTTTTTCATTTCAGAGACATCAGGAGCAACATTCCTCTGGTGTAATGGAGTTGTTCTACTTTGTTTACACAAGTACAACCCTTTGAAATGGCATTGAATTCACATTCAAAGATAGTGCACCTGGTCCCTTACATCAAAAAAAAACATACATTTCATACAATAATATCTAAAACCTGCCAAATATAATCAGTTTTAGGTTTGTATTTAATAAAGAGAGGTATGTAGAAGAAAGTGTGGCTGAAAAAAAGTCCTTAGGGAGTACATCGCTCTGAAGCTAATTGCTCCTAATGTCCTCGGATAAAGAGAAAAAAAACTTATGAATCTCATTTAGGACAAACAAACCTTTGGATCAAAAGCATTCAAGACAGCCACTGTCTCTCAATGAGTGCCTGTTTCATACATTTTGATTAGTCTGAATCTATCAGAGAGCCCAAAAAGTAATTACAGCGACGAAGCATTCAGATGCATGCTTATGACAGAAGTGACAGAGGACATAGGTCTCGCATGCCACTCTTCTGTTATTAGAACAGCCCTCCATCCAGTCCCTCACAGCCTTTCCAGCAGGCGATGGGATCATACAACGCTTTAAAGAGCCTTCTGTTAACCTGAATAGGCTTTCGTGCATGAGACAGGCACAGAAAAGCTGGGAACTGGAGATTAGATCCAGGACACAAATGAGCTCTTGATGCTTTTTATGAGCACCAAAACAGATCCCAATTAGAACAAGGGATGTGGAAGGGGCAAAAGAAGGCTAGAATGGGACACTCACTCATAGATACACATATAAATGAGCCAGTCAGAATTAAAATCACAACTTCAACAATGTGAGTACGTAAAGAACTGTTCCCACAAAGAGAATGAGAAATATGAGAGCCTGTAGGTTTGATAAGCTCCAAAACTGCCTTCTTTCTTTCTTTCTAATATAGTTTCAAATAACTTTGAATCCTATCTTACTCCAAAATTCAGTCTTGTTTTTGTTTCCAATTCCAGAAGAGATGATGAAATAAGAAGCTTGTCTCCTCCCTCCTTAAGAAAACCGCTGTTCAGCGATAGGCTCTTGACTGACTCCCTGCACTGTAACAATAAATAACCATTGTTTCTACCCTCCCTGTTGAGAAACACACCCTGTTATGATAAATGTGGAAACACATACACACACATCTACCTAACTGAATAAAGAGAAACACACGAGGACATGATGCTACTTACACCATTATGACACCCAATGACTCAATATGACACACATTGCTACACTCAAAAACATTATTAAACATTATTAAATTTTACGAGATTAAAAAAGTAGTATTTCAAGAATAAAGTTAAAATGTTGCATTCATTAGGCCTATTTGTAGTGCGCCAGCCACCCACAGATTTTGAAAGCTGATTTTCCCGGTGCTCCCAATCCGGGCCATTTGCATTTACAATAGGCTAGAATCTTGTAATGGCTACGAATTAATTCTTGTAATTTAGGCTTTATTCTCAAAACATTTAGACTTTATTCTCAAAACCGCTTCGACTTTTTATTCTCCAAAAAGCTTCGACTTTTTTATTCTCCAAAACGCTTCGTTTTTTTTATTCTCCAAAACACTCCGACTTTTCATTCTCCTAAACGCTTCGACTTTTTATTCTCCTAAACGCTTCGACTTTTTATTCTCCTAAACGCTTCGACTTTTTATTCTCCTAAACACTTTGACTTTATTCTCGAAACCGCTTTGACTATTTACTCTCGAAATGCTTCAACTTTTATTCAAAATGTTTCACTTTTTATTCTCCTAAACGCTTCACTTTTTATTCTCCAAACGCTTTGACTTTATTCTCAAAACCGCTACCTTTTATTCTCGAAACCGCTTCGACTATTTATTCTTGAAACCGCTTCGACTATTTACTTTTGAAATGCTTCACTTCTTATTCTCCAAAAGGCTTCTCGACTTTATTCTCAAACACTTTGACTTTATTCACAAAATATTTTGACTATTCTGGTAATCCTAGCTTTTTTATTTAATGAGGCACTAAAATGGCATCATAAAATACAGTTTTATTAAAATCCACAACTTTTTTTAGTTTTTAGAAAAAAAATCTACATTTGTTGTTAAATATTGTAAACAGCAAAGAGAAAAAAGTAAGAATTATTAAGAGTAATAAAGAATTTTAACTTAAAGTTCACAACATACGCAAACAGTGTTGCTCCGTTCCACTTCAGTCAGTCCAAGACATAGTTGACACAGAAAACAAGGCATATTCACCAAGACTTGGGCAGTGCTCCAAACCAAAGGCATGCTTGATAATTACTTCTGACGAGCCACTGATGAAGCTCCTTGCTTTAAAAATTACCCATTCTCAAATCTAAAATCCGATCCAAGTTTCAAATAGAATTCCTTGTATGCTATACTTGAAAACAGATGGCTGTGACTAGCAAGCAGGTTACACTTATCAAACAAGATGTGTACACAGCTGTGTGCAAACAGTGTATGTGACACACATAATATAGAGTCACGTGCTGTGAACACAAAAAAACAAGCAAAAAAATTAATTGGCTCTGAAATAGTGACTAATTACAAAACCAGTTCTGATTCTTATTTTGATAAAAAGGGAAGAAAAGGCAAAGCTATAATACCACATACTAAGAAATATATACACAACCCCTCTTCATCTCGGTTCAAGTCTTACCTGATGCATGTGTGGTTCTGGTTCTAAAAACATGGCCAAAAAGGGCTGTGAGACGCACCACAGGCTGAACCAGAGAGCTCCAGAGTCTGGCTTTAAAATTACTGCTGGCCATGACCTCCAAAAAGGCCCAATTACTATGGTAATGTCCACAACCTCACCAAAAAAAACAGGAGTAGAACTGACACAGTGATTATGGAAGTAAAGAGACATGCAGAAAGAAATGTAGGGAGAGAGAGCAAGGGAAGGAGAGCATGTATTTAAAGAGGCCATGTATTTCATATGTACATGGGAAAAGTGCAGCCAAGAGGACCAGCATTCCACACATAGGTAATATACCCATGTTAAAGCAATTATAAGGTAATACCTTTTAAATTATAATTACACATACACTGCTGTGCAGTAAGATTTTTAATGTTTTTAAAGAAGTTTCTTATGCTTATCAAGGCTGTGTTTATTGATTTAAAAAAAAAAAAAAAATCAAGAAAAAAAAAATGTAAACAATGTAACATTTTTCTATTTTAATATCCATTAAAATCTAAAAGTATTTTCTAACAATATACACTACCGTTCAAAAGTTTTGGGTCAGTACATTTTTATTCTTTCTTTTTTTGAAAGAAATTAATACTTTTATTCAACAAGGATGTGTTAAAATGATAAAAGGTGATAGCAAAAGACTTATATTGTTACAAAAGATTCTTGTTTTGAATAAATGCTGTTATTTTTAACCTTTTATTCATTAAAAGTATCACACGTTCCAAAAAATATTTGGCAGCACAACTGTTTCCAACACTGATAATTCTAATAATAAATCAGCATATTAGAATGATTTCTGAAGAATCATGTGACACTTAAGACTGTGGTAATGATGCTGAAAATTCATTTTTGCATCACAGGAATAAATTATATTTTAAAGTATATTGAAATAGAAAACTGTTATTTTATATTGTAATAACATTTTGCAATACTTCAGTTTTTTCTGTTTTGATCAAAGGCAGCCTTGAGCATAAGAGACTCCATTAAAAACATTACAAGTCTTACTGATCCCAAATCTTTGAATGGAAGTGTACATCAGACAGTCTAGTAAGTTTGAAACTGTTAATTTACTATTTGTGGATAAAGTTTGTGCAAACAAAGCACTAAAATTTCTTCCTAAGACTGAGGTGTTTAACAAGATCTGGCCACTGTACAGTGAATCATGGCCACAATGCCCCACGTCAGACTTTAAGAAATGTGCAAAAACATGATACTCCCAGCGCCACTGTCTACTGATTCTTTCAGCTCAGCCTTATGCCTGGGTGTGTTTTATTCCCTGGTTAGGTGTGAAGGTCAAGCAAAGACCATCTATGTGAAACCGCTGAATATTACATAACATCACTGAGTGAGCTTTAGAAGCACAGAGGCTCTATTAGATTGTTATATAGTTGACAGCAACATTGAGAAGATGTCAGGAAACCAGCCAGTGCATGTTGATATAGATGAAAAACTTCTTAGGAAAGAAGCTATGTTGACAGACATGCAGTAGAGAATTTTAACGTAAATAAAAGTATCGACACACCCAGTAGAGTGAACTTTGTCTCAGATTCAGTGGCATATCAAAAGCACTCAACGGGAACACCTCTAACACTCAAGATGTAGTTTGACCTCAAAAGAGGATAGCAGCTGATATGATGCATGGATGAACATACTGAGCAGCTGACAGGTTGTTTTCTAGAAATAATATGAGCTGCTGTTTGGTTTTGTCAGAGAGTGTGACCAGCATAAAATAATTAGAAGTGGATTATGTGGGAAAACTAATTCTCAGGCAAGCCGAAGAATCTACGGACATTGTTTTACTTGCGACTCATTTCCTGCTACTACTTATGTGTTTTTACTGATAAGTTCCAACACTGGTAAAACACTGTATCTGTATCTGTAACGGTTGTAAAAACACAAGGCATACACTGCCGTTAAAATGTTTGGGATCAGTAAGACTTGTAACGTTTTTAAAGAAGTCTCTTATGCTAATCAAGGCTGTATTTATTTTATCAAAAATACAGAAAAAAACAGCAATATTGTGAAAAGCTATTGCAACATAAAATAATGGTTTCTAATTTAATTTACTTAAAAAAAGGATTTATTCCAGTGATGCAAAGCTGAATTTTTTATCAGCCATTACTCCAGTCTTAAATGTCACATGATCCTTCAGAAATCTTTCTAATATGCTGATTTACTGTTAAAATAGAACTGTGCTGTCAAGTAATTTTTTAAAACCTGTGATACTTTTTTTAGGATTCTCTGATGAATACAAAGTTTAAAAGAACAGCATTTATTGAAAATATAAATATTTTCTAACAATGTAAGTCTTCTGCTATCACTTTTTTTTTTTTTTTAAATCAATTTAACACATCCTTGGTGAATAAAAGTATTAATTTCTTTAAAAAACAAACAAACTTTGAAACAGTAGTGTATATAGTTAGAAAAGATTTCTATTTTAAATAAATGCTGTTTATTTTAACCATTTATTCAAAGAATGCTGAAAAAAGTAACGGGGGGGGGGGTCATTATATATTTTTTCAGAAAACAAGACATAATATCTTAAGTCATTTTACTTGTCAAGTAAATGCATCCTGATTCAAGAAGTTTTAGATATTTATACTAAAAAAACAAGACAAAAATACTAAGGAATAAATAATTTTTTGCAGTGTAAGCAGCACAACTGTTTCCAGCATTGGAATAATAATAAATCACCATAAGAATGATTTCTGAAGAATCATGTGACACTGAATACTGGAGTAATGATGCTGATATTTCAGCTTTGATTACAGGAATAATTTTTTAATGTATATTAAAACAGAAAAAAACATTATTTTACATCATAATTTTTTCTGTATTTTTTTATCAAATAAACGCAGCCTTGATGAGCATAAGAAACTTCTTTAAAAAAACATTACAAATCTTACTGACCCCAAACTTTTGAACAGCAATGTATACTGATATGTGAGTAAAGAGAGGAATTAGTTACCTTGTAGCTGCTGCTGTTCCAGGGTCAGTGTCTCCATGGTGTAGGTGCAGAATTCCAGATTTTCCAGAGCCTGTTGTCTCGAAGTCTCATCCTGCTCCTCTTCTAGCATGGCCTGCAGCTCCTGGGCTGTGTGAGAATACATATCAATTTCTCTTTCCACCTCCTCCAACCTCAACAGTAACCTATATTGCTCCTGTTCCCTTTCTCTTTCTCTCTCCATTTCATTCTCCATCTCCAGAGCATCCTCAGCATCCTCCACCTCTTCAACATTCTCTTCTGGCGAGTTATAGAATGGGTTGGAGGTGGGTGGAGAAGGGCCTGGCATCACAGCACTGGTGCGTGGGCATGGAGGAGGTGGGCGTGGAGCTGGACGTGCGGGTCTGTAAGGCTGAGGAGCCATACGTCCATTGGTTTGAGGACAATGCGAGTTTGTAGGTGCTGGTGGCCTAAGGACCCTTGGTCTAGGAGGAGGTGGACGTAGCGTCTTCCGCCTCTCCAAAGAAGAGGAGGCGGAGCCAGATGGAGAGGAAGTGGTGGGCAACAGACGTTCCATCACAGAGCCACGGATTATGTCATTCTCATTGCTGTAGTCCATAATGGAGAAGTGGCGGGAAACTTTATTGCCCCTTCCACCGCTAACCTCCTCCCATCGGCTCTCTTCTGTGGTGCCATTGCCACGACCTGGCAAGCTCTGTTCGAACTCTATCAGCTGCTGGGAAAGCTTGGCTTCAAGATCCCCAGCTGACACAGCCAAAGTCCCCAATGTCTGAGACATTGGTAACCCATTTGAACCCTGTTCCTGAGGCCATTCCCAGTGGTTGCTTCGACCACCGGATGTTAGGTCTGCATCACTGACGCTCGCATGGCGAGTTAACTTCTGCCTGTTCTTCTCAGCAGAGATTTTACTGCTGAAGGGGTTTCTGCTGTCATGAGATGCGTAGTTACCACTGTTTCTTTTCCAGGTGGAGTTAGGCGAGGTTCTGATGGGCGGATTCAGACTTTGCTTCCTCATGTTGGGTGCTGGGGGAGGTTCTCGTAAACTGGTGGTAGAACTAGAACTGTATTTTCGGTTGCTGAGGGCTTGTAGACTCGGCCTGGGTGGCAGCTGGGGTCTGCCCAGGTTAGGACTGTCAGCTCTGGTACTCTGGACTTCTTTGTGGGTTGAGCTACTTGCCCTGCGAGGTTGTGTGTGAGGGGGCGGAGGTCTTTCTCGCCTTCTTTCTTGTGACTGAACCTGTGATTGAGTCGTTCCTCTCCCTTGAGATGTTTGATCGGAGTGCATGTAGTGCACTTGCTCATCCTTTCTTTCCTCCTCCCGACGCTCAAAGTAATCCAGGTCCCACACTGTGTGATCTTCCTGAGCAGGCCAATCTTGTCCATATTCTGGCACTGTGCAATCTTGTTGAGCTGAGGTATAGTCGGGAGTGTAACACTCTTCTTCTCTTTCAGGTACACTAATTTCAGTCTTGGTTTGTGGGACAACCTGCGGGTGGCCTTCCATCTTGACAAATCGATGAGGGAAAACTCCTCTTCTGCCATGTATCTGCCCCTCCAACCAGCCATCTTCCAGCGTGCTGAGGATGCGGATCCTATCACCAACATCAAAGTCTAGCTCACCAGGTTCAAGGGCACGAAATTCATAAAGCGCAATACCATATACAGCTCCCTCTTCCTCCTCCTCCTCTTCTTCCTCTTGCTGTTGTTGAATCTCCATTTCTGGACTGTCCTCATCCCGCTCTTCCTCCTCCCTCCTTTCTTCGTCCTCCATGCCATAACCCGAATACTGCTGCAGGGTCTGAGCTTCAGGCTCCTCCAGAGGTGAGCGCAGGGGTCCGAGCAACTCCACAAAGCCCTCAGGGAAAACTCCCGTCCTGCCATCCAGCTCTCCCTGGAACCAGCCTGGTTCTGGCAAGCCTATGATGGTGATGACATCGCCCTCGCGAAAGTCCAGCTCCTCGTCCAGCTGGGCGTGAAGGCTCATGAGGGCACGGGCTTGGCCCAGCGCATGTGGGGGAAGCTCGGAGGCCTGGGCAGCCGCGCTGCGTTCTGATAGCTGTCTGGATCGTCCGGAAAGCTCCAGCTCTTTAACGCAGGAGGTGGGGAAGAGCCCACGTGATCCCCATGCATTATGGCCTTTCATCCACACAGCATCCACACTCCTTTCAGCAGCAACTACATCACCTAAAGCAGGAGAGAGTCGTAGAAAATCAGGATAAGAAGGACTGAAATGTTCGAACTGATTATTGCTGCTGAAAATGGTCAATTATTATTAGGAAATACACTTGGAGTACTACAGATTGCCAAAAGTTATAACAAATCAAGGAGAACAAAAGATGTTTGTGGCTGGCCAAACCAACCCAGGTTTTCCAGGGCAAGAATCTTGACAACATTCGTGTTCGTTCTTATAATTTCCGGTCAAGTAGGTAAAATATTAGGCTAATATCTTTATTAATACTGCTCGTACCTATCTTTACCACATTAACTTTAGTTTGTCAAAATACTGCGTTCTTTCCTGCTTACTAAGTCCTTCTCCATATGATTTAACAGCTTCTACATGTTTTTCAGTGATTTAGAAAGCATAAATTAGCAGAACAACACATTCAATAGCACATTAACTGTACAATCAATGCTGTTGATATCCGAGTATCTCCAATATGGCCGTGCATCTGGATAACTGACCAACTGACCGGGCTAACTGCAAACCCTCTATTGTAATGAGATCTCTGCAGCTTATTCAGAATGCAGTGCAAACTTGTTAATGTGTATTTATTAGTCGTTTTCGTATTATAAAAAAAGATACATATAATAATCCTAAAAACAAGATACATTTACTTAGTCTGTATCAGAGTCAGAAATTAACTTTTCCATTTGTGAGGGCAATTTTTATAATTACCTTATTACTATAATCACCATATTATGTTGTAATTTACCCAATTACTTTAATACTTTAAACCACTGTCAATAACAATACAGTTTAAAATTGTAGGCTATCTAAATTATACATGTAAAAAAACAGGAGCTCATAGGGCTGCAATATTATTATAAAAACAATTATTGTAGATTACTGTGCTTTATATTGTAATAATGATTATTAACATCGATACAGAAAACAATACAAAACGTTTGTGTTTTGTTTCTGCGTTTTGGGCACTTTACATTCTGGCTTTACAGACAAACATGATGGTCCATGACATTAATCTAGCGCAAATTATTGCAAAAATCCTGTTATAATCACTGAAACTATGAAATTGATCTTTTGCACTGTTTGCACTGTGTTGTTAATGATGAGGGAGTTTGTGAGTGTGTGCACTCATCAACAGCTCCGGCATGACTAATCTAAGCACCTCTAATTGGCCAATGCAATCCTAAGTTTAACAGAAATGCGTTTAATTGGTTATAAAGCTCAGTGGTGCATAAAAGCAATTGTATGCAGTGTGAGCGAATTTGAATGTAATTCTGTGAACTGACTGCTTTCATTCTTTCACATTTCATTTTAATTGCGACAGACGTAATACACTGTTTAATTGTGCAGGGGCATTTTTTGCCCCTTTCTCTTGAATTTATAGGGTATTTTTGTTCATTTTGGTGGCATTTTGCCACAAACCCTTGTTCATTTCTGACCCTAGTCTGTATAGACTGTATCTTTAATTATTTTTATTTATTCATTTTGTTGTTTTATGAAATGGCAGAATCTAGGCTATTTTAGTTCAGTTTAACAAGCTAAATTAAAATAAGTAAATAAATTAATCAACATTTTAAAAAAGATAAGGGCTAGATAAACAGGATATATAATACTAAATACTAAAATAAGTGTATTTTGTCTTACAGCATGACCATATTTTTAAAAACTTGTTTATATTTAAAAATAAGTACCTCCGGTGCAGTAATTAACGACACATTCTCTGAAAACAAGTCTGAATACGCTATTCAACCTTGACTCGATTCACTGCTATTGACACTAGTCTAAAAAAAAAGAGAAAGATGCGAAAGATGACCATCTGCCTGTGTTCACAGACCAACAATTGGACCGTTTCCTTTGACTGACAACCACAGTGCCCTTCGTCACCTTCGCCTAATAGTCCCTTCAGCTCAAAAGTCCCTCACACCCAAAGTGTAAACAACTTTCTCTTCATATAAGAACATGTCGACTTCTGTAAAACTTAAAATAATCCTTAAGAAAATCTGTTGACTTATTTACATTAGGATTTAGGTGGAATAAGTTTTGCATTAGCTGTTTTAGTTTTATTTGCATTAGGTAATACTTATTTGCATAACTAGAATATTTGTTTGAAATAAATCCATGCTAAAGCATCTGCTAAATGCATTAAAATTTAACTAGCAGGTGAGTAACTGTGTTGACACATATTCACATTTATTTCTTTTACACTGTCCTTGTAAATAGCATTAGAGCAGTGTGAAATTCACCTCTGACCTAAAGTCAGTTTGCACAGTGGTCACTGGTGTGGTCAGTTTCACTTAGCAAACACGCACACATACACATCAACAGGAGCCAGAATGTCCATTAGGGTCACAAGGGCCACATTCCACACAGACGTGCTCCGCCTCCCATTGTGTTCAACTCATAAACCAGAACAGCGTATGTGATCCCCACTGACATGATAGGGGAAACTAAATTTGTCCAGTTGTGTTTTTCAAATGAAAATAAAGGAAGTGTGCACTAGACAAATCACAGTTTCCACATTAGATCAGTACTGACTGCTACAAACATCTATTCTAAAGCAATATACAACATAAACTTATGTAATACATGCAAAACATCAAACACAAAGAAACATTTTCAAAAGTCAGCAATGAAAAGATTACAGAAAAACATTAAAGAACAGACAGGAGTAACATAAGCAATACATAAATATCATTTTTTGTATTACCTTTTGGGATTATAACTTGGGATCATTTACTCTACACAATATAAACACATAACTACTGACATCTAGTGGTAAACTAAGATCAGCACTTCTTGAAAAAGCTGGAAACTCTGATGATATATATAGAAGATATATAGACCAAAATAGACCATAAACTGAATACATCAGGAATAAAGTTGATTGATGACTCAGAGCTTCCATTTTTGATTAACTCTAATAGTTAAAACATCAAACGAAGCAATTAAACCTCTAAATCCTTGTATAAAGTGTGTTTTCTCTGTTTCTGTGCTTACAGAAGAGGTGATCTACGATCTAGGGCTCTACTATCTACTGTATAAAATGAAATATACCTCTCATATATGACATTACGTCACTCTGGGCAAGCAGGATTTATGCTGAAGGAAAGAGAAAACGGCAGTACAAAGGGATTTAACTTAGTCAGCTACCTAAACTTTTAATGTTTAGATATGTAGCATAATTTATAGATCACCCTCACGTTGTTTCAAATCTGCATGATTTTATTGCTTTTGTGAAACAGAAACATCTAAAAACCAAACAACAGTGTGTTTGTCATTTTTGGAGATTCACAATCCCCAAAAATGTGCATCATTATGGGGATAATGTATTGTCTTTGAATTGTTACAGAAAAAAAGAAAACCATTTAGGTTTGAAACACAATAAGGGTGAGTAAAGGATCCCTTTAAAAGTGCATTAAGCATTCGCATTATCGTATTTTCCTTTTGTAGTGATATATTTTAAACATTCCTTTACCCTCTATGAATTATTACCCTGTATAAAACCCATACATGTTTAATAACTAAGAGAAAAATGTATGTACCTCTTTTTAGTGGTAAGTTTCCAGCCTCCGCAGAGTTAAAGTCATTGATGCACACGTACAGATTCTCTCCTGTCTTGGTGCTTGGGATTGTAACAGGTTCCACAAAAGTGCTTGGAAACTGGCCTGAAGGCAGAGGGAACGAAAAGGTATCAACACCGATATCTCAGACAGAACACTTACGTGTACTGCGAATCCTCTCACGACTTTACCTGTGACTCCATCTTTAATTCCGAGCAGCCAAAATTCATCAACAACGCTGAGCACTTCAATGACATCTCCAGTGAACAGAGGGAGTTCTTCAGAGACGCTGGGGAGGAACTCAAACACGGCACGCACCACCGATCCAGCCTCCATGTTCACTCATCACCTGTGCATCACAAGCAAAAAGAGATGGATTAAACATGACACCTATCCAACAAACATATTTTCAATACAGTTTCCCCAATGGATTTGTCAGCGGGATGCCTTTTCCTGAAGACCTGCACTCATTACACATTGTGAAGTGATGAGCTCAAAACCTAATGACGTCAGAATAGCTGTTTGGAAAACAAGAATACGCATTTATTAGTATCAAGGGAATACCCACGCAATCCATTTATTTTTGTAGCAAAGTTTTTTTTTCCCCTGTTAATCTAGTTGAACCAGTTGTTTGCTATTATAGCAACATACACTACCAGTCAAAAGTTTTTGAACAGTAAGATTTCTAATGTTTTTAAAAAGCATTAAGCTTGCATTTATTTGATCCAAAGTGCAGCAAAAATTTAGAAATATTTTTACTATTTAAAATAACTGTTTTCTATTTGAATATATTTTAAAATGTAATTTATTCAGGTGATTTCAAAGCTGAATTTTTAGCATCATTACTCCAGTCACACGATCCTTCAGAAATCATTCTAATATTCAGATTTGCTGCCCAAAAACAATCATTATTATGTTAAAAACAGCTAAGTAGAATATTTTCAGGTTTCTATGTTAATAGAAAGTTCAGAAGAACAGTTTTTATCCTAATTAAAATCATTTTGTAACATTATAAATGTCTTTATCATCACTTTTGATCAATTTTGATGCATCCTTACTAAATAAAAAGTATTAATTTCTATTTTTTTTTTCTCCAAAACAAAACAAAACATTATACTGACTCCAAACTTTTGAATGGTATTGTGTATAATGTTACAAAAGCTTTTATTACAGATAAATGCCAAGTTTTGGATCTGTCTATTCATTAAATAATCGTGAAAAAATGTACTCACCTGTCAAAAATTGCTAATAATAATAATAATAAAATTTCTTGAACAGCAAATAAGCATATTAGAATGATTTCTGAAGAATCACGTGACACTGAAGACTGGAATAATGATGCTGAAAATTCAGCTTTGATCACAGGAATAGAGCACATTTTGAAATATATTCAAATAGAAGCTGTTATTTTAAATAGTCAAAATATTTCAAAATTTTACTTTTTTTTGCTGTACTTTGGATCAAATAAATGCAGGCTTGGTGAGCAGAAAAAAACTTTAAAAATATTAAAAAACTTACTGTTCAAAAACTTTTGACTGGTAGTGTATTTTGTTAAATTAAGTATCAGAAGCCAAGTATATATATATATATATATATATATATATATATATATATATATATATACATACATATATACACATACATACATACATACAATTAAACATTAAGATTAGTTTTATGAATGAATATGAGTTACACTGGCTAAATAAATGTGTGTAGATGGTGAAGAAACAGGATGACTGATTTCACCTTTCTCTTGGACGACATTTCTTCAACAAGTTCAAATGCGTTTATACACTCTCTAAAACACATTAAGTCATTCACATGAGGGCAATAATGGGGTGGAGCCCTTGAGCGGGAGATTTGCAGTCCAAAGTTAATACACAATGCTGAGTCATAAAGTTCAGCACGCATTAAGTATACAAGCTTTTGTGACTCTTAAACAATGTGAATTCATATGAAAATATTTACAGGAAAACACATTTCTGCCAGAATTGGAAGCTAGATCACAGTCCTCCTTCATGACAAACAAATAGAGATTGATCCAGCACACTAATGAAGCCAGTCCCAACTCAATGGAGGATTAAGTACCACTGTGTGAGTGTGAATACGAGAGACAGAGAAATATAAAGAGAGGAAACGAGAGCTGAAACGCACATGTTTCAGAAGCTCAAAGAACTCTCTGTCTGCTGTGTGTGTGTGAGAGGGGAGTGTGTGTCTCTCTCGGGACCTCCCGAGTGTCAGGGTGAGGGGTAACAGGTGACCCGACTGAAAGGTGACGGGGTCACAGCAGGACTTGTGTAGTTGCCAGGTGAAAAACTGTGTCTGAAAGTGACATTTTGACTTTGTTGCTTACAGATGACTGTGGTTGAGTCAGGCTTATGTGATAAAAGATGTAGAAGGCAAAATACAAAATACTGCAGCCTTGAAGAAACTCAAAATCCAATACAAAAGCCTAGTGTTAACCCACACCACCGCTTTTCACCTGTGGCAGAGAGAGCATTCATGATGTTTAGAGTCAAAGAAGTGAAATCCACTCATGTACATCTGCAAAGAATTTGAGGGTGAAAAAAAAAAACAAAAAAAAAAAAACTTTTTAGTCAGGCAACAACATAGACACCTTTTTCTCTTGCACTCTGTCAGGTCCACATTAATGTGCCAATGGTTATACTTTTCTATATATATCTGTACATATATATTTTTTTATTTAAAAATAAATAAATAAATTATATACACTCTACCAGTCAAAAGTTTTTGAACAGTAAGATCTTCATTGTTTTTAAAGAAGTCTCTTTTGCTCATAAAGCCTGTATTTATTTGATCCAAAGTTCAGCAAAAACAGTAAAATTTTAAAATATTTTTACTATTTAAAATAACTGTTTTCTATCTGAATATATTTTAAAATGTAATTTATTCCTGTGATTTCAAAGCTGAATTTTAGCATCATCACTCCAGTTATGTAATCCTTCAGAAATCATTCAAATATTCTGATTTGCTATTTTAAAAAAAATATTATTATGATGTTAAAAACAGCTGAGTATTTTTTCCCAAGTTTTTTGATAAATAGAAACTTCAAAAGAACAGCATTTATCTGAAATCTCTTTTGTTATCTCTTTTGTAACATTTTAAATGTCTTTATCCTCAATTTTGATTCTTTGATTCTTGCTAAATAAAAGTATTAATTTAAATTGAATTTTTAAAATGTTTTTGAAACATTATCCTCACCAAGACAAAAATACAGTAAAAACAGTAATATTTTTAAATTACAATTTAAAATAAATGTAATTTAGTTCTATTATTCCTCTAGTCTTCAGTGTCACATGATCCTTCAGAAATTATTATATTATACTGATTTTGCACTAAAAAAATGTCTTCTTATCAATGATGAAACCAGTTGTACTGGTAAAATAATTTTTTTCAGGATTCTCTGATGAACAGAAAGTAAAAAAGAAATGTACAATAGAACATTATATTGTAATACATATTTACTGTAACATCATAAATGTTTTTCTTATCACTTTTGATTAACTTACTGCATCCTTACTAATAAAAGTAAGAATTTCTTTCAAAAACAACATTATTCTTACTGAATGGTAATGTAAACTGAACTGCTGTAACTGAACATTATGAATTATAAAATTATAATATAATATAATATATAAATTATACAGTATAAAGGATAATCATTTTATGATTTGCTTTAATAGCATCATTAAATCATTACTGTTTAGATTAGGTTAAATGTTAACTTCAATATTAGATGTGAGCAAAGATAATCTTAATATAAAAATACAAGAAACAAGCTCATATGACCATGATATATTAGTACCACACTGGATATCAGATTATTTTTATCATCTTCATATGTAAGTGGTGAATTAAATCAATTATTAATCAATTATTAAATGCTTGGCTCTCTAAAGTTCATTAAATGATTATGTGGCATAATGTTATCGTGTACAGAACGCTGTCTAAAACCTTAAAAGATGCCTTCATACTAAAATTCTGTCTATTAAGTAACTGATGGACTGGGAAGAGAGACAGCTGCTTTTGATTTTGGATACTGCCAGTGTGTGTCAGTTATATAAAGAATGCACTGACGTAACTCAAGAATATGAGGGAGTTTTAAAGCTTTAAGCCTCACGAGAAAGGGTGAACCTTAAATATCCCCTTAACATCACTGAAGGTGTTTAAATAGCCATTATAATCAGCTAAAAAAAAACTGTTAGATCAAACATACATGCACACATTGTTTCTCTAAAAGATTCAGAGTATTTATTGCTTTCACAAGAGGAAATAAATGAAACCAGAACACTAATTGGGTAAAATGATTTCAGGCATTTTGCATTCTTCTCTATGTCCTGTTCTGCTGTTCTGATCAACTCCCTCTGAAACAATGGAAAATTAGAGACTTGTTGACTCAGAAATGGATTCCAGTCATCAGCACACTCTCTGAGCACCACTCGGTTGCTGTCAATGAAGGAAGAACCAGCATGAACATGTTCAGACACGAGGGCAAAGCCACAGAAACTGTAAGAGTGAATGAGTAACAGTAAGTCTCATAGGATCTTTTGAGGGAGAAAAAAAAAAAAAAGAGATCCCAGTGCAAGATTCCAATGAGAGCTGGATATTTCCAGATGATGAGTCGGTTGAGTTCATGTGAGTCATCATGTCTGAACATTGGGCAGAGAACTGGCATGTTCTTATAGTCTACCTGCAGCTATAAAAATAGATTTAACAATCCACAAAGATTACTGCAAGATTTTACATGAAACAGCTGTTTCACATTTCCATTTTAATGAAAACGTTTAAAAAGTAAGCTATTTTAACTGTATATTTAACATTTTTAATAATATTAATTAGTAGCAAATATACAGTTGAAGTCAAAAGTTTACATACACCTTGAAGAATCTGCAAAATGTTAATTATTTTATCCAAAATAAGAGGGATCATACAAAATGCATGTTATTTTTTATTTAGTACTGACCTAAAATATTTCACATAAAGAGAAAATCATAGTTTTTCAGCATTTTTGTGTATTTGAACCCTTTCCAACAATGACTGTATGATTTTTAGATCCATCTTTTCACACTGAGGGACTTATACGCAATTCATACAGACGGTTCAAACATTCACTGATGCTTCAGAAGTAAACACCATCCATTAAGAGCCAGGGATGTAAACTTTTGAACACAATGAAAACATTTTTCTTAATTTTCCTAAATATCTCTTTTTTTCCATTTAGTACTGCCCTTCAGTAGCTACAGAAGATGTGACTTGTTTTCCAGAAGAAAAAATAAGTTAAATCTACCCTGATCTTCAAATTCAAATAGTTTTCACCCCCGGCTCTTAATGCATCGTATTTCCTTCTGAAGCATCAGTGAGTGTTTGAACCTTCTCTTGTGGACTATATGTAAACTTCTTTTATGTGAAATATCTTATTCAGGTCAGTACTACATAAAAAAAAATAACATGCATTTTGTATGATCCCTCTTATTTTGGTAAAATAATTAACATTTTGCAGATTCTGCAAGGTGTATGTAAACTTATGACCTCAACTGTATAATAAAATATTGTCTTACAATACATATCAATTAGAATTTTTATATAATTTATTATTTCACTATAATTTCAGAATTATAATAAAATTGTGTATTTGTATGTATATATGCAAAAAATACTTGTTGCTTCTTGTTTTCTACCAGATTGTCTTACTCAGTTCCTCTGACACAGACGGGTGGTGTATGTACAGATGAGGGGGAATGTGGTAATAGCAAATAATATATTTAGCAAATTGTTATTCCTTGTTCAACACTTTCATAACTAAGAGGCAATCCAGAATGCTCCCAAATATCCTAAGAAAAGGGGCAGATAGCCTGTTTTTTGAACTCAACTGACTTTTTCAACATTCTTTGCAGTGCTAACTAGTGATAAATCAGGCAGGTTGAAGCAGAACTTCATACTTATGCCATCCCACCCATATTTAGGAATTCATGCAGAAACAAGACCCACAATCTAAGTCACGATTAATGGAGAACTCCACTTCCAGAACAACAATTCACAAATAATTTACTCACTCCCTTGTCATCCAAGATGTTCATGCCTTTCTGTCTTCAATCGTGAAGAAATTATGGTTTTTGAGGAAAGCATTTCAGGATATTTCTCCATATAATGGACTTCATTGGTGACACAGTTTTGAACTTCCAAAATGTAGTTTAAATGCAGCTTTAAAGTGCTCTAAATGATCCCAGCCGAGGAAGAAGGTTTTTTTTTTGAAAATAAACATTTGTATACTTTTTAAGCACAAAACTCATGTGGCACAAGCTTTGGGATGCGCGTTCATGGTGCTACGTACTATTGAATCATGTCAAAAGGTCATGCGGAACGTAGGCAGAACTACAGACCCAGTGTTTACAAAGCAAAGGCACAAAGACTAAGAAAGTGGGAAGTTCGGATCATTTTACCAACTCGGACCTTTGAGTCTCGTTCAGCAAAATGAACAAACCTTTTTTCGAATCATTTCGTTCATTTTGTTCATTTTAGGAAAATATAATTAAAATGTTATGCGTTACTTTCCTAACACATCTACTGCTTACACAAACTTTGATCACACTACAAACAAGACAAAACTATTATGCTATAAGAAACAGAAAAGATTAATTAATTGTTTATCTGGGTCTTTAGTCTATGATTAGCTCACCTCACCTCTTATCTGACAAGTTTTCGGGTTTGAGTCGTTCATTCATCACGTGACAGCCCCATAAGCTTAACCAATGCAGTGTGAGCCGGAAAAAGAATTGATTAGTTTATCTCTCATCCGACACTCGTTCACAAGACCACTAAAAACGCATGCGTGTAATGCTGCTGACATAGTAGCCAGCATTCTGACAGAGACAGAAGAGAAGAAATTGTTGAATAAAGTCATAATTTTTGTTTTCTTTGTGCACAAAGAGTATTCTTGTTGCTTCACAGCATTACAGTTGAACCACTGGTGTCACATGGACTATTTTATCAATGTCCTTACTACCTTTCTGGGTCTTGAACGTGTCAGTTGTGTTGCTGTCTATGCAGGGTGAGAAACTCTCAGATTTCATCAAAAATATTTTAATTCGTGTTCTGAATATAAACTAATGTCCTACAGGTTTGGAACGGCATGAGTAATTAATGACAAAATTTTCATTTTTGGATGAACTATCCCTTCAATGAAAAAGATAACATATCTACTGTAACATGCATTTAACATTTACAATTTCAGATTTGGTTAAAAAATAAATATTTTAACTGTTTCTTGTGCGCAAGAAAACAACCTTTTATTACAGATTTATCTGTATTGGTTTAAACAATGCCTGAATATTTTTCCTGTGACCAAAAGTCATGACTAAAGGACACTCTCACTCATGTGCCACTGTCACACAGAGCATTCAGCAACACAGAAACAAGCAGACATATGGTCCTGCTGGGAGGTGAGGAGTTCACTATAAGCCAGATTAGTACTCTAGTAAAGATCACTTGTTGACCAGGTAGGAGACGAAAGGAAGGTTTCTGCTGGCACAAACCTCAAACACAAACAACAAAACAAAGTTACAACATTTCAACATTTTAATAGGCCCTAAACTTCAATACTGGAGTTCATTTGTTGTCCAACAATTCCAAAGAAAATCTGTTCAACAGAATTCAGCTGAATTCAATAACGCTTACTCAATCATTGCATGTTTATCTTGGCTACAGGCTGAACACTTACATGCATTCTCTTCTAAAACACAACTAATATTTGAGCAGTCAGGCAGACAAAAATCTTCGATCAGTATTTCTCTGCCTTGGCCAGATTAGAACAACAAGCCCTGATTTTTCAAAGAAATGGCCAATATTAAAATTCAATAATATTTTAATTAAAACATTAAACATTGTTTTAAATACTACAAGTGAATTTAGACATCACAACATTATAACAGTATAAAAATGGATGTTTTGTTCAAGATTGTATTTAAAAGTGATATCAAATGTCGTCAAAGTTGATCTAAATGTAAAAACAGTAAATGAGTATGCACAATTAAATATACAATACAATGCTAATTCAAAAACCATGAATAATATGAAATCATGCCCTGCTGAATGAATGCTGAAATTGTTTTGATCACACAATCAAACGTCAATGCTAGAAAAAGTTCATTTGAATTTTAAGGCCATTGAGAACATGAAACAGAAACGATGAGCAAATCCCAAGCTAATAAATAACTATGAATGAACAAAGTAAACTAGTGAAAGAAAGAGAGGGTCTCTGTATTTGTGTGTGAATGAGACACTTGGCACTGGATTGACAGTGGTGGTATAACGACAGACAGCTTTGTAAACACTCACTCTCCAGTCTTTCAAAGGGGTCACACAGTCTCTCTCACACACACACACGCAAACAGCTGGCATTAAGACAAAGAAGCAACTGTGCATCAGACGAAAGATTCAGTATTGAGGATTAATGTGACGTAATATAGTTGTTGTTTATCTGTGTTTGTGGAGGTCACGTGTATTTGTACTAGTGAGGCCACCTTCACACTAGATCACACCTACTTTAATACAATGTATTTCCCTTCTCTGCTCATCTCTGAATAAACTGACTTAGGTATAAATCGTTGGCAGAAAACCTCTTTTTCTCCTAGCCAGCTGTGACCACAACAAGATATCGCTGTGAAATCTCAGTTTCAAAATCCAGCTCTAAGTGTTATTTTCATACTAAGATTTTAAGGGTTTTTTTTAGACTGAAACTGGATATTCAATGAGGAAAAACTTATTTACAATGAACATAACAAATGAATAGTATTGGCTCCATGAGAAATTGCTTACAATGTCTCTCATTTGTTTTTCGCTTTGAATAAAGACAGCTAAATAAATCAATGCAAATGTAAAGGGAGAAAAAAAATGTCAGTCAGCACTTGATTTTTTTTTTTTTTATATCTGAAGTGTTAGAGTGCAGATGTTAAAAAAATAGTTGAAAACTATTTTCAGTTGAAAAATAAAGTTATTTAAGAGATTTTTTTATTTAAGATTCTTAAGACTTTTATATCCTTCAGAAAACAAAAGTTTTTTGTTAGCAAAAAGCTTTGACCTAAAATATTTTCTTAAAGTACCTCCTGAAATTTATTTCACATATTAATAATTTAAAAACACATTCTCTGATGACAGGTAATGGTCACATGACATGAAGGTAATATATAAAATATTTAATCTATAAAAATAATTAATGTTTTACTTACTTTAAAATATTGAATGTTTTATTTTCATTGTTTCATATTAGAATTATTTATTTTAATTCAGCATTTTTATGATTTAAATAATTGGATTTTCATCAGCTCACAAACTCCCTGCAGTTCCCTATGGAAGCCAAAAAAAAAAAAAAAAAAAAAAGGTAATTGTGACTTTATCTTAAAATTTGACTTTTTCTCTCAATTGCGAGTTTACATCTCGCAATTCTCTTTTTTCTCAGAATTCTTAAAAATAAACTCGCAATTCTAAGAAATTAAGTCAGAATTGCATGATATAAACTCACAATTGTGAGTTATAAAGTCAGAATTGTGATTTCTTGCAAGAATTGCACAATTCTGTGAACATAGTCTTTTCTTCCCTCAAAATTGAACTTTATAACTCACAATTGCAAGTTTATATCTTAATTCTGATAAAAAAAAAGTTTAAGGAAAGAATTGCAAGGACAAAAAGGCAGAATTTACAGATATAAACTCACATTTGCGAGAAAAAGTCCAAATTGCGAGTTTATGTCTCGCAATTCTGACATTATTTCTTGCAATTGTGAGTTTATATCATGCAAATCTGAGGAAAAGTCAGAATTGTGAGTTTATATCATGCAATTCTGAGGAAAAAAGTCAGAATTGATATAAAAAGTCAAAATATAAATTTGCATTTTTGAGAAAAAGTCAGAACTCGTATTTGTGAGGAAAAAAGTCTGAATTGCAAGTTTATATCTCACAATTCTGAGGGGAAAAGTCAGAATTGTAAGATGAAAAGTTGCAATAATCTTTTTTTATTTTTATTCAGCAGCAGAAAGAGGCTTCCAAAGTTCCCTCATGAACATATTTAGAAAGTAAATAGGGTAAATTTTCATTTTATGTTGACTTTAAACATCAAATACATTCTGACTGACTGTGATTTAGTAACACAGCATTTTCACTTTCTTTGTGAACAAATTACGTGCTGGAAACCTGTTACGTGACGTCAAGTCAGGGCTCGGTTTAAAACTCCAGCTAAAGCCCACCCACACGTCTGTCTTTGCCCTGGCGTACAGGAATAAACATTTTAAGTGTACAAATCTATCACTCCTTTCCAAACTCTTCTAAAGCACGTACATCTCCCTCTGTCCTTTCTCTTTCTGTATGATTTGCTGTCATGAGTAGCTGTGATCCAACCCTGGTTGGAGCCTAAGTGAAAACATCCTTTTCTTGGCCGCACGTCATCCGTCTTCCTCATCCCTCTCCTGATCCAAGACACTCCCTTAAAAACTCTAACCATCCCTTTCCTCTTTTTCCGATTCTCCTGCAGTGTTCCCTCTCTGGAACCCGATCTGCTGACCGTCTGCTTTTATTTATTGAACAGGTCCGGTTTCATGCCAACAATGGGAGGGGGGGTTTGAATATGCGGAGAGGTGGGTTACTCCCTGCCCCTCTGTGCTGTTGCAACACATTCAGGACTGGAAGCTTCCATATTGTGGCACGGTTCTGCTGCTTTTGATATTACTGTTGGGTGTTTACACCATTGACATTGTATGTGCCCACAGTCAGGCACGTGAGTGTTGCATCCATTTAAATGCATTCGTTTCAAAACAGCCCTAAATGAGGATCATTCTAGATGAGCTCACACTGATGTGGCTCCTGCCTCAGCATGGGAGAAACTGCAGTAGATTTTGAACAGATCATGCTTTGGGAAGTAATAATGTCACACAAGAAGCAATAAGGCTAATGCAACTCCAGTGAAAGAGGATATCTATTACAGGATGTGGGCTGTGTCTGAAACTCCAAGTCAGTCATGTACTTAAGAGAAAGAGTTTCTGTATAAAGGTACCTCCTAAAAGTGGTTTGCAAGGCCTGCGAGACGCCATAACATCACATCTGATGATCAAGAACAAATTCAAATGAGCTTTAGAGATTATCACGCAAATGTTTAATGAATCCAACACTGAATGCTTTCTCAGTAGTTAAAAATAAAACAAAAAAAGCATGATCCAACCTAAAACTGATAAACAAAGTAAAATCAGACGTGTCCTCCTCTAGTGAATCTTGGCAGGATAACCCCTTATTTTGCAACCTTTCAACAAATTTCATCAATTTGTTCAGCTTGACACTCATACTTAGACTCAAGACGCAATGTAAGAAAACAGATTCAAGGCAAAGATATTTTCAACTCTTCAGCTCTACATGATTCTATTCTCTAATTCAGGGTGTGTTCACACTTGTAGTTCTGTTCTGTTCTGTGTTTCATTTGGTCCAGACCAAAAAGGAAAATGATACACTTGGTCCTGGTCCCCTTAGCATTCACACTGGCATTTTTGACAGCGAACCTAAAGATACCGAACCTAAAGGCATAGTAATACGTCCACAACCTGACTGGTTGTATGCATACAATTTTATTTTCACCACCTGCAAACTCACAAAGAGCTTATAAAAGTCACTTTACTTCCTCGTTTCTCCATATTTGCCCTCTGCTCATTTTGTTTTCGATACACCGCGTGTTCCCTAAGTAAAATCATGTTGCGTGGCGTTGCATCTTGTCATTACTTCCTGTTTTGGGTTTGTTTAGAAGAATTTGATTGGTGTCGTGTTCATATTTCATTCGAACTGCACCAGAGTTCGTTGGGAAGCAGACCGAGACCCATCTTTTTAGCAGTCTCGGTCCACTTGTTTGACGCAAATGTACATTAGTTCTATTTATAATACATTATGTATTTTAAGTTTTGTTCAATAACCACATTATTACTTGCTGTTTATACTTTATTTGAACTAATTCAGGGCTCGACAATAAGGAGTGCCCGATGGCCCGGGGCCAGCATGAAATACGCTCGGGACAGTTGACGAATATGTCACTGGCCCGATGGGGCCACTGCCGCGTCATCACAAAAGTTTATAGTTTTCACGTGTTTTTTAACCTTGATAATTTAAAATTTTAAGTGATCACAGAGAGACCGGACATATTTCAACCTCTTATTCCGGGCTTGCACACGAACTTCATGCAATCTTCTTTCAAAATGTCATATGTGTGGAAATATTACAAACTCTTTAGACATCCGTTAACAGAGGCCAGAGACGCTAGTAGGCTAGTAGCTTTAGGTGTGGTATCGAAATTGGAATCGAGAATTGTACAATTTTATTTGGTATGTAAACTTTTGGTGTCATATAAGCTTATTTATTAAAATAAAAGATAACATGAGTCAAAAACAATGATAACAGCAGCTATTTAAGTTTTTTGTGGTAGGGCCAGTGACAATTTTGACCGGGCAAGTAAAATTTTGAACCACTGGCCCAACTGGGCCAGTAGAAAAAATCCTTAGTGTTGAGCCCTGTAATTATTATTGCCTAATTGTTTTTATATGTGACCCTGGACCACAAAACCAGTTTTGGTTTTGTCGCTGGGGTATATTTGTAGCAATAGCCAAAAATACATTGTATGGGTCAAAATTATTGATTTTTCTTTTATGCCAAAAATCATTAGGAAATTTAGTAAAAATCATGTTCCATGAAGATATTTTGTAAAATTCCTACTGTACATATATCAAATCTTAATTATTTATTAGTAATATGGATTATTAAGAATTTCATTTGGACAACTTTAAAGGCAATTTTCTCAATATTTAGATTTTTTGCACCATCAGATTCCAGATGTTCGTATAGCTGTATCTCAGCCAAATATTGTCCTTTCATAAAAAAAACATACATCAATGGAAAACTGCTGTTTATTCAGCTTTTAGATGATGTATAAACCTCAATTTCGAAAAATTGACCCTTATGACTGGTTTTGTGGTCCATGGTCACATATTTGTATTTAAGTCATTTTAAAGTCTATAGTTCACTCTTTTTTATTACCGCAAAAAATTATAATTATCAAGTACTCGATTAGTCGTCAGAATAATCGACCAATTACTCAATTACCAAGATAATTTTTAGCGACAGCCCTACTTTCAAGCATAAAAAGGACACATAAGCACCATGAAAATATCATAAAATTGGTCCATAAGACTCCCGTACTGTACGTTCTTCTGAAGTCATAAAATAGTTTGTGTGAGAAACAGACTGAAATTTACATTTTGATTCAAGAAAAACTAGACACAAGCTAAATAAATGCTGTCAGATTAATGAAGAAAACATTTTTGTCAGATCATTTTAATGAAACATTTGATATGGTTCACAAAACGTTTTGAATCTGATATGGTTTTCGAATTGAACACACTGACTCAGTGATTCATTCACAGTGGTTAATAGCTCACTGAGGGGAACAACTTAAATTTCAGTTTGTTTATCACACAAATATAGCACACATCCTAGCACGAAGTCACATGGACAATTTTACGATACATTTATAGTCCATTTTTGAAATCTGAAAGCTTCAGTTCCCGTTTAATGTGGTTTAATGAGAACAACCAGCAGAGTTGAAAATGACATAAGAGTGAACAAATCATAAGAGAAGCTTCATTTTTGTAAGTACTGTCCCTTTAAAGCAATATTCACGTCATTTACACGTTCTAACTTCTGTTTCTCAATGCTTCTGCATTGTTTCTCAGTAATTTAAGACAGCAGAGCTAAAGCTCTCTCTTTCTCTAAACATTCTTGTCCAACTCTTACTTCACTTCTCAGAGCACCCAAACTTCCTCATTCCATCGCTTTCTCTAGGTGCCATGTTTCTAGGCTGACGTCTCAAAAACGAGGATGGGAGGTGTATATTTGGCAGGTCCAAGTGGAGTTTTATGGGGAAATCCAAGGGGAACTTTCCCTGCGCAAACATTGTGTCTTGAGAAGCACAGTCCAGACGGACACGGTTACTGTGGAGACCAAGAGGTTCGCAGGCCTGTGTGAACGAGGACTTTCTGAAATGTCACATTCTCCCAGACACACCTCCCCCCCACAAACACAACCTTGAGAGGCTGTTCTTTATTTACAGGCTATGCAGAAAACAATCTCCTACAGAGCATCTAATGAGGCTACTGGACTACGGCCCACCACTGAGGCTTAAAGAAGCTCAAATGATTTGCAAAGAGGAATGTTTTTTCCATAGAACATTCAAGAAAAAGAACTATCAAACACTTATCTCAATAAGTCTTTTGAGAGAATGTGAAACACCTAAAATACCACCAGGAAGCCGTTTTTGACAGCGACGGTTCCTGTTACCATTTATGAAGTTCAGAGTAACATATTTGCATTAGTGAAATAAGGATCTGAAACAGGTTAGTATTACTTTACATGTTGACTAGGGTCTTGGTTTAACAGAAAAAAAATACTCAGAAGTATAAAAGACATTTAGTTGGCCCTATGTGTGTGAATCTTTGGGTAAACAGCTAATCAGTTTGATTCACAGGCTTTCGATTCAAGAATGGTTTTGCAAACAGGGAACAATTCTATTCGATTAGATCCAATTTGATTCACAATTCATAAGTTTTTGATTCGATTAAAGAATTATTTATTAATCATTATTTCTATTTTTAGAAAAAAATTACAATTCACAGGTTTTTGATTTGATTCAGAATCAATCCAGTTCAACTATTACTAATTCAACTATTATATTTCTATTTCCTGATTAGATTGTATTTCATTCAAATCACAACTCAGAGGTTTTTGATTTGATTCGACTCACAATAGAATTTATTTTGCTTCAATTCTATTCACGATTAACAGGTTTGCAACTGGATTCAAGAATGATTTTGCAAATTCAGAATTATTTGATTCTATCTGCAATAAAATTGAATTTAATTCAATAGGTTTTTAATGTGATTCAAAAGTTAATTACTAATTATTATTTCTATCTCCTAAATAGATTGGATTTAATTCAAATTACAATATAAAGGTTTTTGGTTTGATTCAAAATCAATTTGATTCACCTAACAATAGAATTTATTTTGATTAAATTCTAATCACGATTTATAGGTTTTCTATAAGAAATTCTATATTCAGAATTATGACTTTATTTGCAATGAAATTCAATTTTTATTTGCTTCTATTTATCATTATTTCTATTTTCCAGTTAGATTAGATTTCATTCAAATTACAATTCACAGGATTTTGATTTGATTCAAAAACAATTTGATTCGACTCACAATGGAATTAATTTTGTTACAGTTTAATTCACAATTCATAGGACTTCAATTGGCTTCAATAATTATTTTACAAATTCAGAATAATTTGATTCTATTTGCAGTGAAATTTAATTAGATAGGTTTTTGATTTGATTCAAGAATTATTTATTAATTATTATTTCTATTTTGCGATTAAATTGGATTTAATTCAAATAACACATCACAGGTTTTTTATTTGACTCTAAATCAATTTGATTTAACTAATAATGGAATTTATTTTCATTTAATTCTATACGCGACTCATAGGTATTCAACTGATTCAAGAATGATTTAGCAAATTCAAATATTGATTCTATTTGCAATGAAATTAAATTTGATAGATTTATGATGATTCAAGAATTTTTATTTCCTGATTGGACTTAAGTCAAATTACAATTCACAGGTTTTTGATTCAATTCAAAATTGATTTATTTATTTTAATTCAATTCTATTCATACTTCATAGGTTTTCGATTGGATTCAAGAATAATTTTATAAATTCAGAATTATTTAATTTTATTTGCAATGAAATTCTATTTGATAGGTTTTTGATTTGATACAAAAATTACTTTTTATTATTTCTTTTTTTAAGAAATAATAATAAGTATATATTTGATTCGACTTACAATGGAATTTATTTTGATTCAATTCTATTCACAGTTCATAGGTTTGCAACTAAATTCAAGAACAATTTTGCAAATTCAGAATTATTTGTTTCTATTTGCAATGAAATTTAACTCAATTTGATTCTGATTATTGAGTATTCCATAAACCATAATATAATATTTTTGAGAACTGTGAGGGCAAAAACACTATGCATTATTTTTCCATCAATTTGTGGAAATATTTTTTAAATATTGAATAAAACCTTATTGAATCCTTTTAACCCCATTAATGACGAAAACAAATGATTCACAATTTGCAAAAATGATGCATGCGTATCATCAAAATTTGTAACTGGAAAATCATTGTCAATCATGAGTGAATCATGCAATTACATTTAGAAAAACTACTCCACAGAGACAAAAATACAGAACTTCACAATATACCACACATAGTACTGTTTTGACTTACTTTGTCATTTAGACTACACAAAGTCATATGTTAGCACTGACTCATTGAGAGAGGTGTCATTTAGATCCATGTGAAGCTGGCTATGGATAGAACAGTGATATAACTACAATCTGGCTCTTACAAACACAAAAGAAGATCATCCACCACAGGCCAAACTCATTGTCTTCTTAAAAACCAAAAAGCAAGGACTAAAAAACAATGGACATCGTCAGATACATCTCAGATTCATTTCAACCGTGCCTGCCTTGTATCACCTATAGCGTGGCATTGTAAGTAGCACGTATCTAGCACGTATCTAGCACGTATCTAGCACGTATCTAGAGTCACATGACTTGGCTCTACATGACCTCCATTCTGGATTCTAATCTGACAAGTTCAATTTTACTTTGAGTCAAAGAGAGGAGGTCACGTGCAATACGTGCAACACAAGGTCCTAAGAACACAGCTGGTGTTCTAGACAAATGGCAGCCATCAGCTGTCGCACGATTACTACTATTCACTAAATCTAAATGGTACACATGACATAAAACAAACTGATATCAACTATACTACACGGGCTGAAAGCTGCAATATAAGCTTACTGTTGAGTCAAGGAGTCTCAGGAGACAATAACGCTCTCTCTGTCATACAAACAATGCCAAATCTCTTTTCCCTGATGATTTAAGATGTCATTTTCCAACGTCAGTTGTGGCTGGAAAAGAATGCCAAGAATGTTCCCAACTTTCTTTTCTCTGGAGTACAGTGGAGTGAAGTCTCTACATGAAAATTCTGAAAATAACCTGCACTCTACAGCGAATCGAATCGAAATGACATCTGGTGATGGATACAGGTCAACAGCAGCCTGTGTAAAATCACAAAAATAATTTTGAGAGGCAGGTGATGTTTTGCAGAACAGTAGCCGTGCATCAATGCATTAGCTGTCATGTTTCAGTTACAAGCCACTTCTTATAATATCAACATAACAAGGCTCGAATGACAAGCATGGACAGGGAGCACTACTGCTGACTAGATTAATAATTCAAACCCTCCACGTGCAAAAAGGAACGTAGTCTCTACACATAGTTTTCTACAAAAGACATACACACTGATGGAGTATTTTCATAATATACCTGTACCTGTATATATTTTTGTATCTGATGATGCTGGTGATGATGAATCAACATAGTTACACTATACATAAACTTTTTATATCAGTTCGGTAGGCTGGTTTGTCAGGTTAGTGCATATTTTTTACATCAGGATATCAACGTCTACTGAAAGCTCTAAAGAAAATAGGCCTAAACTGGTTTCACAGGTACTAACTGTTTCAGTGAGGACTCAATGACAAACAACACAACGTTTGAATACGTCGGATTACAAAACATACAAATAAGAGCATTCCGCTAATCTTTGGGCAAATACAGCACCGTTACGCTGGCCAACACCTATACAAGTGTATTCTGTGCTGATGAATAGCACACATAGTTTGATTTCGGTGAATGAATAGTGTCACAAAGTCTGACAGACGCTATTGCTCCCGCAGCAAGAGACAACTGACAACAGCTGCCATCTGACAGGTGACAAGAATGAAACCTACATGCTGTTTAAACTGGCTTGTGGTCTTTTAAAACCAATGCTTTTACTGTTCAGCTTGATTGATATGGATATTTGTGGATTACCATAGTTGCCATAGAGTCACTATTTGAGTCAGTCATTTGAATAAATGATCCATGCTTTTGCAAATGTAAGCACAACTAACCCTGCTTAAAAACTTGTCCTTGTCTAAACCGGTCTCCAAGCTTGATCCAGTTGGTCTGTTTGCTGATTTTAGCAATTTTAGCTGGTCAGGAAACTGGGTTGTCAACCAGTTAGAACCATGAAACCAGTTTACCTTCAGCCTGGCCAGACTGAGAGAACATTTTAAACCAGATTAGACCAGCAAAACATATTATGCTGGTTTACGGTTTTCTTTTTGTGTCTTTACAATTTAGTTCACTGAATAGAACGCCTGAACGAATACGCCCCCTCCACACAATGTTTTGCTTATCACGCTCAGTTTTTTGGTCATTGTTGACTTTTAACGAATCGGTTGAGCTTCATTCAGTGACTCATTTTTAACTCACAAATAAGACTCTCCCTGCATCCCAATGTGCATACTATCCACCCTATCTGCCCTAAATAGTATTGAAAATGACTACTATCAGGTAGAATTTAGGATGGATAGTATGCACATTGGGATGCAGGCTCACTCAAACATTTTGTAAAAAGTCTAACCTGTTGAAAGAGCTACAGAATCAATTCAAAAGATTCGAATCACTAAAAAGAATCGAAATCCACAGCACTACACAAAAACACAATCGTGTTTTTTAAAGGAAAAAAGTAACCAGATGCCCATGTTAGTAGATGCTGGACAAATATATGCCACGAAAATCTTTCAGCAGTTATTTATGCAAAGAAACACGAGTGAAACATTCAAACAGACATTCAATGTATAATACAAGGACATGGATGTAACCGAGGCTACCGTTAAAACCACTACAAGACTACGCTTAATACAGGATTAAATATAAGATTTCTCTTACCTGTGTGACCGCAAAAGCCCTCGATGCGATTAGACTGCTTTTGTAAAAAGGTTAAACTAAAAACCAACAGCGAGGGAACTTTGGCTATCCAGTGGATGCTCGTGTGCGTTTCCTTTCTGCCATTAACTTTGTATCGTTGCTTAGAAATCAAACATCTGATGAGGGCAACAGGCGTTTCTCCCGCCTGTCATTAGTTGGCTCACACGTTGCAGTTGATCCGATCCCGATGGTCATCTACGCCACGGCGGGATCAGCTGTCATCCCAATAGAAGTCCCAGCAGGCAGATCCTCAACTCCCTCCATGCTGACATCAACATCAACACACCACCCTCTGCTGACACCAAGCCCAAGCGCAGGGCTGCCTTCAACATGCCTGAAGGAAATTCCTACTAAAGCTGTAACATAAGGCATTACGTGTCTGCTGACTCCGCAGCGTTTTAAAATGAGGGCAATTATACAGTGAAATCACAAACGGATAACGTTTTTGATATATTTTTTTACTGGTTTGTAGTGACGTCATTTAAAGGCAACCTGAAAGCAAGCGGTTTGTTTTATTGATATCTTACTGTATATGTAATTTTTTTAATAGATTTTAAAATTGATATAGGCTGCAAAACGCTTAACATTTTAACAAAAGAAGAATAGAAAACAGTAATTTTAAATAGTAAAAAAAAATACTGTTTTGCTGTACTTTGGATCAAATAAATGCAGGCTTTGTGAACTGAAGAGACCTCTTTAAAAACAAAAAAAATCTTACTGTTCAAAAACTTTTGACTGGTAGTGTAATTCATATTTTTATGATTGATTTTTATATTTTAATATTGTCTGGGCAGTCAGTATTGACAAAAGGATGTAAAAGTAGCAGTAAAAAATAGTTTGACAAAATTACATAACTTTAAAGACTTTAATAGGGCAAAATTGTTTGTTGCATTGAAAATTTGGTTGGGGAAAAATATTTTCACAAAATAAATATTGAAATGCCTTATGTATATTTAATTATTTTGTTTAGGCAATCCTAATTTTACACACATATAATAATACTATTTTTATGATTTATTTTTATATTTTAATATTAAATGTCTGGGGACATGGGTATGCAACAAAAAACATGTAAAAAGTATCACTAAAATGTTTCATATGTGTTACCAGTTTTAAAATCAATCCTTGGAATGTAAAAGTACCTATAGTCGAAGAAACACCAATAGACTGGATAATGTTAAGATACAGAGGTTATGATTTCAAGGCTCCCCAACTCTGAGATATTCTGCATTTGATGATAGTTGGTGGAACGCTTTATTGTAGACTCATCAGTGTCAATATTATTTTTACAAGGGAACATAACGTTTTAAGCACTGTGAGAAGTAAGGTTATTTTTGCTGTGTCTGCATTACTCATGACTTCCTTATATACAGAAACAATGAAAGGAAGCTGCCTGTGAGGCCCTTGTTTGTAAGGTACTGCAGAATTGTTACGTCATATCTTGAACTCTTAATAAAACACATAATTCTGTACAGAGTCCAGTCATCACCAATACCCGTCACCTGACTGGGATCACTTGACTCTTAAACTCGGTTACAAAGCCGAGGTCAAGTGGGCATCCACTAGACAAGAGTGAGGCTAGATAGTAACAGTTGCTGTGTGGGTTTCATTGTCGCATTCAGCTCTGTGTTGTAAGCCGCTCTGACACAACATGCCCACAGCATCTATGAGAAAATGCCAGATCTGTCATATCCTGGAAGCATGAAAAGCTTCTGTTGTGCTCTCCTACTGTGACATTTTCATTGAGAAAGACCATGTGAGCTTGAGCTTTTTTGTTGCCATTCATTCTTGTTGATGTATTCACAAACTTTGTGTCACTGAAGCATTCTTATTTACAATAAAATCCTGTCAGTTCATTTTGGGACTGTACGGACAGTTTATTCATGCACTGTAAATTACAGAATGTTTATCTTCTGATTGGAAGCAGACCACTAATAGCTGGTATGAATCATCATTTTTCTTGGCACGCTTGGCAAGAAAATTTCCTTCATTTTCAGTCTCATTGACGGTGCAGCTCTCCAAACATCATTATTCTTGGTTATGAGAGATTAAGCATTGCTCACATTTTCCAGCTCCAAAGGCTTCGAATCCTTGTGCAACATTCCTAGAGTACATTTTCCTTTTTCCTGTTATTCACAGGGCATTGTTACTCTGTTTGTGTTTAATAACCAGGCTGAACACAGGAAAATATTAGCACTGTTTACATAAATATTTGCATCTAAAGTAAATTAGCATTTTCAAGTATTTTATTGAAACATTATACATATTGAATCTGTCTTTGAATGTTACTGTAATATCCAAGAAGAGCACACTGAATACTATATAAAGTGAATACACTTTAGGTATTAAAAACTAAATGATAGTTTGTATCCACCTTTTTCTTCCCGTAAATGTGGGCGCGGCCATTTCGTTAATTTATGGGTCAAGCTTCCGGTCTCACCCACAGCTATTTTTATCTGTATAAAACAGCTGGTTTTGCTCCTTGATATTGCGTATTGGTTTGTCTCGCCATATGTATTATCTTAAGTATGAGCACACTGGTTTGTAGTGCAAATAGTTTTACCATTTACTGCACGTTGTTATTCTTCTCATTCTTTCCAGCGGCTAATGAACCGGAAGTCTCATCCACAGGCTTATGTCCTCGTTAAAGAAGAAGGTGAATATTTTGTAGAAGACAGATTTTATAAGAAATTGTTTGGCGAGCAGAGTTTGTTTATTTTTATGTTCTTCCCGTTAAAAGAGGAAGTTGGAGTAGAACATGTCAGTCTCGACTTTAACGTTACATCATGCTCTTACGTTTTTGTTACTGTTTTCTGCTATATTAAGCACTTTTCAGCAGAGTAATAGCATTGGGCTGACCGTACCGCTACAGCACTGACATCTAGTGTTCCTTTAGCTTCAATAAACATTAGTATGCTCATAGTTGAGAATTTAATATGAGATTGTTTCTTAAATATGCATTGAATATATTAGTCAGAAAACACAAACAATAGATGATTTAAAAACACTTTATGCAAGCTTCTCAACGAGAGCTTGCATAATCAAGAGGAGTGTAGACTTGCAGCTTGGCATTTTTTGGAACAGACATAAATCATAAGATGTCAAGTTTTCAGTGCATTGTGAAGATGATTTCCAGATACCAAAAGACTGCTCCAGGAAAAAAGTAAGGAATTCCAACATATCTGGGCATCTATCTATCTATCTATCTATCTATCTATCTGTCTGTCTGTCTGTCTAAAGTTGAAGCCAAAAGTGTACATATACCAAAATAAGAGGGATCATACAAAATGCATGCTATTTTGTATTTAGTACTGTCCTGAATAAGATATTTCACATAAAAGATGTTTACATATAGTCCACAAGAGAAAATAATAGTTGAATTTATAAAAAAGAACCCTGTTTAAAAGTTTACATACACTTGATTCTTAATACTTTGTTGTTACCTGAATGATCCACACCTGATTTTTTTGATAGTTGTTCATAAGTCCCTTGTTTGTTCTGAACAGTTAAACTGACTGCTGTTTTTCAGAAAAATCCTTCAGGTCCTATAAATTCTTTGTTTTTTCAGCATTTTTGTGTATTTGAACCCTTTCCAACAGTAACTGTATGATTTTAAGATCCATCTTTTCACACCGAGGGCAACTGAGGGACTCATATGCAACTATTACAGAAGGTTCAAACACTCACTGATGCTTAAGAAGAAAACACGATGCATTAAGAGCCAGAGGGTGAAAACTTTTGAATTTGAATATCGGTAAATTTAACTTATTTTGTCTTCTGGGAAACATGCAAGTATCTTCTGTAGCTTCTGAAAGGCAGTACTAATTTTAAAAAAAACATGATATTTAGGCAAAAAAAGAAAAATGTACACATCTTAATTCTGTTCAAAAGTTTTCACCCCCTGGCTCTTAATGCACTATCTATCTGCCACATCAGCACTTTACATTGTAGAAAAAGAGCTGAAGTCCTTCATGTGATTTTCAGTACTTTAATCTGTACTTTGCATGCAAATCGTGAACTAAAATATGCTTTGTTTACTGAAACATCACATATTCATGTTTAAAGATCATACGAAGAAAATGTGATAATGTGAAAAATATCTTTTATCACAGTAAGTGTATATACAGCACCTTAATGAAAATTTCAGTACATTTGTATAAATATTCACACATGCTCATAACATTAAACATTAATAAACATTAAAAAGAGTAGATAAAAAGACCAATCTTAGTATATTTCAAATGATAAAATGTTTATTTTATTATCCACATGAGATCGTTAATCTTATACTGATCGACTTCTTATCATATTCAGGCATAATTTCCAGTAACAGTCCATCTAAAAGTCTCCATTAATCTTTGATTAATTTCTCATAGAAAGAGAAATATCTTCTGTTTACAGTACATTATACTTTTTCCCTGTTCACAATATTATAAGGTAAACATATATATTTAAGCTCCACAAGAACATGAGAGCAAAATATGGATTTCACAATGAAAAACACACTTTGATGCATTTATACAAACAGAGAAACTACATGACATAGTAAAGAAAGGTTCGTCACAGTGCGAGTCCATGTTTCCCTTTGTTGTTCTTCAATTTGAAAAGCAAAGATTTGTTTTGTCTGTGTTGAAAGAAGAGTTCTTGCTCTTTATCTCGGGCCAAGGTTGGTTGGAGGAATTTTAGCTGTTGATGAACCTTTCTTGTTGGGATAAGCTTTAATGTTCAAGTTTGTTCCTTTTGGTTGAACTTTCAAATAGAAATGCAACTGGAAAGAACAACAAAATATGTTAGACTATTATTAAAAACAAGTCAGTAATGGCTGAATAGTGTATTTAGGATGTTGTTTATCACCTGTACAGCTTCAGCCGGTCCCACTGTTACCGTACTGGTAAACGGTTGGTAACCTAATGCAGAAGCCGTCACTGTGTAGGTACCCGGCAAGAGCAGACGGAAGTAGTCTCCATCCGTTCCTGTAACAGCATCGGATATGTTAAATGAAGTATTAAAGCATTATACAAAATCAGCTTTTACATGTAGAACAACTCTCACCGCTGGTGACGTCGTGGTTTATGCCTGCCACAGAGATTATGGCATTGCTAATTGGGTTGTTGTTCTCATCGTAGACCATGCCTTTAATACCATGGTGCACCTGGAGGACAGAAGACAGTCCAGATATGTGTCAATTAAGCTTTCGGTTACGGTCAGGCACTGCACTCAAAGTGGTAAACCGATTCCATCCATTACTTTAAATGTGCTGGTGAGCAGTGTAGTGTTACTTGAACTCACAACGAGACCCCTGAAGCTCCATATCAATTTCACATTATAAGTGTCTAGGGACAGGTTCATTACCTGTTAGTGCCATGGAGAACCAATTTGTCCTTCTTACCTGCGTTTGCTAGAATACTGGCCTCCTTTTTTACTTGTTTGCTTTTGAATACAAAGCTCTCTCTCAATTTGCTACATGTTTTGAATGCAAAAATGGAGTTTGAACTTCTACTTGTTTCATTACAGGCAGTGAAACAGTCAAATGTGAGAAGAGGAGTTCCTCACCTGCTCCATGTAGGACACCAGAGCCTCTCTGTTGGCCAGCCACTCACTGGCGAGAGCCGTCGCTGGAGGAAACTTATCACAGCTGAGCTCCAGAGTGATCTCAAAGCAGTTTGTATGGAGGTAGTTGAAGTCTTGCATCCCTTCAGAGACACAGAGTGATAATTCTCATTAAGTCACACATTAAAAATATATATAGCAAAGTGTTGGCCAAGGTTAGAAAACATTTACTGTTAATTCATTAATTTCATGAACATTTCATAAACATTTCATATTTTGTTAGAAAAAAAATGTATTGTGCTCTTAAATTCATAATTTTAAGCAAAACGTTCACTCATACACAAAAAAAACGCCATGTGTGCACAAAATACAAACATTTTCTGCTGTATTTTTTTCTTATGCACATGCAAATGTTTTGTTCATTTTAAAATCAATTTGAATATTGCCCCCAAGAAGTTAATTTCTGACTGGCACATTTACTAGCGGAAAGCTCGAAACTAGAAAACAATCTTGTTTCTTTTAAGATAAATGTGCTTGTAATTCCCAAATTTCAGCTAAATTACAGGGCTTCTAGATGAGACAAAACCGCAAGCCTTGTTGAAGTAATTGAACAAGAACTGTGGTATGTAAAATATAACCCACCCTTAGACAGAGAGTACCAGCTGGCTCCGTTTGTGATTCCTTCATCAAAGTAATCGCCGCAATTCCAGCCTTTATGCATCCAGCTGTGGGCGTAGGAGTACGTCTTTGCCAACTACACACACATAGTACACAAACATAAAAATCTGTAAATATTTAACAATAAACAACAGCCAACTTTTCATTAATTTACATGTGTGATTTCTGTGCGATTACTCTGGTGGGGAAAAAAACAAAAAATTTTTAATCAGCCTAAGCTGGGTTGTTAGCCTAAATTGATCTAATTTAGCTGGTATTATAATGGGATTTTGGGTACTTTTGGAAAAAGCGCCATGAAATTGGAATTGCAAAAATAATGACTGATATCAAACAGGTTTTATGAACACTCCCCCCATCTGCCATTGGTCAAGCTAGCAGATAACCCCGCCCCCAAAAACACAATTGGTTGCGTCTGTGTTGCCTTTGTAATGGTATGATACAACACAGAATCACAGTGATTACATTTTCAGGAATAGAAACTTATAAATGGCCTGCTTTCTGGACATTAAACTTCTTAGAAGTAAAAAATTATACACTTAAGGGAGAAGTTCACTTTCAGAATAAAAATTTCCTGATTATTTACTCACCCCCGTGTCATCCAAGATGTCTTTTTTTCTTCAGCCACAAAGAAATTACATTTTTTGAGGAAAACATACAAGGACTTTTCTCAATATAGTTGACTTTAATGGTGGCCAACAGGTTGAAGGTCCAAATTACAGTTTCAGTGCAGCTTCAAAGGTCTCTACATGATCCCAGCCGAGGAATAAGGGTCTTGTATAGCAAAACGTTCAGTCATTTAAAAAAAAAGATATACTTTTTAATAGGGCTGCCCCCTAATAGTCAACTAATTATTAGTCTACGAGAAGCAGCTTGGTTGACCAAAATTTTATTAGTCACTTAGTTGCAGAAAAAAAAACACAAGAAGTAGCGAAGTCACACAGTCCGTGACAGACAGATCGTTAACGGCTGGTCTATGTGATAATATAGTATATCGGACAGGACATCCAAACACACGCCTATTATTCATCAACCTCAAATATGGCTTGTGATCTGAAAGATGTATGTAGTAGCAACTTTACATGGGTGCTTAATCTAATGTTAACCTAGAAAAAAAGTGTGCGCTATTCAAGTGTCTATGCAGAGTGTGGAAGCTGAATAGCAGCGTACTTACTTCATGACAGACGGAATCGCCGGTGTGGTCACTAGCTTTTAAAATACTCTGTCATTTTTGGTCACACATATAAATGTAATACATATTTTGAATCTGTAAAGACTCTACGTTTAATTTGTGTGCAACAAAATGTTGCACTTTTGTAAAATAATGAAAGCAAAGAGGATGCGCTGGAGCCGAAACTCTGTGTAGGCCTACACTTGCCTTACAGACATGAAAAACATATCTATAAAGAGTGAAATGTCTACTTTCAAATGTACCAATTCAAATTGAAAACAAATATTCACAGATTATGTAATCTGTATGAAACATGCATACAGGCGCATCACCGCTGCTGCTGATGATGAGTCAGTATCGCAGACTTCATCTCTTAAGCCGAAAACAAAGAAAGCACTAGTTTATCAATAAATTATTAAAATATCTGCCGGTGTGCTGTGACAAGCTTTTTTTTTTTTTGCATGCACTTAAATGCTTATTAGGCTATGTAGACAATTAAAGGCTCATTATTGTGATTTATGTGGTTTGTTTATTAAACGTGCAACTAATAGTCGACTAATGCTTAAAATGAATGTCTACTAGTCGACCAGAAAATCTTTAGTCGAGGGCAGCCCTACTTATTAACCACAAATGGTTGTCTTGCACTAGCTCTGCGATGCGCAAAAGTCACATGCGATTAGTTCTTCATCTGTGTACTTCGGTTAAAAAAGATAGGGTAGGGAGAAATCATCATCGTTTTCACTTTTTTTATAAAGGGCATTTGACTTTCTTTGCACATTCGCTTTGCAAACACTGGGTCGGTACTTCCGCCTACGTCACGCATGTGTGACTACATAATGCGTGAGGTCGAGCTATTGCAAGATGAACCTTCAACCCGTTGGCCACCACTGAAGTCCACTATTGAGAAAAAACCTGAAATGTTTTCCTCAAAAACCTTTTCTATTGAAGAAAGAAAGACATGAACATCTTGGATGACATGTGGATGAGTAAATTAGCAGGAAATTTTAAATTTTCATTCTAGAAGTGAGCTTCTCCTTTAATGTTTAAATATAAAACCAACATACCTTTCTGAATATTTTATCATCAGCGGTAGCAGAGTATGACGTTTTCCCTCTTATCCGGGGTTCCCGAGACTTATCGAAGGGATAATTAGCGACTACAGCTCCACCATGGAGGTTAGCCGAAAGAATAAAGTTGTAATTCTGCATCCATTTTATCACCGCCAAAGTCTCCGGCTCAACCTGCAAAAACCAAGAGTACAGAGAAAAACTTTCCAATCAGAAAAAACGCATGCTGTGTGCATTATTTCAGCCTTTGTTTTAAGTTTTCATGCCATGACACTCCAACAGTGTCCTTAAGGCCTTTCTGGAATATTCCTTCAGCTGTTATCTGAGAAATCTGACATGTGGTAATGTATCCCACAAGAGAAGATAATAAACCTCCACCTGGCCCTGTTGTGTTAAGTAAGATAAGTCTGGCCAGCTCCTTGGAGATGGCTGCTGGGTATTGATCCCATTCTTGCTCTGTTTTGAGGAGACTCTGTATTTATTATGCATGGATCTGTATATATAAACATCCAAGGGTCCCTTTGGCCTTAGCTGTCACTGAAGAGTCAGGTTTCGTGCTGTGAACTCACACAGATGTTTTTCACCCTGCTAAGCTCTGTGTAGTGCGAAGCCCACGCTGGGGTCAGAGGGTCACAAGCGGGGTTTGATGTGAGAGTGACAGCTCTTGACTCAGTGAAATGACTGGAACGTGTCATACTCCTCCGACTGCAGTTCTTCTGTTGTTGTCCTGAGGGACGTCTGGCTGCCAGTAGACATACTTACTTCTCCAAAGCTGGAGTTCTCATTTTAGACTGAGGAAAATAAAGAGTAGTTCCTGGAAAGAGCTGTTTAAATGGATTGTATTATTCTGACTGGCTCCAAAAGTCTGGCAATCCTTTCATTTCATTACATAAAATCAAAAAGAAATATTTAATATTCTGTACTATTTCTCTGCCAGTTTCAAATAAGCATAATTGTGAACTACTAAAGGTCAGATGTTTCTGCTTCCACTGAACCACAAGATTTTCTTTGCAACATTCCTAAATCATGATGGGTAGCATGGATCCCCACAAATGAGACTGACTTTATATTACTCAGCAAGTTGTGAGAGGCTAACCAAAATATTCAGAGCTCATGAAGACAGTGTACAAGCTAAAAAGTCCATTTACACAAGCCAAGGCTCTCTATTTTATGAAAGGTGGGCCTGTTGGCAGTTGATAAATAGCAGAACAAGAGCTAGGTGGGTTACTGACAGACTAATGGAGAGCTTAATTGTGCTGTCCAACTGTAAAAACAACGTTTTTCTTCGCCATGCAGGATACTGGCCTTATCCTGTATTTTACTTTAGATTGGAATGTGTATGTACAGTCAAAACGAAATTTATTCAGACACGTTCAACATTTCTCACACTATCAGTTTATTCACTATAGATTAGAAAATTGTAATAAAGTATGACAAAAACCCAGAGTTAAACTGTGTCAGAACAATTTAATCTCCAACCTTCTGTTAGACTGTCTCACAAATGAATTAGTTTAAATAGCTGTCAGCACTCAGCTGTTAAATTTATGTTAAAAACACAATTAGATAATACCAATTCAAGTCAACCAATTACCAAGAAATGTCTGTGGTGTAAAAAGATTGCATTTGCAATTAAAGAAAAAAGACTTAAGCAAAACATGGTCAGGTCAAAGTGTCTGAATTATTTTTGGTCCCAAATTTTTATCAGTTTTACTGGTAGTCCACTGTATGAAGAATTTCTGGGTATAATATGTTGCAGTTTACTTAATTTTCCTCACCTACATAAATTAACTATAGTGTCCTGCACCCTCTATGAAAAAAATATAAAAAATTATATCTGGTGTCTGAATAATTTTTGGTTTGACTGTATATTGTTAGAGCAATAAAAAGTCAACCCATGAAAACAAACTGTATAAACAACATATACATAAAGTTATATGTACTGTATCTCCACTGGTAGAATGTGATGTTAGTGAAAAATGTCATGAGCAGAACGACCCACAGATAACTGAATCTGGGATTCATCCCCGGTCTTTCACAAAGTTCTACACATTTGTCATTGCGTATTATTAAATGTTTTGGATAATTTGAGATTTTATACTTTTTTTTTAGTGATGTTACACAGATTTTTACACAGATTTTTACACAGATGTTACACAGATACTGTTACACCGTATTAGCAATACCGATTCCGCTTCCTCTTTTTTAAAGTAAAATGTTCTTCTTTTTTTTTAATGCAATACCATAAATAATCGTTTCGCAGAAACCTTTTATTAATTTTTAGAATCAGACTAAACTGGTCGTGCTTTGTGTTTTTGATTTCCTGGCTCATAAAAGTCACACGATTCAGGAATCGGACTACACTGGCTGCGCTGTATGTTTTTTACTCACTAAAAAGAGTCATGAATTCATTTGTTTTTAGTATTATGTTAAAAATAATTAAAGGGGACATCAGATGCCCTCAAGACATCAGATTTAGGGTCTTCATGAAATGTCTGCAAAATACTTTGGTTAAAATTCCTCAATGGTCATGTAAAACAACACCCTTTTTACCTTGTCAAAAACAGCTCTGTTCACAGCGAAATGTTTGGGTGCGTGGCTCTTTAAGTGTTAATAAGCTACTGCTCACCCCAACCCTCTCTTCCATTTTTGTGTGTTTGGTGGCACGTTACCATTCAAAAACAAAACTAATCCACTGCATCGTCCTCAGTGGCTCTAAAGGCCAGGACACACCAAGCCGACTTCAAAGAACTAGGAGCAACGAAAGCCAACTGTGTTATCGCCTCGCCTCAAACTACAGTTGACTGCAAACTAACACATGCATTCTGCGCCTGCGTGAGAAGATTTAGCTGTCCATGTCAGCAGCTTTTAATAGTATATATTCATCATTCAGAAAGAGAAACCGAAACAATAATATACAGTTGAGGTCAAAAATGTTAATTATTTTACCAAAATAAGAGGGGTCATACAAAATGCATGTTATTGTTTACTTAGTACTGACCTGAATAAGATATTTCACATAAAAGACGTTTACATATAGTACACAAGAGAAAATAAAATATATATAAATATATATAAATAATATAAATGAATTTTTTTGTTTTTTGTTTTTTTTGTGATAGTTGTTCATAAGTCCCTTGTTTGTCCTGAACAGTTAAACTGCCTGCTGGTCTTCAGAAAAATCCTTTAGGTCCCACAAATTCTTTGGTTTTCCAGCATTTTTTGTGTATTTGAACCCTTTCCAACAGTGACTGTATGATTTTGGGATTCATCTTTTTACACTGAGGACAACTGAGGGACTCATATGCAACTATTCCAGAAGTTTCAAATGCTCACTGATGCTTCAGAAGAAAACACAATGCATTAAGAACTAATGCATTCTTAATGGTGATCAACTTTATGAATTTGAAGATCAGGGTAAATTTAACTTATTTTGTCTTCTGGAAACATGTAACTATCTTCTGTAGCCTCATTCTGTTCAAAAGTTTTCACCCTCTGGCTCTTAAGGCATTGTTTTTCCTTCCGAAGCATCAGTGAGTGTTGAACTTTCTGTACTAGTTGCATATGAGTCCCTCAGTTGTCCTCAGTGTGAAAAGATGCTTCTCAACATCATACAGTCATAGTTGGAAAGGGTTCAAATACACAAAAATGTTGGAAAACCAAAGAATTTGTAGGACCTTAAGGATTTTTCTGAAGGACAGCAGCCAGTTTAACTGGACAATCATGGGACTCATGAACAACTATTACTAAACAAAAAAACACAGCTGTGGAATATTCATAACACAGTATTAAGAATCAAGGGGATGTAAACTTTTACATTTTGCATCCAATGTCCCGTTTTATATTTTTGTGAAAACTGTGAATAATTTTCACATGAACATCGTTCAAGCGAACAGAATTATACTGTCTAAACATCTTTCCACACTTTCAAATCGCTACAGAAGCTCCATAACTAATTGCTTGACTCATCTCATTCTTAATAGACAGTGTCTCCACTCCTATAGCAGTGTATGTGACATTGACTGTTGCTCACCTGTAGTTCCCAATTGTCTGGGAGTGGCAGGTGGTGGTTTTGGCCATTGTGCTTCTCATAGTAATACATAAGAGCATTCAGGTCTGGGAAGTTGCGGTTCAGGTCCACCTCCTTTGCGTTACCACGTCCCACTAAGTAGCCGTTAAACTCTGGACCCTGCAAATCAAAGAAAGAGCACATCATTTCCTATCCTCTAAGTAACTTTTTTAACATTCTCAGTATGTCAGGTGTGCAACTTATACCTCAAGTGGTTTATTGTGCTAAGCGAGCTACAGCATGTTAAAAAAAATCCTGTCTGATGCTGAGGTGGTTTTCTCTGCTAGTTCATGTCTGGTCCAGCGAGACGCTTGATAGCTGGGTGTGTGTGGCCACAGTCAGCCACCATTTACTGCTGGACATATAATTAGTCTCAAAGATCAAGGAGGAATCTGTATTATTGTAATTGTGCATTCTAGATGTGTGAACGTTGTACAGTAGGTGTATGGATGCTTTGTTTAAGAAAGTGTATTTTTGTATGCATTGGATGTTATTTTTTGCAAGTGTAATTAGTCTCAGATGAAAGCCAACAATGCACTGTGGGATATGGCTGATTCCTTCATAACAAACTGGGGGCCACCAGAGACATACAGCACTCCCACGCCACAGCTGCCACACTGAATAAATAAGTGTATACATATGCATGGTCGCGTTCCATGAGCTGTTGTTTGTGCATTTAAAAATGTGCCGTTGTTTAACAATGTAGATTAGCTACTAAGGATTGTATACCTGCCTGGCGGCCACCTCATATCCATCCGGGTTCATCGAAGGAAGGATGTGGATCCGTGTGTCGTGGATAAGGTGTGTGATTCGCTCATTTCCTGCCCGGTATTCCTCGCACAGGAACTGGGCTAAGTAGATGAGCAGCTCCCTGCCGAGCACCTCGTTCCCATGCATGTTCCCTACGTACTTGAACTCAGGCTCCACTGAAAAACACAGGTCAGGTGACCGTCAGTCAGGAAGCCATGAGGTCACAGGGTCACATCCGTGAATAGCATGCAAGCAAACAAGCTCTATGCATAGATTTTAAGCACTTCAGAAGAAGGAACTGTGTAAATTGAGAGCCAATATTCAAAATAAAGCAAATTATCTCCATAATAGTTCATTCTTTTGTCTTTTTAAGACATATGTGAGTTGTCCAAATGAAGTTCTGAGCAATGCAAATTACCAGTCAAATATTATGTTGTGATTTATTTACGTTAGGAATTTTACAAAATATCTTCATGGAACATGATCTTTACTTAATATCCTAATGATTTTTGGCATAAAAGAAAAATCAATAATTTTGACCCATACAATGCATTGTTGGCCACTGTTACAAATATACCTGTGCTACTTATGACTGGTTTTGTGGTCCAGGGTCACAAATAAACCATTTATATGAGGAACAGACCATATTTCTTCACAGAAAATTATGGAATGGCATTAGAGTGAGTAAATTATGACAGAATTTTCATTTTTAGGTGATTTATCCCTTTAAAACAAATGAGATCATTCTACATTGTGGCATGCGGTTGAGTAAGAGGACGCCATAAATGCTAGTATCAAATATGAATGAATTCAAATTCATAATTTTCCTCCCACAAAAGCTTTCTGAGTGTTTAACAGCGCAGCAGGCCACTCTCATCGAAATTCCTGTCTCACAGCCAGTTGTCAGCTCATTATTCACAATTATCTCTCCTAACAAGTACCAGCAGATTTCCGTTTGTTCTTTTTTGATGCGGAAGTGAGTGACGGGCGAGATCGCAAATCTAATTAGCCACTGTGTGCAGGCAGACTCATCACGGTCTTCCCATTAATCATCAAATAATTAAATTAACAGTGCTGCGCCTCTGCGCGCTAAACGAGCGACCTTGACATTTAACGCATGAAGCGTGAACATTGTTCAAAATCTAAAAGGTCAGGTCACAACGAATTTTGCCCATCTGCTGTACCGGTTCCTGTTTTTGTACTCCATGAGGAACATGTATACATCCTGGAATTCTCTGAGAGGTTTTACCTTTGTACTCATATTGCCAAGAGAAGCAGATCTTTACATCTGATGGCAAAGATTCATTTGCTTTCGTAAGCTGATTTATTAACTCCTTTTGTTGATGGATCTTAACTACTTCCAGTAGCTGAGAGTGGAATGTGTTTTGAATTCAAGTGAACAAAGGAGCAAAAAGGAAAAATTTTACTGCAGCAGTTGCTTTTTCGTATCTCGTAAGATATGTTGGTGACAACTGTTGACGTACACAATGAATGTGGATAGCATAGCCTAGATAGTTTGGCTTCTTTGAGAGTTTGAGAATTTATCAGTAACTTCTGATTCCAAACTAAGAACAGTTTGAGAGATTGTTCTCTTTTGGAACTGTAGAAGAGACACATGCAAGATTAATGAGGTCTTGTTCTCAATAGAATCATCTGAGAAGCTGAAGTGTCCATTTGCACTGTTTCTGCACTCTTAAAAATAAAGGCTCCAAATGGGTGTTTTTGCATTGATGCCATAGAAGAACCATTTTTGGTTCCTCGAAGCTTTAAGTGAACAGTTCTTAAATAAACAATTTTGCACTATAAATAACCTTTTCTGCATTTGTTTTCATGGATGTCCAAGGCTCTTTATGGAACCTACAATGCCAAAAAAGAACCTTTATTTTTAAGACTAGGAGAAACAATTGAGCTATTAAAGAGTCAAAGAGTCTATCCAGTAGGAATGTTCTTATTTTAGATCAATGATAAGACTGATGTTTGCTCTTGCTTGTAGCAGTTACATACAACACTCCCCCTTAAACCCATTACTGTCTATTTCTAGAAGCAATTTACCGTTTGTGAGTGGTTGAGGAACAACAAGATAAATCAAGTTGACGGTCAACTTTGGCTGGCCTGACAACCCCATGAATAACTGGCCAACACTTTATTTCAACAATTCTGTGAAGTGCTGTTCTCAGAAGACAGTCCAAATTATGCAATCAAACCCAAATCATTACTTCACCAATCATCTCTGGCAGCCTCAGTAGGAACGTGCTAGAGTTTGCTTGAGCTATATGGGTGAGAAATGTAATGCCTTGGTACAAGAGTAAAGAAAAGACTCACATGCTTCATGGATGCCAGGACGATCACTGAACTCCAGGACATATAGGTGCCGTCCCTCTATGCTGCGACCGATGCTGTAGATGCGAGTGATGTAGGGGCATTCGCTTTGGACAGCAAAAAGAGCCCTGACCATCTCCTCATAACCATGGTGCTGGAAGTCAGACGCCCCGGTCAGCCCCAGAAGCAGCGCCCCAATCCAGATGAGAAAGCTGCCTGACAGCATGGTCCAAGACTGCTCCGCAAACAGAGCGCCACTTCTTTTCCTCACTCTCTTTCTCGATCCTGCTCTCCCCGTTTGCCTCCTCCCTCTGGACCTCCTCTCACTCCCACTTAGAAGAGCAAGTAAGGACGGCCCCTCCTTTCTCTCTCTCTTTCTCTCTCTCCCGATTCCCTCGTACCATTTGTGTGTGTTTACTCAACTGGCATTGTTGAAGAAGTGAGAGTTTGACATCACATATGACACCTCAACTTTGGCTTTACGTTCCTCACACTTTCACTAAACCTCCCCCTCTCGTGTTTTTCTGGCAGCGCTAGTTGAGCATTTCATTCCTGACTTGTGGTTTGTCTCTGACTGGCTTTTAAAAGCATGATTGCTGGTGATTTAACTAAAGGGCAATAAAAGCAAACAGGAAAGGGGCGAAATGGAGGCTTTATTTTGGAGGAAAGGGATGTGATTAGCATTTACTCACTCACTTTCACTCCAACACTAGCTCATTCATTAACTCAGAGTAAACACACTCGGAGCCCGAGAGGTTAGAGCTTCTACAGGGCTTTCTGGGAAAGCAGATCATGGGGAACCAAAGGTTTCAGACGGGGCCCCTGAGGCCCTCCCCGCCCCAGTCACCTCTACTATAAACCCCAGGAGCTGCTGTCAGTCACACTCACTGCAACCTGCATGTGAGTAGGGCAGTTGTTGCTTTGTTACTGAATTTATCTCCATTCTCAATGGCACCACTGATGGAAATATAACACCTATTGGATCGACCAAACTAGCAGGATGTTTTCTCAACTACCCATGTGTTTGTGTCATTACTGACTCTCCTTGCTTTTGCCAGACTAGCCATTTGGCTTAAAAGTCATCATGAAATCAAAATGCACATTTCTTATTTTTTTTTCTATGGAATACTAGTGTGTTTGTTCTAAATAATTTAGCTGTGCATATACAGTTTCAATAAAAAAAATTTACATACACCTTGCAGAATCTGCAAAATGTTAATTATTATTATTATGTTATTTTTTTATTCAGTACTGACCTGAATAAGATATCTCACATAAAAGATTTTTACATATAGTCCACAAGAGAAAATAATAGTTGAATTTTTAAAAATGACTCTGTTCAAAAGTTTACATACACTTGATTCTTAGTACTGTGTTGTAACCTGAATGATCCACAGCTGTGTTTGTTTTTGTTTTTTTTAGTAATAGTTGTTCATGAGTCCCTTGTTTGTCCTGAACAGTTAAACTGCCTGCCATTCCTCAGAAAAGTCCTTTAGGTCCCACAAATTCTTTGGTTTTTCAGCATTTTTGTTTGTTTTGAACTCTTTCCAACAATGACTGTATGATTTTGAGATCCATCTTTTCACACTGAGAACAACTAAGGGACTCTGTGCAACTATTACAGAAGGTTCACTGATGCTTCAGAAGGAAACACAATGCATTAAGATCCAGGGGGTGAAAACTTTTGAACGGAATGTGGATGTGTACATTTTTCTTATTTTGCCTAAAAATCATATTTTTTTTTTCATTTAGTACTGCCCTTCAGAAGCTACAGAAGATACTTACATGTTTCCCAGAAGACAATATAAGTTAAATTTACCCTGATCTTTAAATTCAAAATGCATTATTTTTCCTTCTGGAGCATCAGTGAGCGTTTGAACCTTCTGTAATAGTTGCATATGAGTCCCTCAGTTGTCCTCAGTGTGGAGAAGATGGATCTCAAAATCATAGTCATTGTTGCATAGGGTTCAAATACACAAAAATGCTGAATAACCAAAGAATCTGTGAGACCTGAAGGATTTTTTGGAAGAACTTTGGGCAGTTTAACTATTCAGGACAAACAAGAAACTCACGAACAACTCTCACTAAACATAACAAACAAACAAACATAACATGCATTTTGTATGATCCGTCTTATTTTGGTAAAATAATTAACATTTTGCAGATTTTGCAAGTATGTAAACTTGAAGTGTATATACATACATACACACACACACACACACACACACACACGCATATATACATATGTCCACATATATATATATATATATATATATATATGTATGTATGTGTGTGTGTGTATGTATATTTTTGTGTGTATGTGTCACCATAAAGTGAGAATGGACAACTCTTATTTTTAATGAATATTGCAATTTGCAATTTTTATTATGAAGCATTTAACAAATCATTGTTTTTAAAATAAACATATGAGTAGTGTATCTATACTATACACTATTTTACTAGTGTATAGAACACTATACACTAACAGGGGTGCACATAAGTGGTCAGCAAGTGCGCATGCATGGTCAAATAATGCAAAAATGCAAATGCAAACAAGTTCAGAAACAAGTGCACAATTAGCCTACTATTTAAAATCGCCAAGCAGCATTGCACATATAGGGGAGACCGGAGGATACTGTAACCAACTCAGTTTCTACTATCTTTCACTGTAGGTGGAAAAGCAGCACAGCAGAATTTTTCAAAAAAATACTGATTATGAGGTATGAGGTAAGTCGTATGTACAGTATTTTTTTTCTGCTGACTAAAGCTTAGATTACTGTGAATTTTAACTTGCACAAATTTTAGTATATGAACACGAACAACCTACGATAATATAGGTGTGGCTAGCATACAAGATTTTATAATGGCTGCAAAATCTGGGGCCGTTGTAACATTATTGTATAACCACGTGGCCCAGAAAATGAACATATTTAAATTAGTGGTGTCAAAATTTAATTAAAATAGCAATTAATATAGCAGCAAAGTAGTTACTTTGAGGTAGGGTTTTGTTTAATATCTTTTGCACCTATATTTGTTTTTTATATTAAACAATGACTAGTGTATGTTAAGTTGTAATAAATGTTACAGGAATAAAAGAAAAACGTAATAAATGTTATAATGGACCTTTATCGCCCCGGAATTGAACACCGGAAGCGCTTGTAGAAGCGGTGTATCGATTCTTCCGGTTATGTATATTTTTCAATATGCTGTAATCACTACTTGAATAAAAGCCTGTTAAAATGAGCATCTGCAGGTTGATTTCAAAATCCGGACATTTTCAGAGACAGTCAAAGAAATATTCTGATGATTACTGCACACAGAATTTTCCAAACGCAACGGAACTTGTAGTTTTAATCCAACGTACCGATCTGAGAAACCCATGGCTCATAAACATGCGTGATTTCACCACACTGTGTCAGTGCTGCAGTGTGTGTGAGACCTGACGAATAAAATCAGAATCAACATATTTATTCATTTATTTGTATTAAATTTTAGTCTTTATTCTGTCATTTTTCATTCACAGTCATTTCACTGTATGTAATTCACGTTTATGCCAAAATTCTTAATTAATACTCAAATCACGCTGTCAACGCGTTATAAGGTCTAGATTAATTAGCTAAAATGTTCAACATTGTTATTTCTTTAAGGCAACGCCCGCGCATTCATTCATCAATTTTAATACCGCTCTTACGAAAATTAACCACGGTATGTGTAGTAAAACTATGGCAATACAATTGGAAATCAGTCCGCGGAAAAAATAAAAATATAACATGGTTACTACATTTACTACAGTAAATCCATGGTTAATTTAGTAAGGGTGTTTATTTAAAATGTATTTTAATGTAAACAGGTATAAAATATGATGAGAAAGACATTGTTAATGAGAAGACGAAATTGACTGCAGCAGATTAAATTTATTTATTATTCAGAATGCACATTTGGAAGAGAAATATATTAATAGGAACATTTCAGCGGGTGATATGAGATGTAGGCCTAAACATCCTCAGTTTCGAAATGCATACTCCACGCGAACGTGCTCCCGCGTAACATTTTAGAAGGACCTTAATTATCCCACGGATCTCATCCGTGTTGCGTCAGGAAATCGTGAAAACTGAGGCAGTGTGTCATTATTTAGAATAAAAGCGGCGAAAGAGAGGATTCTCCCATTAGTTTTCATTGCGTTGCGATGGGACCGGAAGTGGGGATACACTGCTTCGCTTACCGGATATAGGAAGTGAGATAAAGGTCCATTGGCCCCGGTCTCCTCTACTTGCCGGCAACCCGCCAAAATAAAAGCTTGCTTATTTTAAATTTGAAAATGCTGAAAATTCATATTAAAAAAAGTAAATATTAGCATTTTATTTAATGTTTACTCTAAAATAATAGTATTTTTTAATACTTACTTTTTATTTTAAAATATAATAAAAAATATATGTATTATCACACTTTAGTATTGTGTTTATTATTTTATGTATACACTATGCACTATGTGCAGTGTGAGGACCAAACCAAATTTCCTTGTGCTCTTATTAGAACCAGGCTGAAAAACTTATGTGCGCCCCTGACTATACAGTATTAGTAGTGTTTTAGTGACACCCAGTGGACAACGGCAATAAAAACAGCAGCTGTAATTAGAAGAAAGCCTGCAAAAAAAAAAAAAAGAGGATCAATAATTTAGAAACATGAACATGTGGAATTATTTTTTGATGCATGCAAACATAGCAGCTAATTGTTTAGTTTTGCATTCTTACTCGGTGACAGGGTTGATGCAGAATTTCCAGGCTTTGAGTCTGGGATAAAAAAACCCCAATCATTTGATTTTAGAGTGCAATCATTAATTTGGTTTCATATATACAAACATGAGCTTAGAAAACTTTGATTAATTAAACTTACCAGATTTGTACTCTCCGTCGCAACTGATAGCTTAAAAAAAAAAGAAGAAAAAAGCGATTTAATAAATATTCAATAAATATCTACTTCATAATAAAGTACACTATAACTAAATTAAAAATGACTGCTTTTGACTCACACTTCTGATCACGGGCACACATGTCTTCATCTATAAGAGAAACTCTGATATATAAATCAAAAATTGATTTTTTTTTTTTTTTATTTCCAATGCTGAAAAAAATGACACTTAGCAGTATTACCAGTATTTACCAGTATTTAGCTTATTAGGTATCTCATCAGAGTCCTTCACACATGTAAGTTCAATGTATGCTGGCCACTTTATGCATGTCTTGCCATCTTTCTTGTGTATATGACATGATTGGGTTGGTTCGCCAGTCTTACAAACTGGGACATGTCCATCCATCATCCTAAAGCAAGACACATTTTCTGCAGTGTCTATAAATGCCACTTTGAAGTTGCATGTTTCTACAAAAACAAAACAGAATTTGAGAGAAATTGCTAATGCAATTTAACAGCAAAATTTTTTTAAAAATGTAACTTGTATAAAAGTCATACTATCACAAGGCCTTCAATTCACTATATAGCTTACTGTTTATTATTATTAACAATGCACTGTTCAGATCAGACATTATAGACATTAAATGTAAAATTAACCATAATGTAATGCAGAGATGTGGAACAACATACAACTGCTTTATTAAACTCAGTTATGTCAGAGTCACCTTGCTATAAGGCAGGGTTGCCAACTCTCACGCATTTGGCGTGAGACACACGCTTTCAGGCTCTGTCTCACGCTCTCACTCTGCCCATGTAAATCTCACGCCAGACTGGCAACCCTGCTTTCAATTTTAAACAAAGTTTCAGCTTTCAAATGTTGTAAGTTTTAATACTAAATTCAAACGATAAATACCGTTTTGGCGCACTTAATGTGGCGTAATGTAGCGCTTCTGTTAATGCCAGAGTCATTGAAAAACAGAGCTGCGACGAACTTTGATCTCACTGGCGTCGCCGCCACACGGTCACGTGATTCACGGAGCTCTCACCAGCGTTGTCAGTATATTTGAATGTGTTTAAGTAGGATAGAGACGACAGCTTCACTACACAGGTATTTGCAGCAATTTTTGGTAAACATTCCAGCATATTATGCATTGATTTTTACGTCGATGACATTTACAGTATAATTTTATTCTGAAGAGTGATGGAGAGGCAACCCTTACGAAAATTAAACATGGTTTTACTACAAATAAAAAAATAAAAAAAACATGGTTACTATAGTTAAACCATGGTAACTACAAATTAGCCCTGGTCTTGCTGCACTAACCATAGTTTAACCATGATATTTGTAGTAAAACTATGGTTATACAAATGGTAATCAGTGCGCCAAAAACATGGTTACTACACTTTTTCTATAATAAAACCATGGTTAATTTTCGTAAGGGTTAATAAGGTTTCCTTGTGGTCCGCAGGTATTGCTTACTTATAATGTGACCATACAGCTTAACTATTTTTCAGTTAAATAAATGTTCTATATTTTAGTCCAATAATATTTATTTAATATTTTAAGGAGATCGTTTAGTACTAAGTACTATTTGTCCAATAAGTATGGTCCATTAATGACTTTAGAAATGATTAAACACTATATTTTTAAATGTAAAATGTAAAAAGTTAATAACTTACATCCTTTTTTTAATGATACTCGTATAAGTACACACAATGAATGCAAGCAAATACAGAATTTAAACCAAGTTTAAAATGGTGCTAAAAAAGCATTCAGCTGCATTTTTATGGAATCGAGATCGATGGTTTAGAAAGGCTCATCATTTCATGTCATTAGAATGGAAGATGCTCTGCGTGTTTTGCTTTTTTAAATATAAGCGGGGAAGCGTTTTCTCATTTCAGCTCGTGAAATCGCAGGCACACATACATCAAAAAACAAATAAACACCTGTCACTGGGGCAGTTTTCTCATCTTTGTACCTTATTTACCCCTAAATGATACATATTAGTATTTTAAAAGTACATAATAGTACCTTTTGAAAGGGTACTGCCCCAATGAAAGGTTTTTTTTTTTCTTCTGAGAATGTAAACTGCAGTAAAACACAAATTGTAAAACTAAACAAAAAAGCCAAATAACTTAATTTGTTATTTATGACAATTACATAATAATAAAAAACAATGTAAAATGAAATTACCGTTTTGCTGTGCATTACAGCAAAGAAGCAGGCAAAAAATCAGCATCTGAAAAGAGATATACAGCATTCTTGATACAATAATAGATATGAAACTAAAACTAATTCCTCTTTTACATTACTACTGCTTTTATACATTCAGAACGCCTTCAAGTTTTGAGCTAGTCATTAGGGGGTGACAGCTTTTGATCACTGATTTACAAAAATCATTTCAGGTTTAGGAAGCATTTCAACATGGCATCAATTACCGATGAACACATTTTATTTTAAATTATCACTCTGTAGGTTAACCGTGTATTTCTATGTCTTTGGAAGGGATTTGTCTTTCAAACACATTCAAATGCACAAATTTACAAACTTTTTTGTCATCTAGTCCTCTTTCACCTAGTATATTTACCTGACGTACCCCTGAGATTTTAAAATAAATATTTTAATAATTAAGAATCACATTTGCATGTTCATTGGTTCTCTGATATTGGTTATGGTCACATGACATGCGGCAAACAAATAAAATATTTCGTTTTTAAGTAAGTTTTGCTATTTTGACAGATTTTACAATTATTTATTTTAATTTAACATTTTTTATTTAATCTTTTTTTATTATTAAACTCATAAACCCCCTGCAGTTCCTTCACAAAACACCAGTGCACTTCATGTTGTTAATAAGAACAAATGGAACTAAATGTGTAATGTAATGGATTACCTTACTAATTACAATTTTTGTAATGTAATTTGGAATCAGTAATGGATTACAATTTGTATACCCAGCTGTGTATGTATGTAAATATATATATATTACATACTCCTTGCAGAATCGGCAAAATGTTAATTATTTTACCAAAATAAGAGGAATCATACAAAATGCATGTTATTTTTTATTTAGCACACAATGCATTAAGAGGCGGGGGGTGAAAACGTTTGAACAGAATTAAGATGTGTACATTTTTCTTATTTTGCCTAAATATCTTTTTTATTTTTCCATTTAATACTGCGTTTCAGAAGCTACAGAAGATACTTACATGTTTCTCAGAGGACAAAATAAATAAAATATAATCTGATCTTTAAACTCTTAATGCATCATGTATCAGTGGGTGTTTGAACCTTCTGTAATAGTTGTCTATGCGTCCCTCAGTTGTCTCTTTAGTTTGAAAAGATGGATCTCAACATCATACAGTCATTGTTGGAAAGGGTTCAAATACACAAAAATGCTGAAAAACCACAGAATTTGTGGGACCTTAAGGATTTTTCTGAAGAACAGCAGGCTGTTTAACTGTTCAGGACAAGCAAGGGACTCATGAACAACTATCACTAAACAAAAAAAAAAAATATCTGTGGATCATTCAGGAAACAACACAGTATTAAGAATCAAGTGTATGTAAACTTTTGGAATTTTATAAATTCAACTATTATTTTTCTCTTGTGGACTATATGTAAACGTCTTTAATGTGAAATATCGTATTTAGGTCAGTGATAAATTTAAAATAACATATTTTTTATGATCCCTTTTATTTTGCTAAATAATTAACATTTTTCAAACCCTGCAAGGTGTATGTAAACTTTTGACTTCAATTGCACAATAAATGTACAAAAATGCATTTAATTGCTCAAAAATGAAAACAAAGACGTTTATAATCTTACAAAAGATTTGGCAACTTTGTTAGGCTCATCGGAAATACACAATTCGGACTGCATTTCTCCAAAACTGCAAAATGTACAGGCACACCCATTTTAGGCTACCAGCTGTTGTTCCTTTTCATTTTGCAGCCATTTTGATGAAACCAAAAAACAATGTTACTAGCACCACTTGTGATCTGAAATCTTAAAGTGAAGTGAAATGCAAGCAGTCACCATCCTTGTTAGATGTTAAATGTACTTGTTATACTAATAACAGTAAATTAGGAAAAATTGAACATCCAGGGTGGTGCTTAAAGTACTTAAATTAATTTTTTTCAGTTTTTTACTTTATTTTTGAGAATCCGTTATTATAAACACAATAGTGCTCATATGAGTAAGCATCATAAGGAAATACATATACTGCAGTCGTGGGCATGTCAGGACATGTCACAACTGATAGCAAGTGAAAGATGCCTGCAGTCTACAGTGTCACATGATCCTTCTGAAATCATTCTTATATCATTATATGATAATCATTATATGATCATTTATTATGAATTTTGGCAACAGTTGTTCTGCCAAATATTTTTTGGAACCTGTGATACTTTTTTCAGGATTCTTTGATGTATAAAAAGTTTAAAAGAACAGGATTTATTCAAAATAAAAATCTTTTCTAAACAGTACAAGTCTTTACAAACACTTTTTAGTAATTTAACACATCCTTGCTGAATAAAAGTATTAATTTCTCTATTAATTTCTAAGTTCTTGCAAAAATTTGAACGGTGCTATATGTAGCAACCTGATCCCAAACATTTAAATGGCAGTGTACAAATAATTTTCACACCTTAAATATTGAAACGTGATTATTTCACTCCGTTTTTGATTATCATACCCTTGTATAATTGTTATTTTTAATATGAATTTTAATAATTAAAAATAAAACCTCTATGTCTAGGACAAAGGTAAAACAATAAAATATATACATAAAATTGACAGCATGACACAACAGCAAAAGATTAATTATATAACCTGTTTAAATTTAAAGAAACATACACTACCAGTGCATTACACTTATCGCATCAGCCTCAAAGTACAAAAAGTGCAAGGTTCACAAACTTTCTATCACAACTCTGGTCTCACAACAAGGTCAAACCAACCACAAAAGGGACAATTTAGGGGTTTCATGAGAACGACCAAAGATTCTTAAAATGTCGTCATTCTGTACAGGTATGATGTGTTTGGCTTAAATTGAACTCACATTAGCAATTTACTCAGCATAGATTATATTTGAAACACAATGGAACATTTACCATCATTTTGCAGTAAAAGGAACATTTCTGATACATTTCTGGAAAATTTGCTCATTGACCATATTGTGCAACACATGACTACAAAGCTCCACTGTCTGCATATATGCAAGTCATAAATCCTACTCATCTTTAAAGCATTCGTTATTTGATTTTTAAGCATCGTTGAGCATTTTTAACATCAACCTGTAGTAGTAAACATGTCGGGACTTGTCCCACGACTGATAACAAAAGATGTCTACTGATGGTTTATTCCTATATATCTGTATTCCGGAAAGATAAATATTGCATCCAAAACAACACACGCCTAACATATCAACTGTAAAGACAGTTACACTGTAACCACAGGAAGATATAATCAAAATGGATGTCAAAGTAGGGCTGTATTAAACCACCATATTGGGGAACGCCCAGATCACTTCGACAGGAATTGCATGGATCAACAAAGAATGATTGCAATAACTGGATTCAATGCTCAGGATTATTACTGAATCATTCAAATGAAACCGATACAGAAAAGAAAGTGGTGACTTCTGTGGAACAAAACAAGAATGTCTCAGTGTTTTTTTTACATCCATACAATGAAAGTAAATAGGGTCCAGCGTTGTTCAAAACAGGTATGTTAGGTGCTCCACAGAAGAAAGTGAAACCTTTACACTCAAGGAACTTCTACAATAGTTTGAACGTGAAGACATTTACATCTTTGGCAAAGACTGCATATTTCCGATTCTGCTCCAAGATTTGCCTAGGCAGCACGTGCTTTCTCTAAGCAGAACTACAACTAATTCTTCTAAAATGACTATACTGGCACCGATCGCCACTTAATCTAGTCTTTAATGTCTGTAACATCTCTGACTCAACTTTACCACGCATCTTTCAAATAATCATTTCCACGTATTGTGTGAGATCTGCTCAAGATCAAAGCTTTCATCTCAGTGTTAACTACTGTACCATATTATGATTCAAAGTTCTTTGGATGTTAAATAAATACTAATGAACAGCGTATGCAAAGAAAAAAAACTTACCAATAAAATGTTCGATGTATGCATGATGAATTAAGACTGGCAGCTTGCAAACATGTGCACCAGCTTATAAATGTCCGCCCACCTTTTTTTTTTTTGGTAATGCTTCTTCCTTCCTTTCGTGACAGTTACTAAGACAATTACTTCCGAAATTCCAAATCAGTGATGACTCGCTACATATAAACCATGACACCTCCTGTTCAAATGTCAAAATTAGCATGTTGTCATTTCTGTGTCTTACTGGAAGCCTATGCAAGTTCTTTGTTGCAAGTAAGTTTTAAAAAGGTTTTGTTTATTCACAGCATGCACATTTCAAAGCTTTTTGTCCTTCGTGGCTTGAGGTTGCTTGTCACTTCCTGGTTAATGTACCCATTGCAAGACCTGCAAATAGATTTCTCTCTGGAATGTGAAACAGAAATAAAAAAAAGACTAGCCTGTTGACTGGTTTAGTTAGCTGGTAAGGCTGGGCAGGGTGGATTATAGTTGAAAATTAACTGACATGATTTGAATCCTTTAACCATAATGGAAATACAGAATGGAAATATGTTTTTATCTTTTTTTAACTATAAGAGAGTCAAAGCAACACTTAGACTACTGTTCAGATGTTTGGGGTCAGTAAGTCTTTTGTCTTCACTGCATTTATTTTATAAAAAATACAGTTAAACAGTAATATTGTGAAATATTTTTACAGTTTAAAATAACTTTACTATTTTAATATATTTTAAAATGTTATTTATTCCTGGGATGGCAAAGCTGAATTTTCAGCATCATTACTCCAGTCTTTAGTGTCACATGATTCTTCAGAAATGACTATAATACGCTGAGTTGGTGCTTATACAGCACAACATTTCTTATTATCAATATTGTGGTTGAGTGGTGTGATACTTTTGTGGAAGTCATAATGCAATTTTCACATTACAATACATTAATGATGTCTTTACAAAAGTTTGGGATCAGTAAGATATTTAATGTTTTTAAAGAATTCTCTTATGCTCATTTACTTGATGAAAAATACAGAAAAACAGTAATATTATGAAATATTACTACAGTTTAAAATAATGATTTTCTGTTTAAATATATTTTAAAATATAATTTGTTCCTGTGATCCAAAGCTATATTGGGTTGAGTTGTGTGATATTTTTTGTGGAAGTCATAATAAATTTTTTTTTTTTTTTACATTAAAATACATTAATGATGTCTTTACAAAAGTTTGGGATCAGTAAGATTTTTAATGTTTTTAAAGGATTTTCTTATGCTTATCAAGGCTGCATTTACTTGGTGAAAAATACAGAAAAAAAACAGTAATATTGAGAAATATTGCTACAGTTTAAAATATTGGTTTTCCATTTTAATATATTTTAAAATATAATTTATTGCTGTGATGCAAAGCTGAATTTTCATCGGCCATAACTCAGTCTTCAGTGTCACATGATCCTTCAGATATCATCATTATTACTTTTATTATTATTGCTGGAAACAGTTGTGCTGCTTAAATTATTATTATTATTATTATTTTTATTTTTTATTTTTTGGAACCTATGATTTTTTTTTTAAAGAATCTTAAATAATCTTTAGTTTAAAAGAACAGAATTTATTCAAAAAAGAAATCCTTTCTAGATTTACAAGTCTTTACTAGCACTTTTTATCAATTTAACACATCCTTGCTGAATAAAATTATTAATTTCTTAAAAAAAAAAAGAAAGGACAAAAATTGATTGACCACAAACTTTTATATGGTAGTTTATATTGTTACAAAAAGACTTCTATTTTCAATAAATCCGAACATTCAATGATTTCTGAAGGATCATGTGACACAGAATGGAGTAATGCTGAAATTCAGCTTTGCATCAAAAGAATAAATTACATTTTAAAACATATTCACATGGAAAAAAAGTTATTTTACACTGATCTTTTTCTGGATTTGGAAATGGAGCCTTGATGAGCATTAAAACCTCTTAAAAAAAAAAAAAGAAAAGAAAAAAAAACAATAAAAAAAATTTTGCTGACCACAAACTTTTAAACATTAGTGATTATATTTGACATTTAAGAAGCTAAACTAAACACAACACCCTGTTCTTAATTTTCCAGTGAGAAAAAATATAAAGGACCATCCACAGATACACCCTCCACCAGCTCAACTAAACGCAGGACGTCTTCAGGATCATCTACAAACATTTCTTCTGGCTCATCAACACTCATTTCTAAACAGCAAGTGTCCTTCGAAGCATCACAACCTACACACAATTAACAAAAAAAGGACTTGAATGAATGTCTAAATCTATGAGACATTATCCTGTAGTCAAAATCAATCTCTTATCTAGTTTTTTAATAGTACTATGAATCCAGACATATACTAGGCAAAAAAAAAGACATATAGAAGGCAAGTATGTGATTTCGGATGCAGCCTATTCCAAGTGGTGCCACTAATGGTAAAGTTACACACTTAAATCTAATTCTTTACCTGTAGCATTTCTACATTCAGTGGTGCCAGTGGTTTGCTTCAGAATATTGTCTATAAGCAACTTCAATGGTGGAAGCTCATCATCGCTGTCCTCCATGTCCAGATCAGCTCCATCTGTGATGTACATCTCTCGGTGTGTCCCTTCATCCAAACAGATAATGTGTAGTTATATAAAATATTCAAATAAAGTAAATAAGAAATTATAATAGTTACCAACTTACAGTACGGCTGTGTACATTTTCACTCTTAACACACATTAACAATTATTATTACTACTTTTACTTTTTACTAATCTTGTTTAATGTTCATTTTAACATATTTGATTTTTAACATTAAAAGTAGCATCAAGGTGATACAAAACCCATCGGTGTCAGTCTTAATCACCCTGTTAGGGGTTATTTTGTGATAATGGCAGCTGATTTACATGAATACTGCCCATTACAATAATATAAGCTTAAAAAATAAGAAGCTTATATTTTAACATTTACATTAAAAAAAGATTAAAATGTTGTAAAAGAGTGTTACTTTATGATATCTAATGCATACAAATTAGGTCAAAATAGGTTTCTTGTTTTTGAAAGTAGTCTCTCATGCTTTATTTTATCAAACGTACAGCAAAAACAGTACACTCTAAAAAATGCTGGGTTAAAAAAATAACCCAAATGCTGGGTTTAGCCAGTTGGGTCATTTTATTGAGTTGTTTTTAATATTTTTACTCAAATGCTGGGTTCAACTTGTTGGGTCATTTGATTTGGTTATTTTTAATATTTTTTACTCAGGTGCTGGGTAGTTTTTCTGTAACTAAGTTGCTGGGTCATTTTTAACGCTGGGTTATTTTTTTCTTACCCAAATGCTGAGTTGAGCCTGTCTCTGACGAAACAACCCAGCTACTGAGCATTTTATTTAACTTAGAAAGTCTTTACTGTGCTGTAAATTGTGTTATTTTACACAACGCAACATAAGGATGAGATGTCAGTCAGCTGCGTTAGCAGCGGTTGTTCCGCTGAATGAAAATGCCTCTTGCCTTGCATAAAATAAATGGATTTTATTTCTTACTGAGTTTAATCTTAAAATATGTTCTCTAATGTCAATACTGTTTGTCTGTGGGCAGTTTTTGGAGTCAGTCATGACATACCAAATGACATGTTATGTGCTATTTCGGTAAGAAATGATTATAGAGAACGGTTGAATACACTAAAATTTAAATTCCACTTTTAATTACATTTACATTACATTATTACATTTTTATGCTTGTTAAACGAGTTTAAATGTATGTACAGTAATGTTGTAAACTATGCTGTATTCACCCAAATAAATTAAATTTGTCTTGTATTTTGTCCATGTATTCTTGCTTAATAATAAATGTTTATCTTTTGATTATTGCTGTTGCCTCTAGTAATTCTGAGTGTGTTTTTATAAATTTCAGTCCATTTTAAACCAGCAATATAATAATTTTTAAACAATAGTTGACTTAAATAAAATAACCCATGTTTGGTAAAAACATTTAACCCAACCAGCAATTAACCCAGCATGCATTCTGTCCAATATTTACCCAGCGCTGGATTGCCAAATAACCCAAGTGTGAAATATTATTATAATTTAACATTTAAATGTAAATACATTTTCTTATTTTACTCTATTTAAAAAATGTTATTTATTCCTGTGATGGCAAAGCTGAATTTTCAGCAGCCATTACTCCATTCTTGTGTAACATTATAAAGGTCTTTAATTTAACGGTAAAAATACTGTAAAAATGCTACAGTAAAAACCTGTTAAATGGTTAACGGTAAAATTTACAGTGAATAACCGTAAACTGACATTCCCACAATTCCCTGTGTTATTTATTTATTTATTTTTTTAATTTGATGTTTTTTTTGTTGAAATAACCCTTTCTTCTTAGTTTTTTCTTAGCTGTTTTGTACATTAGGGTTCTATGTTACATCTAATAGTGTTAAATTAATGTTTATGTATTATTTCAGTTTCATGCGTGTTACCATGATGGTGTTTAGTGTTTGTGTGAATGACACTGTGCACCTTCTATCTGTTAATATTTAAGAGCTGTTTGTGATGAGCTTTGGTTCATCATTTGACTTTCTCATCACCACCTGCTTTTGGTGGTTATCAGTGTATTACAAAGGTACGAAACAGATTTCAGTACTTCAATAAGTTGGTACAATAACAACATATCAGTTAATGAAATTACGGCATTTACCTGTAAATTTAAGTGAAAACTGCAAAACATAAAATGTTGCTACCGTATTTTTTACGGTAAAATTCCGGCAACCACAGCTGCCGTTTTTTTACCGTAAATTTTACGGAATATTTTTTACAGTGTATTTTTGATCAATTTAATGTTTCCTTGCAGAATTTAAGTATTAATTTCTCTCTCTCTCTGTAACGAGGAGACGGGAGGCAGGCGGATCCATTCGCAGACTTTTATTAGTGCAACGAGGCAAAGACATGGTCGAAAGGCAGGCAGGGTCAAACAATGGCAAACAGGTGTTTAGACAGCGAGACGAAGAATAGTCCGTAAACAGGCGAGGGTCGATCAGCAGCGTACGTAATCCAATGGGCGAGGCAGGAGAATGGTCAGACAGGCGAAAGTTCCGATAAACAGATTAAACAAAACAACAAGGCAAAACCAGAAGGAGAAACACGGAGAAACACGGAGAAACGCTTTGTATGAATGCAAGAAACAATTTTGGGCTTTTATACTGTCTCTGATTGGACGCGGGTGAAGTGCAAATGGCTGATGGGGAATGTAGTCCGGGGTGTAGTGCGACAGTCCGTGCGTGACAATAAGGTGAGAGTGACATCTGGTGGTGAGCGGACCGCGGAACACCGACCAGATCCGTGACACTCTCTCTCTTTCGCTCTCTCTTTTATACAAAAATATTAAGCAGCAAAACTGTTTTCAACTGTTAATTGTAACTATTTTTCTTGAGCACTAAATCAGCATATTAGAATGATTTCTGAAGAATCCACTTGAATAATATCTACTAAAAATTCAGCTTTGCCATCACAGAAATAATATAAAAAATATATTTTTAACTATAATTATATTTCAGAATATTGCTGTTTTCAACAAACAAATGCAGACTTGGTGAGCATAAGAGACTTGTTTCAAAGCAAATCTAAAATGTGAAGGTGGGAAAACACAACAGATGCTCTTTGGACCACCATCTTCCATACGATTGTTGTTATTTTGGACTCTGACCATTTCTGTTCTTGAGCCTCATTGCCAAGGACTTTGTGTTGAGATGCAGTCGGTGACTGTTGCTTATGTGCTGCAGCAGGTTTTTGGCGTGAAGGACAGAGAGGCTATAGAGACCCAGCTTTTGATTATGCAACCCATCAGCACGAATGTCAAAGTGCCTGCCCTGTAGTGCAACAAAAACCGTAACTGAAACTGCAACTGCAACACAAAAGGTTACACATACTGAAGATGACAATTTCCTCTGAAAGGTGCTTTTAAGTCACTAGTGACTTCTAACTGATGGAATTTGTAAAACAGTAGTAACAGAACCTGAAAAGTAACGGAATGAATGGATGGCCATGGCAAATCATACACAAACTGCTGTTTTCCATTCAGCACCTGGAAAGCAGAAATGAGACACATAATTACTGTAGCGGTGCATGCATGCTTGCATGCCATGAGTAATTGTTTATAAACCCTACTGACATGACTAGATCAGGAGTGTTAAACTCAGTTCCTAGAGGGCTGCAGCCCTGCAAAATTTAGTTCCAACCCTGCTTTAGCACACAAACCATGTAGTTTTCAAATAAGCCTGAAGGAAGTGATTAATTGGATCAGGTGTGTTTAATTAGGTTAAGTTAATTAGGCTTCGTCTACATTAATACGGATACATTTGAAAACAGCGTTTTCATTTTAAACGCTCTCTGTCCACACTAGCGTTTTCCAAAAGTTTCTCATCCACACTGAAACGTCAGAAAACATTGCATTCGGAACAGACATGACACGTTTTAATGCTATTCTTTTTTTTCTTTTTTTTTTTTTTTTTACAAGATATAAGTGTACAAAGTAACACAAAGTAGCAAGAGTGTGAAACATAGCATGAATGATGTAATTGGCCATGATTTTGGAGTTACCTCAGAAATCTGCAGTCCTGTGGATGCCACACCCATGAGGACACAACGTTGTGGTTTGCTCTTTTCCTGAGATAGCAGGAGAGGAAGGGCAGAAATGGAAACTGAGAATTTTGTTAGGGAAATGTGAAAAATATTGGTAAATAGGGATGTAATGAAAATTTCGTGATACAATATTATCTCCATATAAAGTCTCTAATGCATTTCAAAATTAAGAGCTTCAACCCTAAGAAAACAAGTCAGAAAAAAAGTCTCAGTCTAAATTACATTCACACTGGTGTTTTAGGAAACCAAATTAGAATAATAATAATGACAACAATTTGATACCATTGTTATTCCTATGACAATAATAGCTATATATTGTAAAACAAAATGTCAATGTAAAATAAATGAAAATGAATAGGTATATTATTTTTGCCTTTCACTACAGTAGGGAAATTACAATATTTATTTTCTAATTTATACACTTGAATGAGATATTTTGAATTTGGAATACAGTAACATTACCCGTTTACTGTCAGCAATTCATATTTTACACTTAAAGTCCCCATGAAATCAAAATTGAAGTTTTTTGGCTTTTAGTATGAATATGTTAACCTTAAGGTTATCTATAAGCTAGTGTGTTCCAAAACAATGACAAAATTCACGTTTACAAGCCCTATGAAATGTTTTATTTTTTCTTACCTTATATTTTATTGTTACCAAATTTGTTTTAGCATGTCTATTTATTTAAATGCATTAAAAAACTTTTATTTATTTCTACAACAGCCTTATGAAATTCTGTGTTGTGTATTTATTTTTTTCTGGTTATGAAATAAAGTCATAAAATATTAATTTATCTTTTAATTCATGAAAATTAAATTTTATTTTTGGCAAATAAAGGGGATGTACTAATAAAATTTAAAAGATGGAAGGAATATTGTGTAACAAAGTTTTATTAATTTTTCAACAGTAGTAGTAGTACTGTAGGTACATGCATTCTACTGAATGATAGTAATGTGTTTCTGCCACAATGTCTACAAGCTAAACTTTTATTTTGACGGGTTTCCGTGAATACCTTTACTTTTCTGTGAGTATATAACCCTGCTTTACTCAAATGAAACAGTGAACTGCTCACGAAGTACTCTCAGGGCAGTTCTTGAGACGTTGTTCATGCATTTTTATGGCAGACGCGGAAATCTATGGAACGCCATTGGGGACAATACCTATTATATGAAACGCGTGAAATCTGGACGCATTAACACGCAAAGTATATGTTCGGGTGTCGCGTCAGACTGCACAACAGCCAATAGCGTTGCTCTATTTAGGATTTAATTTGCATTTGTGATTGGATGGCACGTTGCTGTATACGTATATAAACATCAGACGACATTTCTTTTCGTGAGGGATGACGTGCTGTTAGGTAAGCAAATACCTATGCAAACGTCACACGTAACATTTGTTCGTGAATGAGATCATAATTTTACGTTGGCATGCACATAGGCAAGCGTAAAACTTTAGAGTCAATGATGCATTTATACGTTGGTTGTGATGTCAGTGCTGTGTCATCTCATCCCGTTTGTACTCATGCAGGTTAGAAATAATACAAATAATACAAATATCTTGAATGTATACTGTATATGTCAGATAAAAATAATGTAATAACAACAATATATTGTAACAATCACAAATTTAACAATTATATTATAACAATCAGGCAAATCCAAAAGCACCAGTAGCCTATGACAATTCACAAATCTTTATTCAACCTTTAAACCCAGACACAATCATACGACACATAGACATTACAGAATCACTACAACAGGCGGACCATGCAACGTAAACTGTGGGGCAGCCAGTCCAAGTCCAAGTGTAAATAGCAACAGTTGTGGATTCAGTAGACATTTAGATGCTATTTACTTATAAATAGTGAGAGATAACGTTACTATTTGCTCCTCAGTATTGTTGTGCATTAAACATCCTGCAATATAACTGACAGTAAATGATTATATTTATAAAACAATATTAAAATCATGGCAACTTATTGAGATATTAAAGAGCGCTACCCCTAACCTTACCCTAAATGTAACTTTTATGAATTAAAATGAATTTTAAGTCAAATCATTTTTATTGAAAACAAATGCGTTTATTAACTGTAAAGTAATAAAAAAGCACTGTCAGTGGGAATAGAACCCCGGTCTCCCTTTACACGTTACGCCACAGAAACCGCTGACTAAAGAGGTGACTTTTTGCACATATAGGGTAACGTTAGACTGGCCTAGTGTATTTAGTTCTGCCAACAAGTAGGCTATTTGCAGTGGACACCTCGAATGTATTAATCAGAGGGGAAATGTGGTCGTTGGATCACCGAGACCACTCACTTTACCTACAGGACAAATTCCTTTAACGTTACAAAAGAATATAATGTTAATTCATGCAGTCATTGAGTGTATTTAATCATTGACCCTAAATTATCACCAGTTCAACTAAAACAGAAAAATTAGTATGTCGCACATCAAATAAGACTTAGAAATATTACACGTTCAAAAATGTCATGTTTACACGACGAAAACGTTCGTCTAGAAACACGTAACAAAAATACACGGCCAAAAATGTTACCTTAAGGCGATACAAACGATCGTGTCTTTAAATAACACGACAAAAAATTTCGTGTATAGACGTACAAAACGTTCGCGTTTACACGTACCAAAAAGACACGTACAAACTTTGCGTGTTAATGCGTCCAGATTTCACGCGTTTCATATAATAGGTGTTGTCCCCAATGGCGTTCCATAGTATCACCGCGAGCGTCACACGCGCGCTTGTGTGTAGTAAAGGAAACCGCACCTGCGTCTGCACCATTCATTCATAAAGAGACACTCAGAACATGCAGCATTCATATTTAAATGATATTTTGCGGCGTAATATTTTCAGATACTAGTCCATATCGCGATTTGATTGGAGTGTAATGACCGGCTTTCGATTAATTCATTCAAACTTTGACAAATTCCGTGAATTCTTCGGAAATCATACAGCGATACAAAAACATTCGGGGCTAAAGAAAAATCTTTCGGGGCTCGAGCCCCGAATGATAAGCCCTAACGACGCCCCTGGTGAATGGCATGTAGTGCACAATGGAAGTGACAGGGAACGATTCAGACAGTGTAAATATGCTTTCTAGTGGGGCAAATTAGGTGGTTATGCGTTGTGTCAGGCGAACCGCGGCAGCGCGCACCGTCTACTCCGGACTTATGTCTCTGCTCCAGAGACGCGAGCGCACGGAGCGGATCATATGCGCGAGTCTGCATATATTCTTTTAAAACTACACAGCCTCAGCATGATCCTGATGACTATTTTGTTTTATTAAGAGTTTCATATTGAATCTAGGGGGTCATCATTTAGACTGTGGCTGTCAAATGCAGCTTTACCGAGCTCAACGGCTCTGGCCCAAGCAGATACAAGTTAAAAGCTATAGGTTGTTTGCACATGACGTCATTACTGTGGCGCGAAATGCAGCTGGAGGGCAGGAAGTGATATTTCTCCATAGGAATCACTAGCAGAAACTCAAAAATGCCTATGTTTTGCGTTGTTTATGGATGCTTAAATCGGTCAAACCGAGAAACCACAGAATATATTTTATCATGTATGAAAATTTGCTGTTCATAAGGGCGGAAAGGCAAGAATTGACTGAAAAGCGCAGGAAAAAGTGGCTTGTAAACCTCCGTCTGTGGTCAGGAGGAGAGTCGGATAATGCTCGTATGTGCAAATGGTTAAGAAAAGATGTAATAATATGTTAAGATATTAATAAAGAAATATATAAATATATACAGGGTGAGACAGTGAGAATTCACCTAATGCTAAACGCCACACGTAGACACAATGTAAGATATTATATTTGTAGTTTCGAGAGCGTCACTGATTATAACGGAACATTGTAAGATTGCAATAAATTGAAGTGAGTGACAGCATTTTAGTGACTATATGGAAGCGCTATTGGAATTTGAATAAAAGCTTCGCTTTACATGCTGCTAACAGGACCAATAGCCACAAAACCCTGCACATGCAGCAAACTTTAAGGAGTGACTGAAAAAGCAGAACGGATGAGATGGAGGAATGTCTGTACGGTACAAGAGAAACGTATAAGCAGAAAATCACGACATATGTTGAATGTGATCCTTATGTTATAAAGAGGAGTAAATTTTTCAACTAAATTGAAATAGCTGCCTCAGTTTCCAGTCATCGAGGCGGTGGGAATAAGCTACGCAGCTAAGCCTGATAGTAAACAAACTCTTTCGAAAGTGATTCCCACATTTATATGAAGGATGCAGGATATATGTCACTCCTAAAACTACTGCTTTACAGGGTTTTTGGCCGCTGATCCTGTTAGCAGCATGTAAAGCGAAACATTTTTTCAAATTCTGAATTGATTATAGTCTAGAAAGCGAGCAAATAGCGCTTTCATATAGTCACTAAAAAGCTGTGACTCACTTCAATTTATCGCAATCTCACAAGGCTCAATTGTAATCAACTGCAAATATAATATCTTATTTGCATTGCATGTACGTGTGGCATTTAGCATTGAGTGAGTTCTCACTGTCTCACCCTGTATCTATTTATATATTTCTTTATATCTTAATATTATTATATCTTTTATTAACCATTCGTACACACACGCACTATCTGACTCTCCTGACCGCAGACGCAGGTTTACAAGCCACTTTCCCATTTTTTTTCAGTCAAGTTCTTGCCTTTTCCTCCTTATGAACAGCAAATGTTCATACACGAAATGAAATACAATTTCTCGATTTGACAGATTTCTATAAACAACCGAAAACATGGTCATTTTGAGATTCTGCTATTGATTCCTATAGAGAAAAATCACTTCCTGCCCTCCATCTGCATTTCGCGCGTCCTTAGAATCACGTGATTGCAAACAACCTATTGGATATTTTTTAAAAGGGGGCGGGGCTGTTCTATATGTCCCGCCCTGTGTCCGTTGTTTCAGTTGAAATTACGTCACCACATAGAATAACGCTGCGTGTTTCAAGGCACTTCAGTGGACTTTTGAGCTTTTTTTGACGGAAACGGCAGTAGAGCTTTTATTTTGACCGAAAACTCCAGCTTCAGTGAAAACAGGCTTACAAAAACACGTCTCACTACAAATCTAGTGAAATGCTGTAATCATCTGACGCGAAAATAAATCATAACTAGTGACCTATTGTTTCATATCGCCTTGTGACCACGATAATTTTGAGACAGTTTTGTTATCATGATACCACGATATTGATAATACGTTACATCCCTAATAAAGGGATTACATACAAACTTTTCATGTTTTCCCTTAATATATTTGAGTTTTTCCAAAGACAAGCAGTAAGACAATTCTTGTAACCATTGTTTAAAATGAGGGCTTTCTGCTTTTCCAATGACGAGCTATGTAAGTTTTGCTTGTAATAAAATATCAACAATTTCTTATCAGAGCTAGTAAAAGTGCACATTACAGGGAAAATATTTAGTGTACAGAGTTTAGAACATTTGGGAACATTTTGTTTCAACGCCAGGGATAAATAGTCAAACTTTTTTTCAAAAACATTCATCTTGGGGACACTTCCATAAACAATGATATCAGGTTTTTATCTCTAGATTGCATTTCATACATTGATCAGGAATGTTGGGATTAAATGGGATTAAATGTAGTTTTTCCAGAGCTATGTACACTCTTATAATCCACTTATATTGCAGAAATTTGAACTTCATATTAATTGTCTGGGTTTGAGTCTTTAACTGAAACTGCATCTTATTAACTGAAATGAAAATTGCTCACTGATGTGTAAATCCACTAAATTGCAGCTGCTGGCAAAGGAGCAGAGTGTATCAGTGTTTCATTTTCAGTTTAAATCCTCACAAAACTACATAGCTATATACTGTACAGTGCTTAAAATCCACTTCCAAAACAAAGATTCACATATAATGTACTCATCCAAGATGTTCATGTCATGTTGATTTCCAAAAAGTTTCTAGTTGTTCCCAAAGACTTGCTTTTGATTAATTTGATCTGTCTGTTAATCCATTAAAGGGACAGTTCACCCAAAAATGAAAATTTTGTCATTACTTACTAACCCTCAAGCTATTCCAAAGTCGTAAATCCAACGTTCATCTTTCGGAACACAAATTAAGATATATATGTGACATCAATGGTTTAACCATAATTTTATGAAGCTATGAGAATTACATTTTGTATGCAAAAAAACAACACCCCCCTAGCGCCATTTTGGAGAGGATCAGAAAGCTCTTGGATTTCATCAAAAATATCTTAATTTCTGTTCTTAAGTTCTGAAGATGAACGAAGGTCTTACAGGTTTGGAACAGCACGAGAGCGAGTAATTAATGACAGAATTTTTTGGGTGAACTATCCCTTTAAATCCCAACATTTATATTTTAACATTAGAAACACTACTGTGACTAAATAGTTACTTTACCACATACTGGTGTGGATTAACCATTACAGAAACATAAAAAATGATTTTGGTAATCACCAATACTGTTAGCCAGCTATGGCAAAAAACTTACATTGGGTGGTGGTATAAATAAATTTGTTAAGCACTGTATATGTTATTGCAAATAAGATCCTGCACTCACTATCGTGTAAAAATCCTTTTTACACCTTTCTGTAAAGGGAGTAAAAAATAGACTTTCTTTGTTAGCCATAGAGTCTGAAGTGATTAACAGATTGTATTTATTATTATTACTATTTGAGCTAACACTTAAAATGACTTCTGTTGATGTAGCCTTCGATTATTAGATAAATTCATTAATATGAAATTTGGTAAATAATATATAATAATAATTTTCGGAACACAAATTAAGATATTTTTGATGAAAGTCGAGAGCTTTCTGACCCTTCATAGACATCGACGCAACTACCACATTCAAGGCCCAGAAAGGTAGTAAGGACATCGTTGAAATAGTCCATGTGACATCAGTGGTGCGACCATAATTTTATGAAGCTGCGAGAATACTTTTTGTGCGCAAAGAAAGCAAAAATTACAATTTTATTCAAAAATTTATTCTCATTTGAATGTGTTTTTAATGCCTTAAAAGCGTCAGTTGCTTTCTATGCAGGGTCAGAAAGCTCTCGGATTTCATCAAAAATATCTTAATTTGTGTTCCGAAGATGAATGAAAGTCTTACGGGTTTGGAATGACATGAGAGTGAGTAATTAACCTTTATATCTGAATCTGGACATGTCTGGCCTTGATTAATACACTTCTGAATAAGTGAACTTGAAAAAAAATTAATTCATTTAAAAATAAAATCACTAACTTTGAACAATCTATAGATGGTAAGAGGCACATCACTCAAGGTAAATGCTTCCTGTATGAAAAGCAAGGCAGCCTCGCTGGATGACATTCCTTTAAGCTCCATGTGCAGGGCTGGGGTGTGCTTCAGGATATAATCATTCCCGTGCTTCTGTACAATCTGCCGACATCACAATGAAACACCATTAGTTTTTTTCAGCTTTACAGTCTAAAAGGGGAACACCAGCAAATATGAACGTCATATAAACGTCATATAAATGTCATATAAAAGTCATACCCAAAAAGGGAAAAATCCCTGAGGGCTGAAATATGGGCTGAAGACTTGTGCTTCGGAATCTCCCAGTTCAGCTTGAAGGGCATAGGCAGCCAGCTGGAAGTACAATCCTTCTTGCTCAAAGCACTCAGATCTTAAAACTTTCGCTTTCAGCTCAGCATAATACAGCTGACAGGCTTCACTGTTTCTTTCAGAATGAAACAAGCAGTTCAAATGATGCTTAAATTCACAATTGAAATGATTAACAACAACAACAACAACAACAACAAAAACTCAGAAATACTTTTAAGTATCTAATACTCCTTTATTAAACTGACTTACTATGGCTCACTGGAATACTTGATTCTGATTGGTCAATCACAGTGTTCTGTGATCAAATATATTTGTATAATAATGACTATTAAACTATATAACTGACTATTTTCCCATGCAACCCATTTCCTGCATTTAATAAAATAAACTCATTATTTCAGTAATGTGTTTTCATAAGGTTAATTTTGTTAATATTGGTTAATACATTTAGGCAGCGTTTACACTACAAGTCTTAATGCACAGATCCGATCTTTTCACCATATCCAATTTTTTTGGCCCGCCTGTTTACATTCACTTTAGATACGCCTCGTATCCGATATCATTGTTTATCCTAATCTCCCGCATAAAACCATTCCACTGGCTTTTACGACCATGAGCGCAAGCACTGACCCTCGAATTCTTGACTTTGCTTATTCATATTTTCCAAAGTCGGCAAAAGTATACCCGACAGCAAATAATTAATCAAAGAAAGTGAATGCGGCTTTTAAATGCTACCATCATAAGGACGGCGTTAATGCTTTCTACATCGGCTTCTCCAGCGCGGCTGACTGCACGAGCTTTGATGATGACAGCCAATTCTGGATTTACCAAACTCACTCACTGTATTTCATCCCGTGCTTTAATAGGGTTACAAACTCTTTTCATGTTATGTTAATGCTATTGCGTACTGTGTAATGTTTATCAAAATCATCTCCCCTCCTTGCTGAACGTGCTCGTTTGAAAGTGAAAGTAAAACTGGAAATAATAGCGCGCATAAAATACCCAGGCAGGAGTGGTGAAATCCAGTCGACTCTTTTGACGAGATGGAAACGGTACAAAACTTTTGCATAAACAAGAATAGCTTTGAGTTTATATGTTTATATGTTTATGTGTTTATATCTTTCTTTGTTTAATTATTTGCTGTTCGGTATACTTTTGCCATTCACAGCACAGTGCGAAATTATAACATTCAATGCAATCCGTCGTGGAACAATGACGTAACTGACACGAAGAATCGGATATGTGTGTTTAAAAGTAGTAGGTCGGATGTCCAGATATCAGATCGAATGTGAAAAATCGGATCTTGTGCGGATATTTGTGTTTACACGCGTGCATCAAATTCCGATCTGTCTCAGATGTGGAAAAAAGATTTTTTCTGCCAGCGTAAACGCAGCCTTGGTATCATAAACAATGAGCCACAATTTTTATAGCATTTACGAATCAAGGTTAATGGTATTGTTACGGATCTGGTCGGTGAGCTGCGGACCGCTCACCACCAGATGTCGCTCTCACTCGGTTTACACACTCAGACTGTTGCACTACACCCCAGACTCCATTTCCCATCTACCACTGCTCTTACCATTTTCACCAATCACGGACTGTATAAAAGCCCCGGTCTCCCAGTCACTCACTGCGGAGTATTGATTCATTAGCAGTCATACAAAGCGTTTCCCTCTGTGTTCTTGTTGTCTTAGTTTGTTTTGTTATCTCGTTTTGATCTCTCGCCTGTCTGACCATTCTCCTGCCTAGCCCTCGTTTGGATTACGTACGCCGCTGATTGACCCTCGCTCGTTTAAGGATTACTCTTTGTTTGCTGTCTATACACCTGCTTGCCGTTGTTCGACCCTGCCTGCCTGACCATGTCTATGTCTCGCCCAATCAATAAAAGTTTGCGCTTGGATCCGCTCGTCTCCCGTCTCTCTGTTACAGAATACTCGGCCACTACAGGATCCAGCAACTTCTCATCCGGACGCCACCCAGGTACGGACACTGCTAGACTGTTGTTAGCCCTCGAGCAGGGCACACGATCGCTCGAGGGCTACATACAAGAATTTCTGGACATTGCACATTACTCAGATCTCCCGGACTGTGTTTTGATAGACATTTTCATTGATGGAACCAGACAACCGTTAAAATCAAAACTCAGACGCGAGGGTCCGCGTTCGTCACTTTCTTTATTTATGGACTTTGCTTTAATGTGTGTGGGCTCGTCGTTCACTGTGGGGGTCGCGGAGGAGGAACGCGACAGCGCGGTAATGGCGGCCGCGCCGGAGCGCGATGCTACGGACACGCTTGCCGCCTGGCTCATTCGTGAAATGGCGGCCACGCTGGAGCGTGCTCAAACTATGGCGGCCGCGTCGGAACGCGTGCACAAAATGGCGGCGACGGAGGAGTCCATTCACAAAATGGCGACGATGACAGGGCTCCATCACGTCACAGCTGCCATACCAGAGCCAAGTCACGCTGCATCTGTGTTTCCTAAGTCAAGTCAAGTTTCCAAGTTAAGTCGAGTTACAGCTGCGGTTCCGGAGTCAAGTCAAGTTTCTAAGTCAAGTCAAGTTGCAGCTGCGTTTACTGAGTCAAGTCAAGTCTCCAAGTCAAGTCAAGTTGCAGCAGCGTTTCCTGTGTCAAGTCAAGTCACAGCCAAACCAAGTCACGTCACAGTCGTTCAAGCCAAGCAAAGTCACAGCCGTGGTTCCTGAGTCAAGCAAAGTCACAGCCGTAGTTCCTGAGTCAAGTAAAGTCATGGATCTTCACAAGCCAGGTCAAGTCACCGCTGATCTCCATGAGCCAAGTCAAGTCACCGCTGATCTCCATGAGTCAAATCAGGTCACTACCGAGCTTCACGAACCAAGTCAAACCACAGCTGATCTTCATGAGCCAAGTGACGTTATTGCTGCAGTTTCAGAGTCAAGTCACGTCTCATCTGACGGCCCAGAGTCAAGTCACATCTCGTCTGACCTTCCAGAACCTCGCCAGGTCAAGTCCACCATCCCAAGGTCACGGCCCGTTATGATGGCCAGCTTGCTGGACCCACCACTGGTGTCGGTGCGGTCAGCCAACCTGCCAGTAGTGTTAGCACACTCTGGACCCACCAGTAAGGAGATCCTATCTCCCGTTGCTGCTCTTCCATTAATGGCAGTTGCCATTTGGTGTGTGTGGGCTGCACACTGCGCTCCTGAGGTCACGCCTGTCCCCAAGTCAGCTCCTGAGGTTACGCCTGTCCCCAAGTCAGCTCCTGAGGTCACGCCTGTCCCCAAGTCAGCTCCTGAGGTCACGCCTGTTCTCAAGCCTGCGCCAGAGCCCCCGTCTGATCACAAGCCTGCGCCAGAGCTCCCGTCTGATCACAAGCCTGCTCCTGAGGTCAAGTCTGTTCACAAGTTTGCTCCAGAGGGCCCGTCTGTTCACCAGTTTGCTCCAGAGGGCCCGTCTGCTCACAAGTTTGCTCCAGAGGTCCCGTCTGGTCTCAAGCCTGCTCCAGAGGTCCCGTCTGGTTTCAAGTCTGTTCCCGATGCCTCGTCTGACCACGAGACAGACCCAGAGGCCTCACCAGTTGGAGAAGCCGTGCCAATGCCTCCTGAGGTGTCAGCTTCGGCTGTAGATCCTCCTAGGGAGGCGGCGTTCTGCCTCAAACTCTCTGCTTCTCCTCTCATTCTGTCTGCCTCCTCTGTCACTGTTCTCCCCAGGTCCCAGTCCATGACGCGGCCTCCTGTTCCGCCCCAGAGGGCGGCTGCGCCTCCTGTTCCGCCCCGGAGGGCTGCGGCACCTCCTGCTCCGCCTCCTGTTCCGCCCCGGAGGGCTGCTGCGCCTTCTCTCCCTATTCTGTCTGCCTTCTCTGTCCCTACTTTCCCCAGGTCCCAGACCGTGACGTGGATTCCTGCTCCGCCTCCTGCTCCGCCCCGGAGGGCCGCTCCGCCTACTGCGGCGCCTCCTGCTCAGCCTCTGGCTCTGCCTTGGAGGGCTCTAGCGTCACCTGCTCTGCCTCCAGCTCCGCCCTGGAGGGCTCCTGGGCCTCCTGCTCTGCCTCCGGCTCCGCCCTGGAGGGCTCCAGCACTCCCTGCTCTGCCTCCGGCTCCTGGGCCTCCTGCTTTGCCTCCGGCTCCACCCTGGAGGGCTCCTGCGCCTCCTGCTCCGCCTCCGGCACCGCCCTGGAGGGCTCCTGTGCCTTCTGCATCGCCTCCAGCTCCACCCTGGTGGGCTCCTGCTCTGTCGGTCCTGCCCCAGTCACCTGGTCCTCCGCACGGACCTGGTCCTCAAGCCCTTGCCCTGTCTCACCCCTGCCCCACCGCTCCCCTGGACTATGGTTCGTTTTAGCGCTGGAAGCCGCTCTTTGGGGCTACGGGATCTGGTCGGTGAGCTGCGGACCGCTCACCACCAGATGTCGCTCTCACTCGGTTTACACACTCAGACTGTTGCACTACACCCCAGACTCCATTTCCCATCTGCCACTGCTCTTACCATTTTCACCAATCACGGACTGTATAAAAGCCCCGGTCTCCCAGTCACTCACCGCCGAGTATTGATTCATTAGCAGTCATACAAAGCGTTTCCCTCTGTGTTCTTGTTGTCTTAGTTTGTTTTGTTATCTCGTTTTGATCTCTCGCCTGTCTGACCATTCTCCTGCCTAGCCCTCGTTTAGATTACGTACGCCGCTGATTGACCCTCGCTCGTTTAAGGATTACTCTTTGTTTGCTGTCCATACACCTGCTTGCCGTTGTTCGACCCTGCCTGCCTGACCATGTCTATGTCTCGCCCAATCAATAAAAGTTTGCGCTTGGATCCGCTCGTCTCCCATCTCTCTGTTACAGGTATGTTATAGAATAACTATTTTTTTAGTAATCTGTTTATAATATAAAAGATTTTTGTGGGCGGAGCCTATCTGGTTGCAGAAAATAACAGTTTTCACGTGGCAGTCAACACTGTAAAAAACAATTTGTTGAGTCAACTTAAAATAATTTGTAACCTGGCTGCCTTAATTTTAAGATCAGTCAACTCAAAAAAAAAAAAGTTTATTCAACTTGAAATGTTAAATTATACTAAGTGACAACTTAGATATTTGAGTTGAATGAACTTAAAATGTTAAGGCAGCTGGGTTACTTACCCACCTGTTAAGTTTAGCAAACACAAATATCTAAGTTGTTACTTAGTACAACTTAATATTTCAAGTTGACTAAACTTATTTTAACTGACTGAACTTAAAATTTTAAGGCAGCAGGGTAACAAATTATTTTAAGATGACTCAACAAATTGTGTTTTTTAGTTTTTACAGTGAATGGAAGCCATGGAATAAAAGAATAAAAAAGGTACATTTGAGTTTATATTTTAAAATTCTGACTTTATTTTCGGAGTTCCAAGATTATATCTCACAATTTTGATGAAAAATAAACTCGCCATTCTCTCTTTTGAGTTTATATCTCACACTTCTGACTTTTTTTTTTTTTTTTTTTTTTTCCCTTAGAATGAACAAATTCGCTATTGTTGAGTAACTCGAGTTATAAAGTCAGAAATACGAGATATAAACTTGCGTTTGCAAGAAAAAAAGTTAGAATATATGGAATAAAAAAGGGTAATGTAAAATGCTGTATTTTAAATAGTATTGCATGCTGTAACTGTAGGGCTAATATAATGTTCCCTATGAACTGCATGTGTGAACACAAAATACAAAACGTTGCAAAATGTTTTTTAAATGGAAATGGTGGTGCGTTGAACACCCTGTTCTGATGAGAAGGCCCTTCTTTGTGTTCTTTTTCAGAGCCTGATGAAATCAGTATGAATACGTGTTTAATACTCCAAAATACGCCCGATGTTAGTCACTGCCCTTGCCGTCCAGAAAAAAAGAGAACATTCCAATCGAGTGAAGGGAATGGAAACCAAGCCCGTAGCCAGCCTAGCGGAAGGGGGAAGTTCTTTTTTTCCAAAAAGTGGAACTTTTTCTTTTCCCACCCATTTTGTATGTAACTATGAGGTTCAAATACTTCATTTTGTTGACTACTCATGCATCAATTTGTGCTGTATTATAATGTGTGCTGGTATCTTAAAAAGCATGATTTTTTTGATTCACCAAAAATATTTACTACAATGTTGTCAAACTGCTTACCAAGATATCGCCTTGTTCAGTAAATATACACAAAAACCTAAAGCAATAAGTTATTTCATTAAATTAATTACATTTTTAATGCAATAAATTCACAGATTCTTTATACTGACACATATCCAAATGGTGGGTGGACTTGTGTCCCTCTAGGGGGGTCTGGGGGCGCAATTTTGTCTTTCCGTCCCCAAATTTAAGACCTCTTGAAATTATAATTAAGACTTTTCTTATACTTATTAAGGTGTTTGATACTTTTTATGGCTTTAAAAGTGAGTTGTTATTTAAAAAGAACACTTGTTTATTAAAAAAAAAAAAACGTACATAAATTCTGGACATTTGACGGGATGGGGTGGGTCGTTCGAACCACCCGAACCCCCCCGGGTACGGGCCTGGAAACTGTGTTTTTTCTGCAACGACTATGCGCGTGCAGCTGCAAGTGATGTAACTGTGACATCTACATTACATTACATTACGTCTAATTAATTTAGTTAGAAGTTAATTTTTACATTCTGAAATGTTAAAATGCACTAGAGCGTGTAGAAATGGACATTACCCAAGATGTTAAAATGTTCTTGTAAAGTGATTCCATTACTTCATGTGAGAAGTGTATTTATGCATGTATTTAGTAGCTGCTTAATTAGTGGGATAATGTACATTAACCCTACAAAGCCAACTATATCATATTTGATATGCCAAATTCTAAGGCCTTTAAATTATTAACATAATGAAAAACATGTTGTGAACAATCTACTACATTCATTCTGTCCTACCTTATCTCAAAACCAAATGTACCTGTGGGAACTTTTTGCAAGATGCAAAACACGTACCAATAAGTACATATCACTGTTGAATGAACACTAGAGGTGGTAAAACAGCAAGCACATGTAATGGTTTTTGTACACAGTAATGATTACAGCTTCATATGTTTCGCTTTCCGGATGAAACAAGCTTACTCGGTAGCTCAGCAGGCACTAAATTTGACTCCCGAATCTGTCAAAAACATGACTCACGATGAAAGAGCTGAAAGCTGGAAAAACAAGCTAAAACGGGAATGCATGCAACTGTGTTTTTACGTCACATTCGCTTTTGCTTATATTATCGGGTAGGTTTAGATGTAGTGCAGATGGTAGGTTATTTTAAAACATCACAGTAGGGCTGTCGCGATAACCGCAATATTGTAATACCGCGCTATTGACAAGCCAACCGCAGAGGAAGGAAAGCAACCGCAGAAACCGCGGCAACCGCAGGGACAGGGTTATTTTTTTTTCTTCTTCTTCATGAGGCTGTGGCCTTATTGTTTTACAATTCATCACCTGTATTGAATGTTAAATAAATTAATAATGATACCAGAGTGTTACGAGTGTCATTTTCCCGCGAACTGTTAATATCCGGGGTTTCGTTGATTTGGAATACTAAAACGATGGCAGGCGCTCTCGTCCCAAAACCTAATGTCACGTCGCCAGTTTGGGAACATTTCGGCTTTCAACCCAATGAAAAGGGTGAGCCGGTAAATTTAGATGAACCGATTTGCAAAATTTGTGGCAAAAAGGTCCCTGTGACACGCGGCAATACATCTAATTTGCGGTGTCATCTCGCTAACTGTCATCCAGCCATTGAAGCGCAGCTGCCTCTTCCAGCATCAGGTCGCGGAGCAACATCAAAAAGAACAGCTGAGGCCGGTACTAGCCGACAGTTAGGAGTAGCTGAAGCCTTTGCGAAATCGGTCAAATACAACCGTGAAAGTAACCGGTATAAATGTCTTACAGCCGCTGTTACACAGTATCTAGTTGAGGAGATGGTTCCATTCAATACAGTGGAGAAACCTGCATTCAAGTCAATGCTTCAAAAATTCGACAAGCAGTACGAGTTGCCGGGCAAAACCTACTTTTCAGAGACTGCTGTGCCGAAAATGTACAACACGGTAAAGACATCGATCAAAATGGAGCTTATGAATGCTGACTACTTTTCTGCCACAACAGATATGTGGTCAAGTGTCAATATGATTCCTTATATGAGTCTAACGGTTCATTACCTCAGCATGGAATGGACTCTGAAATCACGTTGCCTCGAAACAGTGTTTATGCCCGAAAACCACACGTCCGACAACATTTCAGATGCTCTTCGACACGCATTTGAAGAGTGGTCCCTAGATGAGAAGAAGTTGGCCTGTATCACTACAGACAACGGGGCCAACATCGTTGCAGCAGTCAAAAAAGTTGAACTGGCCGTGGCTGAACTGCTTTGGTCACAATTTACATTTGGCAGTTACAAACGCAATGGCAAGCGTTAAGGACAGCACTGCTCGAGCAATGGGTCTGTGTCACACCTTGGTCAGTACATTTTCTCAGAGCTGGTTGAAGAGAAGAGATCTGGCCAAAGCACAAGCAGAACTTCAAATCCCTCAACATAGCCTCATACTGGTAAGTTATAAAATGTAAACTGTTCGATAGGCTAACTTATTGATAGGCAACAAATAAAAATGAAATAATATGAATTTAATTACTGATTAAACAATAGCATGTCTGTTGCTGGATTTAAATGTATCTTTCGTTTAAAAATAAATATTTTGAAACTAAATTTCTTTCAAAAGGTAGGACATATTGAAAAAAAAACATATTTAGGCTATTTTTAGCTCAATTTAACGTCCATATCTGTCTGCGCACATTTAATGAATATGCATTCTTTTGCAGTCGGGATTATTTAAAAGTATTTTTTTTTTTGTTTAGTAAAATATATTTAAAAATGTATCTTATAATTTTATTTTGGTAGGCTAATTAAATAGTAGATGTTGTCATTGGCTAATTTTTATTCAACGATTTAACGGTCAGTACTCTGTTCAGGACTGCGCTACTAGATGGGGCACCAAACAGAAAATGGACAGGGTTTTGAAGCAAATCCCGGCTATCAGAAGAGTTTTGGATGACCGGCGACACCACCATCTAAATCCAAGCTGGCAGGATATCGCTGTACTTGAATCCGTGAATGCAGCACTTAAACCTGCGGCTGAGTTTACGGATCTGCTGTCTGGCGAGAGCTACGTTACAGTGTCTTCAGTCAAACCCGTCCTGAAACTCCTGACAGAAGATATGCTTAAACCGTCAAATGAGGACACCACATTAACATCGGACATAAAGCACAAAATGTGCAGTGTTCTACAGGGGAAGTATGAACCAGCTGCCTTACAAGAACTTTTGGAAAAGGCCTGTTTTTTAGATCCTCGATATAGGGGTGATTATATCAATGATACGGAGACAAAATCCAAACTCATCGAAGAGATGGTGGGAGTGGAGGACGAAGGGAGCGCTGCCAGTGCGTCAGTGGTTGGAGACGAAGAGCAAGCGGTGGTGCCACCTGCAGTAAAGAAAAAGACTCTCGGAGACCTGCTGAAGTCACGGACAACCTCTGCGTCAGCGCCCATACCCAAGAGAGTGCGAGCAGATAACGAGCTCACGCGCTACCTGCAGGAAGAATGCATAGACTCCAACGCGAACCCACTGTCCTGGTGGCGCGATAATCAGTCTAGATATCCGCTGCTGTCTAAAGTCGCGCGCAAATACATGTGTATTTGTGCAACGAGCACACCGTCGGAAAGGGTTTTCAGTGCCGCCGGGAATATTGTTACCCCCATGCGATCCTCCCTGAAACCCCATAAGGTTAATATGTTGGTTTTCCTAGTGCGAAACAAGGATATGATAACCCAGGTCTAAATCACATTCGTTAAAGCTTAAGTAGGCCTAATTTTTATTTATTCTCTGTATTTTCACTTAGGCCAACACTTCGTTTTCATGTGATACTTTAGAATTTTTTCGTTTTTCAAATTGGAAAAAATAATTTCTTATTGTTTGTTTATTGTTAGCCTACTTTAGAATGATTTGATTTCGTTTTTTAAATTGGAAAAGGCATGTTCTTATTGCTGCTTGGCATTAAAAAAATAAACAAAAAATGTTTTGTCTCTCTGTCAGTTAAAAAGCAACAATATATGCTACATAACTCAGCAATAGAGCTTTGTATGCAGTAAAATCAAGATTTTTATTTATTTATTTATTTTTAAACGGCGGTAATACCGCATACCGCGCTATTGAGCCACCCATAAAAACCGCAAGGGAAATTTCCTAACCGCGACAGCCCTACATCACAGAGGATTAGAGTTATAGCGCTACTCTACATTTTAAGTCAGAACTGTGGTGACACGTATAAAACCAGCGTCACATAAAACGTACCATATGTACATTCAAAAAACAAACACAATTTTAGCACCACTCAGTGGACATTTCACATTGAAAATGCCACGAAATGTACATGCCGCTACGTATTTCGCGTCTTGCGAATAAGTTCCCTCAGGTACGCTTTTGTCATGAGATCAGATTGTTTCTACAATGGGATTGATACTTTTTTAAAACAAGTTAAAAGAATTTAGAATAATTACACCTGTCTTTCTGCTGAAATGAATGAATGATTTTTTATAAGGTTAACATTAAGAATAACTTTCACATTGTTGGTAATATTTCAAGATGGATATTAATTGGACCAAATCAACTTAGGTTTACTTTATTATTCATTCAAAATAAAATAGATTTTCTGACTTTTATATGTCAGGCTTAAAGGATTAGTTCACTTCCAGAACAAAAATTTACGGATAATTATATTACTCATCCCCTTGTCATCCAAGATGTTCATGTCTTTCTTTCTTCAGTCATAAAGAAATTTTGAACTTTTTGAAATTTTTGAAAGTTTTTTGAGGAAAACATTTCAGAAATTTTCTCTGTATAGTGGACCTCTATAGTGCCTATGAGTTTGAACTTCCAAAATGCAGTTTAAATGCAGCTTCAAAGGGTTCTAAACAATCCCACCTGAGGAAGAAGGGCCTTATAGCGAAACGATCGGGCGTTTGACCTTCTTTGCACGTTCGCTTTGTAAACACTGGGTTGGTACTTCCTGCAGCGATGTAGGATGGTTTTGAAGTTGGAGGAGAAAATGAGATAGGAGTTTTTCGACATACACTAACTGTATTGAACCGGACACAGAGTACGCATTCACATCGCAGAGCTAGACAACACGAGCATTTAAGGTTAAAAAGTATATAAATTGTACATTTAAAAAAAAAAAAAGTTTCGCTTCACCTTCTTCCTTGGCTGGGATCATTTTGAGCCCTTTGAAGCTGCATTTAAACTGCATTTTGGAATTTCAAACTCTCAGGTGGAGAAAATTCCTTAAATGTTTTCCTCAAGAAACAAATTCTTTATGACTGAAGAAAGAAAGACATGAACATCTTGGATGAGGGGGTGAGTAAATCATCTGTAATTTTTTGTTCCGGAAGTCAACTAATTCTTTAACAGGGTTAAAATCAAATAAACCAGGGTGATCAGGACACTCACACAAAGTAAGGTGACAAACATTTTCCAAATTTCCCGAAAACACAAAGGAAATGAAAAGAGAAGAACATACTTACAAAATGAGTTCAACATTTTCTACAAAGTACTGCACTTTCAGGTAGAGAATCACTTTCTCCTATGAAAAGAAATAGATGGATAATACATTAGGATGACATCACATCTCGTGCCATGCCACTGAAGCATACAGTTGCCAGGTAATAACTTCACCACTTTACTGGAATAAATACTCAAAATTACAACACATCAGAAAACCACTAACATCACCTATTTGACAGGCCCACTCACTAATGTTCCTATACACACCGTCTTCTTACTAATAGTCATTTCAGTATTTACCCCAAAAGTTATGAAACATATGTGTCGGTTAGTCAGTCATGACTTGTTTGATTTACAGGTATTTTAGATGGATTTTTTCAGACTTTCACGCAGTGGACTTTGTAAACCCCAGGGGACTAGGCAGCCCCTACCCTCATGCTTCTAGGGAACACACAAATTCATCTTAACCTACTTTCAGTATTATTCATTCAGTAGTTTTTCACCATGTCATGCATTACTGCAGTGTATAAAAGTAAGCTACAGTCAAACTAAAAATTATTCAGATACCAGATATAACTTTTTTTTTTTTTTTTACTAATGGGTGCAGGGCACTGTAGTTTAAGTAAGTGAGTATAACAAAATAAAATAAACTGTGACATATTATACTCAAAAATTCTTCATACAGTGGACTATCAGTAAATTTGGAATAAAAAATTATTCAGTTTGACAGTTTGACCTGATCATGTTTTGCTTAAGTGTTTTTACTTTAATTGCTAATGCGACCTTTTTACACCACAGATTAAACAAAATGAAGCATTACTTGGTAATTGGTCAATAAAGTATTGATAGTTGTGTAAATATAATCATACTTTTTATAATTTTTGGTTGATAGTAATCCATTACATACCTTTCTATTAAAGTTATCTGACATTATCTCAATGAATTTGTTCTGACACAGAGAGATGTTGAGCAAAATCTGACATGTCTTAAAACAACACGTCATATCACACCGTGTCATTATTTATTTAACAAAAATAAAGCCAAGATGGAAAAGCCATGTGTGACAAAGATAGGATACCGTATGATTTAATTGCTTGTAGATCCACTTTTAGCAGTAATAACTTAAAGTAATCATTTTCTGTATGACTTTTATCAGTCTCTGTACCTGTTCGTTTGGTATCTGTACTGTTTGTACTTTGTGTGGTGTTGCACTGGTATCATGTAGACTCAGTGCTGACCTACGATCGCAAAGCCCTATTCAACATCAAAAGTTGTATGGAAGCTGGTTACCTGGGAAGCTGTTCTGTTCTATACTTCAGCTCTCAATCCTCGTTTAAACAACCCGCGCCAGAGTACGCTCACCTGCGTTCCTGCTTTACGGAAACGCCGCAGGAAGAGAGGCAGTCGGGGCGGTGTTCGGGTTAGAATTAGACGGGCAATTGCTTCCGTCATACAATCCTCTACTCAGTTTTCCCTGGATTTAATAAATTTGGATGGCCATAATTTGGCGCGACGCTCCTTGGATTATAGATATGCTTTTCATCTTCCAGTCTACCCGGTTCTCCGTGATTCATCTACCTCCGCGTTGCCGCGTTTACGACTTCGTCGGAGAGGAGTGGAATGTTTAAATCTCCGTAAACTGGACTTTGTTCGATTGGATCGGAACCTGTCATCACAGTCTCATCTTAACATGGCTCTAGTTAATGCTAGGTCTGTGTGTAACAAGACTTTCATTTTAAATGACTTTTTTACTGGACGCAACTTGGACATCCTATTTCTGACAGAGACATGGGCCTGTGCTGGTGAGTCGTCAGTTTTTGAGGAACTCTGTCCGCCGGACTGTTCTTTTATTAGTACACCACGGTGTACTGGCAAGGGCGGTGGGGTTGCTATGGTTTTTAAACAATCTCTTAATATACGGACTGTTTCTGTTGGGAATTTTGTAACATTTTGGAATCTTTTGGTCTTATGCAACATATAAAGGGAGCAACACATGTCCATGGTCATACTCTGGACCTTATCTTGTCCATTGGTGCTGCTGTAGAAAATATAAACATAGATGATGCCTCCTTTTCTGATCACAATCCCATTGTTTTTAATGTCCATGTTGTGAACCCTGCGGGTGTGAAAAAGCATGTGGGCTATTACTCTCGTTGCATAAATGCAGCTATTCCTTCTCAGTTTAGTGAAATCTATCGTGCTAATGCTGTTGAAGAATCCTTTTTGAATGCAGTTGAATCTTCCATTGGGCCTGATGAACTAACTTCTTTATTTTATACATCTTGCTCTAATATTTTAGATTCTATTGCACCATTTACGTTGAAATTACCCAGGCAGAAATCCTATTATTGGCTGGATGACAATGCTCGCTCTCTTAGACAGGCTTGTCGTAAAGCTGAGAGGAAATGGAAACATGATTCTTTAACTGTGTCTTATGAGATTTTTAAAGAGTGTTTGATTAACTTTCAGAATGCAGCAAAATCAGCTAGGTCAAAGTATTTCTCAGACTTGATTGCTACACACTCTAATAGACCTAGGATTTTGTTTTCTACAATCAACTCAATAATTAATCCAAGTTGTCAGTTTCACGTGGAACCCTCAACAGAACTATATTTGGGTCTTCCTCAGTCATCCATTGCACGTTTACAGTTGGTACAAAATGCTGCTGCAAGGCTGTTGACCAGGGCAAAGAAAACTGATCATGTTACACCAATTTTAGCTTCTCTTCATTGGCTCCCTGTCCATTTTAGAATTCAATTTAAAATGTTGTTGTTTGTTTTTAAAGATCTTAACGGTCAAGCCCCTTCTTATCTCACGGATCTGCTTACTCCTCTTTCATCCTCCAGATCTTTAAGATCTTCTTATAGGGCTTTTTTAGTTGTCCCTCGATCACGATTGAAAACAAAGGGTGATAGGGATTTTTCAGTCGCCGCCCCCCCGTCTTTGGAATCAATTGCCACTGGACATCCGCCTTGCACCATCTATTACAACTTTTAAAACAATGTTGAAAACACACCATTACTCCCAGGCTTTCTGATTGGATTTTATTTGTTTTACTGTTTTATTGTTTTATTCTTTGTTTTATTTGTTCCATGTTTTTATCTCTTGATTTTGTTAAGCACTTTGGTCAACTTGTTGAGAGAAATGTGCTATATAAATAAACTTTACTTACTTACTTCCCATAAAGAATAATCTCTACAGCTGTTTTATATCATTGTCTTTTGTTTATATTGATTTTCCAGGAGGAAAACGTCTATTTAACGCATTGCGTTCTGGGCTCGTCTGCCTGCCTATGCAGAGTTGGTCCTTTTAATATCACATAATGCCTTTCTTATGGCGCGTTCATATCTGCTGGTATATCGTTTGACAACAGTATGTTTATATTGAATTTGGTCTTTATCATCTTAGTCCGTAAGCGTTTGCTGGGCAAGTATAAAAGTGAAAGTTTGCACATTCATGGCCATATGCTTTCCTTGAAGTACATTAAATTGACAAACTATATCACAAATTTGATCGTTTAATGGCACTTAATGTATCTTAATACATTAAGCCATATCAAGTGTTAATGGTTTTCTACTTTATCCTTTGCGCATTGCGTTCATATTCTGTTGTTCTGTGGCCACAGATTTGCGGGTCTTGTTTTTATCTCATACAGATGACTTGCAGGACCCTGTACCTTATGCTATTAAATTAGTCTTAATCGTTTAACGACCACAGCGTCTTGTCTCCATTGGCAACACGCACCATTTGTATGGATTGCAAGTGACGTCGCAGGTAGCTGAGAGTGCAGGTGGCGATTGCGAGTGGCATTGTAATTTAGTTTATTTTTATGTCTTCACCACCTGGCTACTGTTGTAAAATGTTGAGAGATTCAATTAAAAATAAATAAATAAATAAAATAAAGTAAAAATAAAATCGACTGCAAGTGACGTCAACTACGGAAGTGCAGGTGCATGTCTGCAGCCAGACCCTTCTCGCTCTGGTGGAGACTGGATATAAAACTTTCAGATGACTCACAGCTCATTTTAATTTGTGGTTACCGAAACCACAAATTAAAGAACGTCCGTTTGTGCAGCAGAGCGGCTCTCTCATAATGTTTCACGTGATGGACACCTAGTCCAGTCCTGTTCCGTTCACACAGCGCGAGTGTTCCAAGAATGCGAGTGTTCCAAGAAATGTCCTGAAAACTTACGGGTGTGAGTTCGGTTATAGAATACGGTTGTATTCTCAAATATGGTATTGACAAACGTATTCTGCTGCTGTGTGAACGTGGCCAGCGTCTACAAAGCGACCGTTGCAAATCATTTGAACTTTGTGCGAGCACGTCATAAATAGAATGCGGTAGCAGTTTACTGTCGGGGATTTGTCGTGTTGCGCCGCGCCGCATCCAGTGTAGACAGCATCAATGATTATAATGGGTTCTACCTTATTTTGTCGCTCGCGTCCGGTGTAGACACAGTGTTGAGAGGAAACATTCCCTAATTTATTGGGCAAGACAGAAGCAAAACATTATTCAAAACTTTGAAGCTTTTGCAAAATAAAGAAAAGCCGCTTAATTTCTGCCGTCTTGGTTCCTTTCCATTAAGTTCGGAGGGTGTCACAATGTACTGGACCTCAGCATTTTTTTCTTTGGTTTTGTTAATCTGTAAATGATTGAAGTTAATTATATTTTGTATATACTTCTATATATTCTTTTTATGTATAGTTTTGTTTTCTTTGTTCACAGAAGCGCTGCCGGTGCGTGACATTACTTTGTTTGAAGTCGTGTTCTACACTACCGTACAATTTTTTTTGTTGGTTTCAAAACACACAACAAGCTGCATATTACTTGCCATTCATTTACACTTAAATTTGGGCCTAATGCTTAACAGTTATTGACATATCCTCGGAAACACTCTGCATTTGCTATTGCGACTTACCTATGATGAATTTACAGCTAAGCGAGGGCATTTCACTCACGTTCAGGGTTGCCAGATTTTCACAACAAAACCCGCCCAATTGCTACTCAAAACTAGCTCAATTGTGTTTCGAGGTGGTCCCCGTTAAATATCGCATTTCGGGGAATAAAATACACATTTGTTTTTTAGCTGGGGTTCTCCTGCTAAATTCTTATTTTAGGGGCTAAATACAACATTATTGGGGTCACTTCAACCCGCGGCAACAGTGTTAAAGTAGCACAATTCCGAGGACTTGGCAACACTGCTCACCTTGGATGCGTCATCGTTACATTTGCATATGTGGTACTGCTCTAATTTATATGACTGGTTGATTGCAAAAATAAAATACTGAACAGAACGATAAAATAACGTTTCTGGGTACGTTCATGTCCATATTTTGTTTGTTTCGGGTTTTCGTTCCTTGAACCGTTCAGAGCCCTGCAAAACCGTTTACAGTTGACTAATTTTGTAAACTGTGAGGGGCCCAGGGGATACAAATCAAGTTCAAAATAATCTACCTTACACCAGCATATGTGGCTTTTGGTATGAGGTGTCAGTTCTGATATTCTCTTTAGGTTTTCACCAAACGTAGTGCTGTGCTTTATGGCCAAAGTCTCTACTTTGGTCTCGTCTGTTTGTTTTTAGTCTTATGGTTTGTTCAGATGCGACTTTGCAAACCTAAACCGTGCTGCCATGCTTTTTTAGATGGAAAAGGCCTTCCAAACATGCCATACTTGTCCCATATTTATAACTGTACCGTCATGAACTTTATCATTTAACATGTTAATGGAGGCCTGTAGAGTCTGAGATGTAATTCTTGGTTTGTCTGCCATTTCTCTGAGCATTACACATTGTGTTAAAACTCACATTTAAAGGCTCCAGGCCAGCAAACTGCCAAAACATCTAAATAATGACATGGTGCAATATGTCATGCGTTGTTGTGCATCTGAGGTTTGATTTTCCAAATTTTAACACCTGCCAAGGACCAGATACTTTCCAAATAAGTCCTTATTTGGAAAACCATGCAATTCAATAGGATGTCTAATTTTTTCACTGTATAGGGCCACTGTAGTATTTTTTTAGCTTTATTTGAGCTTGATTTTACCTTTGATGTATTCTTTCTCCAAGACTTTGGGAGGTACAAGGACAATTTTTGCTCCAGATCCAAGAACAGGGGTTGATTGTCTAAATTAAATGGAATGAACAAGATAAGTTGAAAAGGCTACCTTGGTTTAGACCAGGGGTGGCGAACTCCGGTCCTTGAGAGCCACAGCCCTGCAGAGTTCAGCTTCAAACCTAATAAAAACTCATCTGCCTGGTTATGCAGGTGTGTTTGATTTGGGTTAAAGCAAAACTCTGCAGGGCTGCGGCTTTCCGGGGACTGACATTCCCCTCCCCTGGTTTAGACAAACAAGAGTTTTTTGCAAAGCTCAGCTTTAGTTAAATCATTTCAAAGTAAAGGGATTAGTCAGCAGGTTCACATACACACAAACAAAAATAGGAAACCACAAACCCTTTACTACACTCAGGCCAAAGAGGTGAAGACCGGAAATACAAAGCAGTTTAGACAGTTGGTTAAACACGTCTAGACCTCTGTATTTAAGCTGTAATACAGAGATGTTAAACAGTAAGACATGCTATACATAAATGAAATTAACCAGAAAGCCAGTTCAAAAGACTTCTGTAACTTAAATAACTCTGAAATCTAAAAAAATGTTCATCACAAAGACAAAACATACATTATGGAAAGATCTAACATTAATCATGCAAAAATATAACTTTCTAACAAATGCAAAAAAAAAAAAAGTAACTCTTAAAGTTGACAGATATTCAGATATCATTGTGATATTATAAAGTATAAATACATTTCACTCACCCCAACAGTCATGTTTAGTTCTTTGTTATTGGGCAGAATAACACTCAGACCTCTGCTTTGGTTCTTCATTGTGGATGTGCTCTCTTTAAGGTCCTCTTCTTCAGCGCCCTCCTTAAATTGTTGCTGTAGTTGTGGGAAGGGTTTGTGTCTATAGCTCTTTAATTCCCTCCCTTTGAAACGCTCCATGTTTATATTCCCTACTGGAAAAAAAATGGCTTAAACCAGCCCAAAAGGCTTTTCAATATTAGCTAGTCTTACCAGCCTTGGTGGTTTTAGAAGATTAATAGGAACTTGCAAGCTGGGAGACGTGACAGCTAGACCATTGTTTGGATAATTAATACAAACACTGAGGATATGAAAACAATACTAGATTTAACCCCGGTTAACATTCATTTATTTTGTATCTGTAACAGTGCATGAAAAATTAGTTAAAAAGAAAGGATGACCTCACTGTCTCTGTCACTCACACACTCATCTCTCAAAATTACTGAATGCAGTAAACAGGTATTCCCCAAATTCTCCATCCTAGTTTATTTTGTTTTGAGTTTTGATTGTTTTTTCTAGTTTCATGATTTAACTATTATCATTTTGCTCTTTGAGAAAGCTTGCACTAAATGACACATCACTCTGACAACATGCCCACAGCAAAAATGATTTCGATTTCTGATAAGTAAATGGAATATGATTTAACAAACTCACCAATCCCACAAGACAACTGTGGGATCCTTCAGCAATCCAACTACACAGACTGTCACCACAGTCAACATGTAAATGATTTCATTTTTTAATTTAAATACACATTTTAATATAAAACTGTAACTGTTTTTTTCTCTTTTTAGTTTTTTTTTGTCACATGTAATTTTGAGCAGCTCTGTTGAGCTATGGAAACTTATCTCCTCTTCTCCACTAAGTAACAAATCCATATTGTTAGAATTTTTTAATTTACATGTGCAAACATTTTTGTGCCCTCGAGAAAATATTCACATGCGCATGGGAATTTCTGCCAAGTTTACGCATTGCAGTTTCTAGCTTTATATAACCAATTTCCTTTATGCATCACTGCCATCTTACTATGAATAAAACGAGAGCATGGAGGCATATTAATTACTAGTGATCCGCCTGCTCAAAATTTGCCTTTCCTTATATTAGTACCTCTAATATCTAGGCCTAAAAAAAAAAAGACTGGTACAGTAAAAAAGTGTACTCAGAATTTACCTTTCATTAGTGTAGTATGCACTGATCTATATATAATGTTCTCTATTACGCCTGTTTCACACATACTCCGTCTGCAGTGCGTATGCAGTCCGTGTGCGTTACGTATGCGGTGCAGAAGCAGGAAGCGGTCATTGTGATTTCACACAGGACACATTTGCAGTGCGCTACTGACGCCGGTTCAATCCTCGATTTTATGCAGAACCGATACAACAATGGGTAAGTAGTTTCCCATTCTGTGTTTGAAAAACCTACACATAAATAGCGTAATGTTACAGTCATTACGCTTATATATAATGATAGTTGCTGAAGCAAGTGTAAGTACACGTAAACATGGCACTTAAGAAATAAAGATTTGAAAACTTACCATTCACACCAATAGCCGAAGAAACGGTTTCCCATGCCCTTTCCTTCGCAATCAAATCTTTGTACAACGAATTCTGCGGGTCGTACAGAATTCTGTATTTTTCCACCTCCACAATTAGACGAGTGTCGTCCATGTCACCTTGTTTTGAGTAGTTGTAGTTCCGCCACGTGATTGGCTGATGCGATTAAACTCCCCCTCTTCCTCCAACGATATAAAAAGTAATTTTTGTAGGGAAAAAACATATCTGATCGCATTATGCAAGTTTTATAGAAGTACTGTGCTCATTTATGTATTTTCCTTTTTTTATTTCTTTATTTCTTTATTGGATTTATGTTTCTAATTTACTGTGTACAAAGTATCACACATTAATTGTGCGTAAATTATGAATTTATTACAATTTAATGCCAATCCATGTTCATTTTGCCCACAAACAATCTGCTGTTCCGGATTCCAGCACAGCAAAAATAGACTCTGTGCCGGAACGATCGCTGCACTGCTGCAAACGCACCGCATCTGGAACGCACTGCCGGACAGCAACCGCGCGCAGTGTGAACGCTCTGATCCGTTAACATGGGTGCGGAAAAAAATACGCAACGCATACGCACTGCAGACGGAGTATGTGTGAAACAGGCGTCATAGATTAATGGTAGTATGTCATATTTCAAGGCCTTAGATCTCTTTAATGTATTTTACTGTGGCAGCCAAAAAAAAAAAACACTGCAAAATGGCCTGATGGCACAACAGGTGGCTCAGTGTGCATTGTCCTATTATAAAGAACTAAATAGGAGCAAAAGTCTTGAAATGCAAATATTTTTCTATACTCTGCTTTTCCAGACCTGGAAATTATTAAAATCAAATTCCATACTTTTCCATCCATGTAGGAACCCTATACTTGGATTTATGCATAAACATACCTTGTCACCCCTACAGAAGGATTTAGGTGCACCATGTGTCTGTTTTTTGCTATGGCCCCATGTACAATCCTCCACTGGAGGTCACCCATTCAATGGACCTTTATCTCACTTCCTATATCCTGTAAGCGAAGCAGTGTATCCCCACTTCCGGTCCCATGGCAACGCAATGAAAAGAATCGTCTCTTTCTTTTCTTTCGCCGGTGTTACTGCCTCAGTTTTCACGATTTCCTGACACAACACGGATGAGATGCGTGGGATGAATTAAGGTCCTTCTAAAATATTATAAAGGAGCATGTTCGCGTGGAGTATGCATTTCAAAACAGAGGCTGTTTAGGCCTACATCTCATATCACCTGCTGAAATTTTCCTATTAATATATTTCTCTTCCAAATGTGCATTCTGAATAATAAATGAATTTAACCTGCTGCAGTCAATTTAGTCTTTTCATTAACTTTTCATTGATTTTTTTCCGCAGACTGATTTCCATTTGTATTGCCACAGTTTTACTACACATGCCATGGTTAATCTTCATAAGAGGGGTATTAAAATAGATAAATGAATGCGTGGGCGTTGCCTTAAAGAAATAACAATGTTGAACATTTCAGCTAATTAATCTTAAATAGTATAACGCGTTGACAGCGTGACTTTCAGTGTTAATTAAGAATTTTGGCATAAATATGTGAATTACATAAAGTGAAATGGCTGTGAATGAAACATAACAGAATAAAAACTAAAATCCTAAAACACATCAGCACTGATGCAGTGTGGTGAAATCACGCATGTTTATGAGCCATGGGTTTCTCAGATCTGTACGTTGGTAGAAACCACAACTAGTCATGACTTTTTTGTAGTTTGAACCACACTAGTTCAACAATGAATGTAGGGCCATTGTTAATGACGTCACATGCCCTGTCATTTACCTTTTGTTTGATTTTTTTTTTTATTAAAAAAAACAGACGAAAATATACAATCACCTTCAGAAGAACATTAACAATGTAAAGAAGATAGAAGTAAGAAAGAAAATAAAACACAATAAGTGGGTATGTTGCTTACAATAAAGGAAAAACAATAAAAAAATAAATAACCACATCATAATAATAGTGATAATAATAATAATAATGAAAGAGCAATGAAGGAAAGCTATCTAAACCTAATCAGAGTTAATAGAAATATTTTTTTTAATATATATTTCCAAAAAACTGACACATTTATTATTTCTAGTCAACAAAAAGAGTGGGAACTGAGCCCATAAATTTTTGTTTATGTATGAAGAATTTGCCAGACAAAATAAAAAGCTGAAAATATATTCTTTGGATTTGTAGGGAGAGTCAGAGTAATAACAAATAATATCTTTCTAGCTAAAAGATTGCGCAAAGACAAGGGGTTTGTTTAAATAAGAATACAAATCAAACCAAAACTTCTGAACAAATTCACCAGAATAAATGTATTAAGGTTTCATCTTTGCCACAAAATGTGCAGGTACTAGGAATATCAAGATATTTGGAAACAGTTGAGTTAACAGGATATATTTTATGCAGTATTTTAAGTGGACTTCTTTGACCTTATTAGGAAGAAAATATTTGTAAGGCAACAACCACGCTCTTCTCCAATACATTTATTATTACATTTTTTGTCATAAATGCCAATGCCGCCCAACAACAAAGCCGATTCCTGTATATTTTTGTTGGTGTATAAAATATGGCCTTTAACCAGATGCATTAAACCGTTGGAATAGCTCTAAGAACAGTGTTATATTCTTTGAAAGGAACAGGAAAGTCATGGAAAAAAAGAGATTTGTTCCTAACAGTTAGCCAGCACAGGGCGTGCCCGGCGGGCCCGACAGGCCCCAACCTATAGAGCTGTGGCTCTCGACCACAAAGAGCCAGACATTTTCACTCAACCCTGGAATTCATCTTCATGGAAATGTTCTCGAACAGACATTTCTCTCATTCGCATTTTTAGCTTCTTCACTCATCTCACATGAGTTATTTTAGAACCTAAGAGGATGAGGAGGATGAGCTAGAACTCTTCAGGACTTCCCTAAGCGTGCGCCAGGCCTTGCGGCCTTGTCTTTCCATTCCCAAAGATCACAAGACTTCAGCTGCGTCCCTCTCAGCTCTTGGTTCTTCTTCACTTTTCACATGGGAAGAAACTCCCAGTCACCATCAAGTCAGAACATCTTTGGAGTTCATCACTCTTCGGACTCTTCATTTTGGATCTGTGCATTTGACACCATTAATATTCAGAGCTGTCAAATAATTTTTTTCTGCAATTTCTTTTTTCTAAAGCAAAAAAATAACTAGGTTTGGTCTCTCCTTCCTCAAGCCATTTGGCTCTAGATCTAATAAAAACCCCTCTAGCCAAATCCAAATAAGCTTGATTAATTTGAAGATTTAACTCCCTTAAGTGCAGTTCTTTTTCCTCAGTTATTGTTTTTTTGCAATAAAATATTTTATTTAAGAGTTCATTTATTTTTTTTATTCTTTAAGGCTTTAAGATCTTTACTTCTTCTATTAGCAATCTACCTAGCCTAATATTTAAAAAAAATCCTATTTGACTTTATAACCGTCTTCAGTTTTTTTTTTAGAGAATATACCCGAAAGTATAAGCTTTTAACACTATCATTAAAGGAAGCATCTTTTAAGAGTGAATTATTACATTTCCAATAACCACGTAACCTTGGAATTTTATCAATTTTGTTAGATAATTTTAAACTTATTTGTTTATGCTCTGACAGAGGAGCAAATGAGTGAAAAATATATTTTACAAATTGAATTCGTGTAAATCAGCGTGAAAAAAACGCCATGTATCAGTAAGAGAAAACTCTGCACATAACGTTTTTATACGTAACATTTGGAGGCACAAAACGTACATTTTTGTACGTTTTTATTGATGCTAAAACGTACAATTTAGACGTATTTCAACGTTTAAAACGTACAAGTCGCTACGTAATTTTAATTAAAAAACGTAAAATATTTACGTATCTTTTATTTCATTCGTATCAATGCCTTTTTGTCATTTTATTAAGCGATTTAGATTTTTAGCCCTCTAACCTACCCCCAAACCTAAACCTACCTATTCTATAGCAAATATGCATTTTTATCATTTTATTAATAAGCGATGTAGATTTTTAGCGCCCTTAACCTACCCCCAAACCTACACCTACTCATTTTATAGCGAATATAAACGTAACTGACCAAAATATGCAGGGAAATTACCATTTTAGTGTAAAAGTGTAAATCGCGTTTCAAGCGTAAGAAAAAAAGATTTGCAGCATTTTACTGTTACTTGTAAGTGTAATTCATGTGTTGTGAAACTGCAGCTTCATGCTTTCGCAAAATAAATACGATCTGCATTCTTCCGACTTCCATTTCTCCGCGCTTTCACTTTTGGCACGTTGTTTTCGCTAAAATACGGTCAAAACACCGCAAGCCTGTGAACAGTGATTTGCACACGAAAACAACAGTTTAAAGATCTGCAAAATAGATTGACTGCGTAGGACCAATCTGTATGTGTAAAAAACAAACTGTTGCAAATGTCTAAATGACTTGTTGTGTATGTAGGACACAAAGTTGCCGAAATAATCCGATACGTACAGCTCCGTCTTTCTTTTATCTGCGCTTACACTTTTGGCACGATTCTCTCACTCACTGAGTTTTGCAAGCGTGAGGGGGAGGGCGGGTCCACCACCTTTTTGTAGCCAATCAAATGAGACTCTCGCGGACTCCATTTACTCTTATCTGATTGGTTCAATAAACACATCACACGCCAAAACATTTATCTTCATTTAGTTCTCGCTGCCGCTCGCTTCCGGTGGAATGGTACTTTTAATGTAGACATACATTAAAAATAAAATAAAATAAAAACACGATATAAGTTGTGTACCAGGCTAGGTGTTCATACTGATTTTCGAGCTGTGTCCTTTTCCTCCTCAACTGGCAATATATGATAGTTTACTGTAATATTGTAATTTTGATGATACTTAATACTAAAACTGCCACGAGGTATATTTTACCCGTGGCTGTTTTTTAAATGTAGCCTACATAACAGACTTTGAATAAAACATTCAAGTCTCCCAGTCACTGACTTTTACTAAAATGGTGTAATTTACAATCCTCTAAAAATAGTTTAGATAAAAAAGATCAAAAAACGTGGCATTTATACTATGCCTATATTTTCGTGCTGTCATTATCTTGCTACTTATGTTTTAATTGTAACTACATTGCTAGGCAGCGCCTTTTACTCACTGAATTAGCAGTTGAGATTCAAAAATAAATTCAAAATTAGTAAAAGAAGGCGATTTATGGATGCTGAAGAGCATAGAAGCACTAAATGCCATTAGTCTGAGTCAGCATCTGACGGCTCATCTGACTGTGATCTCATATTTATATGTTTCTTTATGAAAACAGTGGCATAATACACTTAAATAAAATGTTCTTTAGGCGTATAAAAACGGTAGTCGTGCTTGGGTAAAATTTACCCGCTGGAGGTTTTTAGGTGTACAGCGACCCCTGGCGGTGCTAGTGTTAAACATGGCCTAGTATCTGCACTAGCAGCATAATTTGTAATTTATAATAACATGCATAATTTCACCTGTCTACTGATCAGGGACGACTCAAATTTTTAAACTAAAATTTGGTTCAATATAGTGAATATAATATTTATTTATTTTTTTCACTTTAACATGTTATTATTTAAGGGGATTTTACAATTTTTTTTCAAAATCTTCAAAAATTTCAAAGTATACAGTTGAGCGTTAAATACAATAAACAGAGACATGGTCTGGAAAATCGTCAAATTCAGATTTATGTAGCTTTATTATTATAGTAAAAAGGTTTTTATCAAAAGTATAGCACTCTGATACTATTGTTGAGCATTGTCACATATCATTTTGTAATGTTTAACATCAGCTATATATTAGGCTATATTATATGATATATGCATTTCAATGTAAAGCCAAACCAATCCAATAATGTTAACACCAGCTAACAATTCAGGATGAACACATGAGAGTCTAGCCTAATGGTACACAACTTATAAAGGATCATCTTTTAATTAAGTAGTTGTTTATGTATATGTACATTAAAAGTACCATTCCACCGGAAGCGAGCGGCAGCGAGAACTAAATGAAGATAAATGTTTTGGCGTGTGATGTGTTTGTACACAGTAATCTGTACATATCGGATTATTTCGGCAACTTTTTGTCCTACATACACAACAAGTCATTTAGACATTTGAAACAGTTTGTTTTTCACACATACAGATTGGTCCTACGCAGTCAATCTGTTTTGCAGATCTTTAAACTGTTTTCGTGTGCAAATCACTGTTCACAGGCTTGCGGTGGTTTGACCGTATTTTAGCGAAAATAACGTGCCAAAAGTGTAAGTGCGGAGAAATGGAAGTCGGAAGAATACAGATCGTATTTATTTTGCGAAAGCATGAAGCTGCAGTTTCACAACACATGAATTACACTTACGAGTAACAGTAAAATGCTGCACATCTTTTTTTCTTACGCTTGAAACGCGATTTACACTTTTACAAAGCTTCCCTTGCGCATGCAAATGTCATTTACGTTTACAGTCTTATGTACACTTGCACAACACGTACTCTTCACATGCAAATCTTTAAGGCATTATTTTATCTCCATACGAATACAGTAGGTTTGTTTGAGGTGCACAGCAAAATTTAAATAGTTAATCAGTGAAAATATCATCCAAATTATTATCCTGATCCACTCCGTACAAAAGGCGCCCGCGCATCTTTCAAACACTTCCCACCAAAAACATGGCATGTCGTAATCTGTGACGAATGCAGGCGAGAGCCAATGAGCGTTCGATTTTCCTGCTGTAAAACCTGTAGTTTCTTGATGCGGCAGTATTTGAATTTGTAAAATGCACTTCAGCGCTGGTTTATTTGCTGTTGCTACTGGACTCACTGCTCGGATGGAGATGAAGATCGCCGGATAAAGTCTTGATTTTGGGTCTGTTCCTCGCAATCGTATGGATTCTGAAGATCTGGATTATAGCGCACAAATAAAATTGTTTCATCTTGTAATTATGATGCGTGTTCGGTGTATTTTGTGGTTCTATTTTTGTTTTGTGTCCCACCACAGCAAACTAAGTAAATATTACATGGATGGTTAATCGATTGCAGAAATGTTATTTATTTTAAGGGTTTAAAGTGTAGTCTTGTTTAACATTATGTATACCTACCCTTGGAAACGAACTGGCAGCAGAAATCACACAGAACAGAAGGAAATGTTATAATTTAATATTAAATAAACTATTAAACAATGTAAAAGTGCCACTGAAAACATAAGGCCCTTGGTATGACAACTAAAAACAACAATAATAATGAAATTAATGCAGCGATTTCAATATTCATATGGATTCGTTTTTAGGTGTCCTCAATACATCAGTTTTGTACGTTTAGATGCTGAAAATACGTCAGTATTGTACGTTTTACTGCCTGTAAAAACGTAAGTAAATGTACGTTTTGTGGAACCACATTTTATGTAAAATACATACGAATTATCATGAGATCACGTTGCACATAATGCTAAAATATTACTATTTAAATGAAGACCGTCATTGCATCTGCAAGGAAATCTGTCCCAAGTGCCGTCACATTCATTAAAATCGCTGCCTGGAATTAAAAGAGTCAGGGTGTTTAACAAGTGTTTCTTTTAGTTCAGAGGTTATCTGAGAAAACAGATATCTATTATCTGATCAAGAATTACAACCATAAATATTACAAACAAAGTTATTAATCCATCTCCCTTCGTCAGATGACCTTACCCCATGTATTTGCCCTTTAAATTTGTGCAAGAGAATTGAAACTCCAGCAGAGTGGTTAGAGCCGTGACTACAATAAATAGTAGTACCCCACTGATTTTTCCAAAACTTTAACTTTAACTTTCCTTAAGGAGGATTATATCAGACTCACTGCTCTTACAGAACAAAAAAACTGCGTTCCTTTCTACAACATCACGTAAACCCCTTACGTTTAAAGAAACAACAGAAAACGAACTGAACTTAAAGGGGTCATCGGATGCAAACTTCACTTTTTCATGTTGTTTGAACATTAATGTGTGTTGGCAGTGTATGTACAAATCTACCCTATAATGATAAAAATCCATGCACTGGTTTTTAATTAATCTGTAAAAATAATATCCCCTTCAAATCGAGCCCATCTCAGATGCCTGTCGTTGTGGCGTCACACCAACAGAGGCCGCTCCCACAATAGTTGATTGACATGAGCTCTTACCTCAGACCAGCTGTCACAGTCCAGTACCTTTCCTTGTTTTGATGCCGAAGCAGGGATGTAAGTTAGACAAGAATATCTCCAATTGAGTGACTGAGGTGTTGTGTTGCTGGATATAATAATGAACATAGTGGTCGTCATTTACTCCCGACACCTGAGCCGCTGAACATGCAGTAGATTACGTTTGTTTGTGAAGGGAATGCGCCTCCCGATCTACATATATCCGTCTATGTTCGCGCGAATCATTCATAATCCAGCTTCACTTACAGCAGAAGTGAGTATAAGCGTTTTTTAATGAATCTTTGCGATCGCCTATAACGTGGTAGTTAGGAAGTTTAGCAGCTAAATGCGGCTAAAGTAAACAAGCTCATTCCACAGAGAGAAGAGAGGGGCGGGGCGAGCAGAGCTCATTTGCATTTAAAGGAACAACCCCTTAGAATGAGATGATTTTTGCAGAGCTGATTTTGGCAAGGTAAAAAGGGTGTTGTTTTACAAAACCATTGAGAATTTTTAATCAATGTATATTAGAGACTTTTCATTAAGACCCTAAAGAATCATATCAACTTGTGGAAAATGGGCATCCGATGACCCCTTTAAGTAAAAGCAAACAGTTGAGAAAGAAAATGTCATGATTCTGTCTTCTCTTGCTCCGTTTTACCTTTGTGCTGTCACTATCAGTTGCACATGGGTTTTGTTTTGATCCTGTAATTTTTCACCTTTATCAGCGCTAACTCACGGCGCTGCATGCTCAGTCAGCCCACACCTGTGTCTCATTTCCTCTGCCTATATTGATTTGCTGTCTTTGTCTTCTTTCGGCGTAGGTATGTCTTTTGGGGTTTTTTTTCTTTCTGTGCTCTGGCTGTGCTCGTTTGTTTTTGCTTCGCTAACACTTCTGTACTGTGTCCAGGATCCTCAGGTGAGGTATTAATAATTTCCTATGTGGACAGTGAGGCCGGATTGGAAGCAGTAGACCAAACTTTTTCCAATCATTCCTCTTAGCCCTCTGTCTCAGTGCTGGATTGCCACTTGAATTTTTTTTTAATGTTCATCAAACAAAAGAGAGAAAGTCTCTCACAGCTCTTGACTAAATCACTTTTGTAATTTTAACAAGAAAAAAATACATATTTGTTTATTTATATTGATATTTATTCATTTTTACATTTGTGATGTTAATGTTCACATACAGTATATAAGCCAAGTTTTCTTTTTTATGATATATTAATTATTTAAATAACTTTTCATTAACTCCTACATCCCCTGGAAAGTTTTGGGTTTGAGCTGTATATGAAGAGTTCAGATGCAACAGCCTCTAAATCCATCTGATGTATTTCTTTAGAATTAGCATTTCTTTCTGGCTACTTTGTTTTGGTTTCTATGTAAGTACTGATACTTCTGATTGGGCTGAGGCTGGAATTTATTGAGTTTGAAGTTAAAGTATTTGACGGACGTATACTATGTGTTAGGAGCATTCACTCAGTATCATTATCTCATTTTTGACCAAGATGGCTTTTAGCTGGTTTTGCATCTGAACTCTTCATATATACTACTATATAGATATATAGATCTGGGCAGCTCTTAAAGTGACAGCAGTCTTATATTCCTGCTGTCTGTCCTTTATATTTTATCAAACAACAGAAGAAAAAAATATATATTTCATTTACAGTGAAGAATATGTAGTGTTTTTATATATTTGATTACTTTATACAATGTATATAGTTTTTTTTTTTGTCCTATTGCTTGTTAAACCTCAGTAGCTAAACAATAGCAGTGAAACAATATTTTCAGACACAATCGAATTACTTGTCATTTCAAATATAAACACAGTAATATAGAGGCAAGCATATATGTGACCATAGATCAAAAAAACGCAGTCATAAGGGTGCAAAAAAAATCTAAATACTGAGTAAATCGCCTTTAAAGTTGTCCAAATGAAGTTCTTAGCAATACATATTACTAATCAAAACTTAAGTTGATATATTTACAGTAGGAAATTTACTAAATTTCTTAATGGAACATGATCTTTACTTAATATCCTAATTTTTGACAAATAAGAAAAATTGACAATTTTGACCCATAGAATGGTTGGCTTTTGCTACAAATGTACCCGTGCTACTTATGACTGGTTTTGTGGTCCAGGTTCACATATTTAAATTCTTTATAAAGATATTTAAATTATTATGACTTGTCGAATCTAATATCTTTTACCTATAATTGCATAGCAAATGGAGACGTGAAAAAGCCTGTTGCTGTAGAAATTGAACTCAAAGAGTGCAGGTACAGCGTTGCTGGGGGCGAACTCTGTGTTTCTGTTGGTGCTGGGGATGTTCTCACAATTTCACAGAAAGCTAAGCACATGTACAACCACGTCCTCTGAGTTCCCAGAAAAACCACTGTGTAGGCAGCAGTACACCCTGTCTAATGATAAACGTGTGTTACAGTGATTATAAACCAGGGGTTGGCAACCTATTTGGCAAGATGTGCCATTTTTAATTTTGCTGGTTAACCACGCTGCCAATACCACCCACTCCCCCCTCATTTTATAAATCCATTCTGTATTTATACAGTATATAAACATATTTTAAAAAAACTATATTAGTTTTTCATTTAAATAGTTTTTTTTATACAGATTTTTTTATAAATTGTTTTTTAAACTTTTCAAAAGTTTCTTTAAAAACAGATATACAATGCGACTGTACTGAACACTGCTTTGTGTGTTGTGTGTGTGTATGTGACAAGGCCAATGCATTAAAACCGTTCAGTTTAATCAGCGTTCTATATTAATGCACTGCTTTAATTGACACACAAACACCACTTGCACAGAAAGATCGGAGATCGTGCTGTTTTGTTAATTGATACTGAATCTAAAATATTTTCTGCAACAAGGGGGGTAGAATCGCTGTTAAGTAAACTCGTATTCGTTGTTTGTACAAAGAGACAGACGCAGACAATTTACATCTCTCTCTCTTTTTCTCTCTCTCTCTCTCTCTCTCTCTCTCTCTCAAAATGGCCATATTTTAGAAGAAAAAGCCGAGTAGTTTGCATCACTGGATATAGCTGTTGGTCATTTTTCTTTCCTATCGTAAAACATCCTGTCGACTAATATTAAATGATTTGCAGCATCATCTTACCTCGCTCTCTTTCAGTGTTAAACTGACGCTTTGCGCTCTGCTTCTGTGAACAGTAAACCCCACCTACTTTGATAGCTACTGATGCTAGCAAAAGAGCTCCTTGAACAGAACTCAACCAAGGAGATTTGACATTTGCCAACCCAACAAAGCATTAGACCCCTCCAAGGGAGGAGCATCCTATAAACCAGTCGACAATCCAGGAGCAGCCAGACAACATTGGGCCCACATGCCAACAACGGAAGCTCTCTTAACACAACTCAGGCAAGCTCAAGTGGGCACACCACAAGAGCAAAATGACACCACAAATGTCAGACTCCAGGTGACGTTCAAGCAGAACAGAGGGCTAACAACCAACTGCTGCACACCTGCCACCATCACGAAATCAGTCTGAAACGCTCTTCACACTACAAAATCCCAATAACCATTCCCTTCGACCCCCGGAGCCACCTGCCCTCTCATAAGCGAGAATCTCAGCTGTTCCATATTGCAGATACCACAGATAACCTACTGGCTAACAACATCTTCCCCAGACCAACTCACTTCAGGATGACAGGTGGCACTGCCTCAACACCTGCTTCACAAGCTCAAGGACCTGCATCTTGCTACAGCCTACATCAGCACAGCACACTGCCTGTTCCCCTCAGAAGAAATCACGGACTGGGGGCATGCAGACCGGACTGAAAGAGCACTTTAGCGTTGTGCCTCAAAGGGTCAGGGGCTCGAGGCGTCCCACCTGTGCACGCCACTGGCAAATACAGACGAGTATCGTTTATTCTGTCATATTTTCCAGCGTTCTACTCCGAACACGGTGTGACATGTGCTTTGATGTATGATATGGCCAGCATACTCTGCTGCAATGCGAATGTGTCCCCCTCTGTCCCACACACGTATGTAAATAACATGCTGTATATAGTTTTTACTCTAATCTGTTAACATGGGCGATCTGTGTGGTTTTGAAACCACTGCTTTTATTGCTCGAAGGAATGCAGGTAGAGCAACTCTGACTTCATTGCTCCATTGAAAAGACACATAATGCCCATAGAAATGGACTCGTCCTTATTAATTCATAGACAAACCTTTGCTCAAAGAATAAGAGTTATAACTTTCCCTCCAAAAGTCAGTCACCATTGGCTCTTTGACCTCCGGAGATGTGACCTCCACAGAAGTTAAAAGGTCTCAAATCCATGACCGCCTAGTTTTTCTTCTTCTTCTCTCGTCACCTTCTCGTCTTCTGCTTCTTCTGATTGTTAAGTCCCAGGGCCAGCGCAGCCATGCCTGGCAGGACTTAGTCTCAGGCTCAGACGTCACGCCCACAGAACGCTGGCCAAACATCTGATGCATAAGGCACACTTATCTGGAAACACTTTCAAAGTGTTTCAAAGTCGTCATCGGATTGGTTAGGTTATACAGGATTTCCGGGAGACGTGTGTGTCGCGTTCTTTAACGTTCCGCCTGGAAACAAAAATGCCGTGGTGCCCTCACGAAAGAAGAAAGCTGTTGTGTTGACAACTATGACAATGAGCGCTTATCGGGTCGGTGCCCATAACCTAGTGGGCAAGTGCGCAGACGTACAGTGCCGTTGCACTACGGGCATCCTGAGTTCAAATGCCGGCTCGAGGACCTTTCCCAATCCCGCTCCCCTCTCTCTGTCCCACTTCACTTCCTGTCTGCTCTCCACTGTCCTATCCCATCATAATAAAAGGGAAAACCCAGGGCTTATCAGGATCAACTAAATGCTGAAGTTCACAGCACAGAATCTTTAAAATATGTCAAGAGGCAAGCATGTCTGTTATTGTGGCGACATTTCCATGCTCGTAAACATGACGTGGCACAAAACGAAATGTGATTGGTTGCTGTACCTATCAGTCATATACCCTCTTGGGCAGGCCTTGGCCATTCAAAGTGGCCAAAGTTAACAGACCTTCTGCCGTCAGTCTGAAGGTCTGGCTACACAAGACTAGGCAGGACTTAACTTCAGCCATGTCTTTACTTTCCATCTGAGGGAAAACTCTCTGAATCACCACTGAGTCAGAATAGCATCTTCGGAGTTCATCAAACCCGGAAGGACGTGTTCACGACCAAGTTTGTTTTACAACAAAGGGAATGCAAGTATCGTACATTTAACTAAGCGAAACAGAGGTTTAATATAAGCTGTAGACCCAGATGCAAAACGGCACTGATGGTTTCGGTCAGGTGGTTCATAGCAATCACATTGGTGGAACAACTTAACTGATTAACAACATGCATCAGGGCTTGTATTGTCATAAAAAAATTACATTTTAAAACAGCAATTTCCAAGCCTGGAAAAGTTTAGGTAAAGTCATGTAAATTAATTTAACAGACCTCTGTATAATATAATGATTTTTTTTATAAGGTAAACATTAAGAAAAACTTTCACATTGTTGGTAATATTTCAAAATGAACACTTACTTGACTCTATCAACACAGCTTTACTTGATTATTCACTCAAAATAAAATAGATTTTCTAACTATTATATGTCAGGGTTAAAACAAATAAGCCAGGGTGATCAGGACATTGACACAAAGTAAGGTGACAAACATTTTTCAAATTTCAAAACACAAAGAAAACAAAACAAAACAAAAAAAAATGTACTTACACAATTAGTTGAACATTTTCTACCAAGTACTGCAGGGAGAGAACCACTTTCACCTAAGGGAAGTAGACTGTTAAACAAAACACTCCATTAAGACGTCACATATCGTGTCATGCTACCAAAACATGAAGTCTTGGAAAAAAAAAATCTGATATGGCACTGACGCCCTCCATTTACTGGAAGAATTAAAATTAGTTTGAAAACCACAAACTAGAAAAACCCCAACAACACCTATATGCACTTACATGCTTGTCTTTCTATAAATAACCATCTTAGTATACATGTTTTGTAACACTCAGTCATGACTCATGTTGGTCAGTCGTGGCCTGTTTGACACACACACACACACACACACACACACACACACACACACACACACACACCACCTGTTTCCTTGTGTCCTAATGTGCAGAAGGACATCAGTTTACATTTTCAAACATTCATTTTTCCAGTAATTGTCATAATCCAGTGAGATTTTTGTATGCACAAGGAGTCTGACAGCAGCTAGTGCTCCATTAAGAAACAGAAAAAACTGAGACTAAATCCAGAAGAACTGTGACGTCTCCAAGATGCTTCAAGAAACCCACCTGCAAAGCTACAGTACTGTGAAAAGTTTTAGGCACTTGTGTAAAAATGCTGTAAACTGAGGATGCTGACAAAAATAATGTCATAAATATTTTTAACAATTAACTTCATTTTTAACCTAATTAACTTAGCTTTGCAGGTAGGTTTCGTAAAGCATCTTGGAGAATTACCGCAGTTCTTCTGGATTTAGTCTGTCTCAGTTTGTTCTGTCCTGTGGTTTGTGCTTGCTTTGTGCTAGTTTGGGCCAGTACTATTTTTGTTTTTGTTTTTACACTGTCTTTTTTAACAACACAGCTGAAGTAATAAGGTAAGTTATAAGGCAAGTAATAAGGACTTGATATTCATATTTTCGGTTCTGTGCACAAATAAAACCTGCAATAATGTTATTTCATTATTTCTTTACAAAACCAAAATGTAAAACACAAAGACTGGCCGGTCAGTTTCATTTGATGTTCTACTTAAAAAGAAGTAAAAAGAAATAAACAACGGCTTGATTTTTTTCATTGTGTTTAAAAAACGTAAAACCCTCAAAAATAAAGATGTGTAGATTTTTTTGAGGACTTTCATATTTGTTTAGCATGTGTGGGCATGTGTGAAACCAAACACCTTTTATCTAAAACAGGGTGTTGGCGGAAACTGCAGCTCAATACAAGCTTGTTTCTGAGAATCCTCAGTCCTGCGGCTTGGCCATTAGGGTTGCCAGGTCTTATCAACAAAACCTGCCCAATTCTTAATCAAAACTAGCCCAACTGTGTTTCGAGGGAGATTTTCTGTTAAAAATCGCATTCTGGGGTTAAAATACACATTTCTTGGCGTGGCTCCACAGGTAAAAAAAAACAAAAAACACATTCCAGGGGCTAAATATTACAATATTGGGGTCGTTTCAATCCGCGGGATAACGAAGGACTTGGCAACACTGTTTGTCACGTACAAAAAAAAAAAAACATCTTTTCATGGCTGCTGCACGCTTTTGACAAACAGAGATTACTTTATTCGTAACCAATAAAACGGCATTTGGCTTTTATGTGATCAAAAACAAGAAAAAAATGATACCCGAGGTTGCTGATTTTAGATATTTATTTTAAAAAAGGCAATGTTTTAAGCAACAGTAAAAACTGTACATGCAACAGTAGAATAATTTTTGATAACACTTTGTTTTTCATCATGGGAAAAACCTAAACCCACATAAAAATAATAAAAAGTACGTTTTCACCGTAATAATTAGTCTACTGCAATGTCGAAACTGAAGCGAGGTCATATTGATGCCTTTACTGTTATTCCAGGACATTTAAAGTCTTGCATCGAGTCAGTCTTTCATACTTAACACAAATAAGAAATGATGATTTATTCGTTAGAAATTATACCCTCCTCTAAGCCGTATTTTTCTTGTGGGGTAAATGCTTATTGCTAAGCGTGAATTATTTCGTCAAGTCAAGTCAAGTCACCTTTATTTATATACCGCCTTTAACAATACAGAATTGTGACAAGGCGGCTGTACAGTATTAAATAGGAAATAGTACATCAACAATGCCAAAGGCAACAGTAAACACTCACATTTTAGGTAAAGGTAGTTAATAATAATAAAATGCAATATTGTGTTAAGAGAAATTGTCCCCAACTAAGCAAGCCAGAGAAGCAAGCCAGATTTCGTAAATATATAAATAAATACGTACATAAATACATAAGCAAGTAAGTAAATTATTCTGTTGAAGCTTTATGTTTTTTCTCGATGTGATGGGGGCCTTTACATGTTTTTACCCATTAAGAAAAAATTAATTCTTAATCTTAAAAAAATCTTAATTTTCGTTTTTCCGTGAAATGACCAAAAGGTACACAGAACAAGAATTATCAATTAATTATTTAATTACAATCAGTGATCAACCAGGACACGACAAGCAATATTATGTTTTGAGGGCATGTAATATAAACTTCTCAACCGGACTGATTTGTACCAGAAGTATTATCTGTGATGATTCCATGATATTTCTTTGAAATTTGAAACTGTTATTCTTGGTTTTACATGTTATTAGAGAGAAGAGTCAGATTTTTTTTTAATCAAGCCAAATTCTTTATGCACAAATGTAAAGATAGTAAGCATTTCTTTAGCCTTTTTCTTAGAGACTTAAAACTATATGCATCTGATTTCTGATTCTTTTAATAATTTTCTAATAAGAAAGCTGTGAAAACCGTAAAGGCTCACAACAGCATATTATAAATAAACTAAAGTTTCGATTTTCAGGCTCTCTCTCAATGAATGACTGTTCATGTCATTTGTCTTTCACTATTACTCTACTGAATAAAACAGGCATTTACCAATTTTCCCCAGTTTTTGATTTTGGTTTGAGTTTGGACTGTTTTATTTGACATTTTTATGATGTAATTATTAGCTTTTGATCTCGCAAACCGCAGTTTCAGACACGTTGCACTAAATGACACATCACTAAGACAACAGTACAAATATGTGCTGATAGGTTACTGTTAGGTGAACAGAATGCGTTCACCAATCTCACAAACTGTGGGATCTCAACTAAAAGGCTAATTAAAAATGTTAAAGAAAACAATACAATATTTGATATGTGAACATTAACTGTGGCTGCTTTAATCCTTATTTTCTCAATTACCTTAAATTTATAAAGTTCAAAGCACAAATACAGGACTTTGCCTATAGGATGAAAGTACTTATCCGCATTAATGGGCCGGCAACTAATAAAAGACATCTTATTGTTGTCTGCTGGGAGAGAGAAATGCATATGGCTTTTTATATTCAAGTGAATTTCAAATATACAGTCTTCAGTGCTGATATGAATGCTGTATGAATTCATTCACACAATGTAGAGAACAGTTGCGTCTATTATTCTGCTTCCCTTGACTTGTTGCCTATATAGAATAGCATACTATTGCTGTCTTATAGGCTGCGTTATGTGTATTGTGCGCAATAAGCACAGAATACCATGATGCACAGATGACGTATTACACTGTATACGTATACCTATACACTGCAAAGTTGGTAAAGTTGGCTATAGTCCCCCTATAATGACTGCTCAGCCCCCTAAAATTTTGCGATTAGTTCTATAAACTGTACACGAATTCGTGATCGCCTTTAAATTTCGTAAGAAAGTTACGGCAAACTTCAATCGGCTCCTCCTGTCTTTCAGCGCGTTCTTCTTTTTCAATCCGCAGACCGCGGCGGCGCAGAGTGAGAAACAGAGGACAAGGTGTGCGTTTATCAAAAGATTGTTATATTATCTGCTTATGTGCCGTTCTTTGTCATAAAAGATGCAATCGGTTCCCCATCTACTGCAGCTTTCGCTGTGTTCACCCCTCATCACAGCTGACTTTATAAAACGATCATGTTTCCATTTTCATTTGAAAATTTAACGTCCAATATAATGCTTATTCCAGTGCATGTGCAATAAGGTTTGCATACTTAAGGAAATTAAGTAATTCTGTGTGTGTGTGTGTGTATATATATAGCTGAGCCCCCCTAAAATGAAAATTCTAAAATCGCCCCTGTCCTTAATTAGGGGTGTGCCCGACGCCTGAATCCGTATATTCAGAAAAGCACGGAAAACCTGATACATTACAGTACTAGTAACCTACATAAAATTTAACTCATCACACAAACAGAGAAAGCAGAAATGACTTACGGGACCATGGTTAATAATCTGCAAACACCTGATCTTAATGCGTAGGAGTACTGCTGCTCCACTGCCGACGAGTCATCGGCAATGGAGTGGCAGTACTCCCACACGATAAGATCAGGTGTTTGCAAATCATTCGCCATCAATCGGTCATATTGGCGGGACTTAACCTAAACAATACCACTTAACTGAACGAAAATTGCATATTTGTCTGATTATTGCTGCTGCTGTATTAATTGGTCGGACGGGGAAAACGTTTGGAGTACCACAGACTGATAAAAGTTATAATAACTCAAGGAGAAGAGTGCAAAGAACTGTCTGAGGAACAAAAGGCGTTTGTGGTATGGCAAACTGAACCAGGATTTCCAGGGCAAGAATCTTGCAAAATTCGTTTGTGTTCTAATTTCCGGTCAAATAGGTGAACTATTAGGCTAATATCTTAATTAATATTGCTCGTATGTATCTTTACCACCTATTAACTTCAGTTTGACAAAATATTGCGCCCTTTCCTTCTTTCTAAATCCTTCTCTATATGATTTAGCAGCTTCCACACTTATTATTCCGTGGTTTAGACATCGTAAATTAGCAGAACAAGGTATACAAGGTATTCGTGCAATCCATGCGGTTGATTACATTCGAGTATTGCCAGTATGGCCACGCATCTGGGTTACTGAACAAATCGTGATGTAAGAGCAAACCCTCTATAATTGGAAGAGAACGTATCCACCTTATTCTTCTTATCCATAGATAATACACTAATATAATATGGTAAGACACCAATTTGCAATATCAAGCTGCCAAAAGAGTTTTGCACAGCTAAAAAAGACCAAAAGCCAAACCCACAAAATTTACAAATGGCCACGCCCTATGTGAAAAAAGATGGACTGAAATATATTTCATGTCCTTTAGGGGTTCCTAGTACACATAGTTTATTTTCCGAACATGGTATTTGGATTCGGCGAGTCTTAATTTGATTCATTTTAAAAATGCTAATAATTTTTCAATTTATAATGCAACCTCATAAAATCATTTTAAGAAGTGGAATAATGCCAACTGATTTCATTACAGAAGTATGCAGTATATACTGCACAGTATTTATTTAGTAGTAAGCTATTATTCCATTCAAAAACTTGTTTTTGCACCTGAATATTTGCGAACATATTGCCTTGTGTGAAACAACAGTCTCAAAAACACTTTCAGTGTCACTGCAAATATAATACACAACTCAGTTTGAGCTGCTTTTGTGAGTCATGACCTAAAAATACTTCTATCCACCTTATAGTTTAACGTGGGAAACCCCCTATTATGTTTTAATCAAAGTCTCTCAGTAGCCTACGCAAAGTGTGAATGCTCCCCAGCTGCATTCTTGCAAAGTAAAAAGAGCAGCATCTACAGGCTTGTGTTTTTCAACGACTTGTCAAAACAAGCATCCAGTCTAGTCAGGACAATGCAAAACACAAAACAAACGAAGTTGGAAATGATAAATCAGCAGAAGCAGCTTTCTGAATGGAATAAAGATGAGGTAAATTGTACTTCTGGGACATTAGAGGGACATTCGATATATTGAATAACAAACAATATTCCAGCAGTTATAAAGGCAAAGTGCCTTTTTCAGCATTCTTGTTATATTGTGCTATATCGTGAGACAGATTTGTGGCATAAATACAGTTTAATTCACATACTACAGACATATTGCACACATGCACACACACACTTGCTGTCGAGGATCTTAACTCCAGTATAAAACAAACCAGTTACTCAGGAGGGAATCAAAGTGCTTGGCAGCAAGAGAACCTCCTCCAAATATCACAAATGTATCTTTAATGCTCAGCCAAGTAGAAGCAGTTTTCAGTAATGTTTCCCTCATGATCCTCAAGGTCTGCTAAAACCATTACATTATCTACTATTTGTTGTATTACACAATATTATAGCTGTAACTATCATTCATGGACGTCCAATTGCACTCATGGGACGTGACTAAGTGAATAAACATGACCTAAACTACATTTCCAACATCAATGGCTCAGGTTTTTCAGTAACTACTTGGACGTTTGCTGCATGATTTTTAAATGAGTCACTATTTCCATTGTCATTCATGTGTTATCAAAAGACACTCTATACAGACGTTTAACTTTCTAGTTTCTGCCACATGGTAATGTAGAGAATTTCTTTACATCCTCTGACAGTAGTGGTTAAAAAGAAAATGCCCTTTTATAAAGGATTTCTATACACTAGCCGTCATCCCAGTGATGTGCGCTTGTTAAAACTGAAAGTGACCTCATAAAGAGTGACTTTCATGTACCGAGTTAAAAACTAACTGTATGATACCATATAAACATTCAGAGCTATAAAGACACCCAATTTAGCTGAAAACCAAGGGCTTTCACTGGCAGAACCGGTATGTATGAATGGATGCTTCTAGTAAATCGAAAGCGCTGAGAGAACTACTTGTGTATTGAGTAGTGCATGGGTGGGTTTTCAGTGAAAGGAAGACTAGTATGAGACGTTTGGTGAAGGCACTTCCAGGTAAAGCTTTCCTTAGAGTAGCACCTTTGACAGTCATGATTAGCCAGTAAAAAGCCCTTGAGTGTGGTGGAAATCCGCGCAGCTGTGTCGATGCTCCTAATGTGTCACAGCAGACTGAAACCCAGAATGTACTGTAGGAGTTTGTTTCTGTTGGCCTGAGGTAAGAAAGCACTACTCAGCTCCAGATAGCACACACCAGACTCTCGTCTCTCTTTAAGCACCTGTGAAAGACAAAAAGTTTTTGCACAACGCTCTTCAGAAAGAAAACAGAGACCCAATAAATGGCTGTTCTTAATATTATACTTTTTGTTCACCTCGTTCTAAACACACACACTTAGTTTACAGGAACTCTCCATAGGTGCAATGATATTTAAACTGTACAAAAGGTTTTTTCTATCACCCAACAAAAAAAAAATCTAAACCTACTCCTTCCAAGAAGCTATTTGCATTTTTAGATTTTCAACGGAATTAATTCTGAATGATTTATAAGCCTTTTGAAATATGGCACACTGAAAGTGTCCTCATAAACCACACACACGCCTACACTAGTTACTTTGCAAGAAGTGGTATTTTAGTATTTATTTAGTATTATATCAGAATATTTTGAATGAGATTTCTTTGTACATTTTTGGTTTAAATTTTGTTCAAAGCTTATCATTTTTATTATTTTTAAACATTTTTTTCAGTATGTTTTAGTAGTTTTTGTACTTCATTTTAAACTTAATTTTAGTTCATTTTCTTCTGATATGTACACTTACTTTTGGCTTTATTTTTTTTTATATTTATTTAAAGGAAAAATGTTTTTTTCAGTTTTCATTTCCACATGCAGGTTTGTTAAATATTAAAAATAAAAAAAAAAAAGGAAAGAACATTGCACATCAACATTGTTCTGTAAACTTTAAAAAAAAAGACCTACATAAACATTTTAAATATAGAAAGTGGCTTTTTTTAATTTAACATTATTTTTTAATCTAAGAAACACAAAAGATAAAATAAGAGGATATAGTTTAGAACTTAAAGTTTTTTTCAATGAAAAGTATGAAAACAGCATTTTCTGAGTTCATATGAACAGACTGACATTTTAATTTCAAGTTATTTACTGATAATCACTTCAGATGCTTTGATGACTAAAATTATGATGCAAGAAATAGAGGATAAGAAGCACTAGTGCATTGTCACATCTGAAAGAAGCGTTTAGAGTAAGAAGAAATTTACGCCCACATATGCAGTAGGCATTATTATAAGGTTATAAATAGGTTAGACCTTTAAGCACAAATGTCACAGGGCATCTCTCTTACCCCCAGCTCTTTAAAGGTTTTCACTGTATTCTTTACGAGGTAGTGTGTGGCACTCTCTCCTAAAAACAACAACAACAACAACAACAAAAATCAATGTTACCAATATCAATACATTCATCAACACATTCATATATAAAACACCTTTCATATAGGATTATGACTCAAAGTGCTTAGATATGCACTAATTATAAATACAAGAAAAAAAGAAAAATGGCCAAATGGATAAAAATAACATTTATTAAAAGATAAAGAAAGTTCAAGGAAAGAATAATCAAGGGGAACAATAGATTTCGGGTTTTCCTTAAGGTGGGACAGGAAAAACAGCGCAAATAGTGAAATGGAAAGTGCCATGTGGTTTACCATATGCAGCCATGCCTCTTTCCGTGCGCGTTAGCAGGTACTTGAAAAGCTTGTATGTGTACTCTCTCTCTGACATGGGCGAACTCAGGCTGTGTACAAAGATGGCTGCACCACTGTAGGCCTCCAGCACCGGAGTAAGAATCCTCTGGAGAAAAGTATAAAATTCCTGGTGCTCAGCTGATGGGCTCACCTAAAATAAAATAAAAAACACATTTGGATTTAACAATAAGATGAATCTAAGAATGATCTCATTCTTGGATAAACAAAACTTCTGTTCCATTTATCTTAAGCAATTCTTACAGATAAGACAGAACAAGTAGGGCTGTCAAACGATTAAATCTCATACAAAATATAAGTTTGAGTTTGCTAAATATATGTGCGTGTACTGTGATGATGTATATATAAATACAAACATTCATGTATATATTTAAGAAATAAGTATATGTATTTATTAGAATTTTTATATAATTTATATTATATATATAAACAAAAATATTTTGTACATAAATAATGTTTCTCTTAAATATATACATTCATTTGTGTGTACTTATATAAACGTAATAATTACACACAGTACACACACAAATATTAGCCAAACTCAAACTTTTATTTTGCATGCAATTAATCGTTTGACAGCCTTAAAGACAGAAGACAGATAGATAGATAGATAGATAGATAGATAGATAGATACATACATAGATAGATAGACAGATAGATAGCTAAGCTGGATCATGGCTCATCACTTTGTGCCAAATTTCGTGACAGAGTGTCATTTCTCAATAGAAAAATCACAAAGAATTTGTCTTTGTACATAGATAGACAGATAGAACAATAGACAGAACAACAGATGGATAGATAGAACAATATAGATAGAACGATAGAACGATAGATGATAGAGCGATATAGATAGACATATAGAACGATAGATAGATTTATAGATATATAGATAGATGGATAGAACGATCGATCAATAGATAGATAGATAGATAGATAGATAGGATTACCTTCAGGTAACGGTCTCTTTGTTCATCTCCAAAGTCACTGTCTTCATCTTCTTCATCACTTCGCCAAGCAAGAGGCTCTGGAAACTTCTTGGGCCAAGGCTCCACAGAAGGGCTCAACTCCTCCTGGTCCTCCTGAACACAAGCACATAAAGATGAATTTAAGAACCATTTTTCAGTCAATTATTATTCTATAATAATTACTATTGATTATTGAGATCTCCACTTCCAGAACAACAATTTACAAATAATTTACTCACCCCCTCGTCATCCAAGATGTTCATGTCTTTCTGTCTTCAGTCGTGAAAAAATTATGGTTTTTGAGGAAAACATTTCAGGATTTTTCTCCATATAATGGATATTATTGGTTCTCCCGATTTTGAACTTCCAAAATGTAGTTTAAATGCAGCTTCAGTGGGCTCTAAATGATCCCAGCCGAGAAAGAAGGGTCTTATCTAGTGAAACAATCTGTCATTTTTTTTTATTATTATTTTTTTTTTTTTAGAAAATAAAAATTTGTATACTTTAAGCACAAAAGCTCATGTAGCAAAGGCTCTGGGATGCGCATCCACGATGCTACAAATTAGTAATGGGTTGTTCTTGAACAATTCTTTTATTCTGAACAAATCTTCAGTGTGACGGGAAGAACGAATCGTCTCGTGGAGTGATTCATTCAGTCACGCATGTGTAACATCCTATTAGATTCTGTACTGGAATTTGTACACCTGTTTCGAACGAACAAATGACTCAAACCTGAAAACTTGTCAGATAAGAGGTGAGGTGAGCTAATCATAGACTAAAGACCCAGATAAACAATGAATTAATCTTTTTATAGCATTATAGTTATATAGTCTTGTTTGTAGTGTGACCGACATTTGTGTAAGCAGTAGATGTGTTAGGGAAGTAACACGCAAATTTTTAATTATATTTTGGTAAAACTAACAAAATGATTTGAAAAAAGATTTGTTCATTGTGCTGAACGAGACTCAAAGATCCGAGTCGGTAAAATGATCCGAACTTCCCATCACTACTACGAATCATGTCTAAGTTAATCGTCTGTGTACTGAGTATGGAAAAACTCCATCTTATTTTCTCCTCCAACTTGAGAGGAGGAAATCGTTGTACCTTTTTGTTTGCCAACAGCATTTTTCACTTTCTCAGTCTTTGCGCATTCGCTTAGTAAACACTGGGTCTGTGGTTTCGCCTATGTTCCCCGTGACCTTTCGAAGTGATTCAATAGTATGTAGTGTTGTAACCGCGCATTACAAAGTCTGTGCTACACAAGCTTTTGTGCTTAAAAAGTATACAAAATTTTGTTTTCCGAAAAAAAAAAATGACCCACCGTTTCACTAGGTAAGACCCTTCTTCCTCGGCTGGGATCATTTAAACTGCATTTTGGAAGTTCAAAATCGGGGCACCAATGAAGTCCATTATATGAAGAAAAATGAAAATGTTTTCCTCAAAAACCATTATTTCTTCACAACTGAAGACAGAAAGACATGAACATCCTGTTTGTAAATTGTTGTTCTGAAAGTGGAGTTCTCCTTTAACTAATGACTGACCCACAAATAATATTAATATTAGGCACAATTATTATTTGATGTGGTTTTTAAATGAATCACATCTGGTATCTACTATATACGTTCACTCTCAATCAGAAAGTCAGTAATACATTGTCAATAATGAGATCACAGAATCTTCAGGAATCCACCTAAAATCCAATCAGGTCATTAGAATAAGCCAACAGCAAAATATTACTTCTCAAATGACTTACACTGCAAATTCCTATCAAAGATTGTTTGATCTGTGCTGCTAAGTTTTCAAGTGCTACAGCTTTAAACTAAAAAAAAAAAAATAAGCACAAGATAAATAAAGAGTTTCACAACTTACCTCAGCTACAATGAGAACACCATACTCGATTAACCTGGTAACAGCATCATGGAAGACCTGGTACAAAGTCTGACAAGGCTATAGAGAATAAAGACAGAAATACACTTTAATGATTCACCTGGGTATTTCTTTCACACAGTCTTTGTTAAACTGAAACATCAGCCAGTAATAATAAATAAACATACAGTACTGTGCAAAAGTTTTAGTCCACTAGTATTTTCACCAGCTAAAAAAAATGGTTTAAAGTAAGTTATTTCTATCTTTTGCTGTAGTGTGTCAGTAAAAAATATCGGTTAACATTTCCAAACATTCTGTTTGCCATTAATTGTAATAATCTAGTGAGATTTTTGTTTGCACAAGGAGTCTGACAACAGCCAGTGCTCCACACAGAGATCTGATCTCACCATCATCCAGTCTGTCTCTAGAATGACACGAAGAAACAGAAAAGCTGAAACAGACTAAATCCAGAAGAACTGTGGCAACATCTCCAAGATGTTTCAAGTAACCTACCTGCAAAGCTACCTGAAAAACTGCACAAGTGCACATAGGGCAAAAGCTGATTTAAACACAAAGGATGGTCACATCAAATGCTTATTTATTTTAGTTAATAGAAGTTCATTGATAAAGAAAATCTATTTATGACATTGTTTTTGACAGCATCCTCATTTTATGTGCCTAACTGCCTAAAAATGTTAACAGTACTGTAGCTTTGTAGGTACAGGTCTCTTAAAGCATCTCGGAGATGTTGCCACAGTTCTTCTGGATTTAGCCTGTCTCCGTTTTTTCTGTTTCTTAAGACAAACTGGATTGAATGATGGAGAGATCACATCTTTGTTTGCACGAGGAGTCTGACAACAGCCTGTGCTCCACACAAAAATCTCACTGGATTATTACAATTAATGGCAAAATGAATGTTTAGAAATGTAAACTGATATGTCCTACTGACACACTACAGCAAAAGACTGACTTCAACTGACTTTGAACCATTTTTAGCTGATGAAAATACTAGTGGCCTAAGACTTTTGCACAGTACTGTATATATTAATTAACTAATTAATTTTTGGTTGTTTGTAGTAAGTAAGTAGGACCCTTACTATTTTTGCATAGTGACATTATCTTCAGGAATAATATTAAGGAATAATATTAAGCCCATTGTAATTATTATTACCGTTTCTCTCAACTGTAACATGAAGTATATGTATATGTATATGTGTATGTATATATATATATATATATATATATATATATATATATATATATATATATATATATATATGTGTATGTATGTATGTGACCCTGGACCACAAAACCAGTCTTAAGTTGCTGGGGTATATTCGTAGCAATAGCCAAAAATACATGTATGGGTCAAAATTATTGATTTTTTTTTTATGCCAAAAAACATTAGGATATTAAGTAAAGATCATGTTCCATGAAGATATTTTGTAAAAATCCTATTGTAAATATATCAAAACTTAAAAGTAATATGCATTTTTAAGAACTTCATTTGGACAACTTTAAAGGTGATTTACTCAATATTTAGATTTTTTTTTTGCACCCTCAGATTCCGTATATTGAAATACTTGTATCTCGGACAAATATTGTTCTATCCTAACAAACCACACATCAATGGAAAGCTTATTTATTTAGCTTTCAGATGATTTGTAAATCTCAATTTCGAAAACTGACCCTTATGACTGGTTTTGTGGTCCAGGGTCACACATTATGTATAATGTTATATATAATGGTTTGTTAGAATAGGACAATATTTGGCAGAGATACAACTATTTGAATATCTGGAATCTGAGGGTGCAAAAAATCTAAATATTGAGAAAATCACCTTTAAAGTTGTCCAAATGAAGTTCTTAGCAATGCATATTACTAATCAAAAATTAAGTTTTGATATATTTACTGTAGGAAATTTACAAAATATCTTCATGGAACATGATCTTTACTTAATTTCCTAATGATTTTTGGCATAAAATAAAAATCAATAATTCTGACCCACACAATGTATTTTTGGCTATTGCTACAAATATACAAATATACCCCAGTGACTTAAGACTGGTTTTGTGGTCCAGGGTCACATATATATATATGTGTGTGTGTGTGTGTGTGTGTGTGTGTGTGTGTGTATGAAGAGTTCAGATACAAAACCAGCTGTCAGCAGCCGTTTACGAGCACTTTTTAGTCATATTATACATTTAAGCTAAACATTTTCAAATTTATTGTGTACACTACAGTCTCCAGGCTCACAGTGTCCCAAACACAAATAATTTTTATATATATTTATTTATATTTATATTTTTATTGTATGGCTATCTGGGATTTCGGTATGGAGTTAAACGATAGGATTATAATTTTCTGGTAGTATTATATCACATTGTGAGTGTATAATTAGTACGGTTTGTTGTTTTCTCATGTCATTTGAGAGAGCGTTAAGACCCGGAAGTCACAGAAGAGGTGATGCTTGACGTCAAACTTAACAAGTGAATAGTTTCAATATTAATTTTACTTGTACTCGTAACTGTCATTTTTAAATGGTGATCTATGTTGTCAAAAGTTTCAAGATGGCATTTCAAAGATTGTGATTGATACTATAATGAACCACTAGATGGTGCTGCTGTTTAAGTGACGGTGGTGTAATGGCATACCAGCGCTACTGCGACCTCATTGGACAGAAAGTGGGAGAGGCCTGCAGCTCTGCGGATCAGTCTCTCCTGGCTGAGCAGCGTGGATGAAGGATTCTGCTCACTCACTGAAGCTGCAGATTGCTCTCTCAGCAGGGCCAGCGCGCTGCAAGCTAGCACACATATACATACACACACAGTTACAGTACACATACAGTTTGTCATTCTCAAATCAAAAATACACACACAGTGTGCTGCATGTGTTATGAAATGTAGAACCTCATATCTTTTACCTATTATTGCATCGCAAATGAAGACGTGGAAAAGACCGTTGCTGTAGAAATTGAGCTCAAAGAGAGCAGGTACGGTGTTGCTGGGAGCAATGATGAACTCTGTGTTTCTGTTGGTGCTGGTGACGTTCACACAGTTTCCCAGAAGGCTGAGCGCATGCATGACCACATCCTCTGAGTTCCCAGAAAAACCCAGGTCGAAGTCCCTTGACAAGATCTCTTCTTTCATATTAAAGAAATCTTCCACCAGTTTCGACAGCAGTACACCCTGTCCAATCACAAATGTTTGTTACAGTGATTATAAACCAATGAAACGGACCGAAGAAGAAGAGTTATGAAGTGAGGACGGTGCTTACCTGTCTGTGCCGATACAGGAGTAGACAGGCCACGATATGAGTGGACATGATTGCTGAAGACTTACTGGCGGCTGTGGAAAACACAGAAGGGAGTGATCAGATTGATCGACACTGAAAGTGGTTTAACAGAGCCAAAGCTGCAAGAGATGCCAAAAAAATGTGTCACCGTCAAGGGTGAATGTGCCATTTTTCAATGTCGAAATACAAATATAAACAGCCTTTTGGAAGTTGACTTTTCAGAAGTGTAAACACTGTGCCTCTGTCGCAAAACAGTACTCATTTATATAATTTCCACAGAACTCTTGCACTTCACGCTTAAATAAAAGGACACTATTTAAATTCAAAACTGCATAATCTACAACCTCCATGACATTGTTCTCTGAAATGTGCTGTATGAAGCAAAACAGGGTGACTTTAGAGCTGAAAACCAGGTTCATGACAGTGTCTATATTAAACATTCAAAAGCAAGCTGCAATTCCACCTCAGAGTGCTGATCCTCTGACCTCCTGTCCTTAAAAAAGCAGCAGCAACAGGGCATTCAAACACAGGAAAGTGGCTGGCCTAACGCAACACATCACCATGGTGAGGACTGTGACCAGAAGTAACCTACAAAAACTGTCAAGTGTAGCAGATAGAACGTGTCTGGAGCATATTTCACCCCAAAATCGAAATAATAAATATAGTTTGTTAACACTACACTACCAGTCAAAAGTTTTTGAACAGTATGATTTTTTTTTTAAAAATGTTTTTTAAAAAAGTCTCTTCTGCTTGCCAAGTCTGCATTTATTTGACCCAAAATACAGCAAAAACAGTATTTTTTTTTTTTATTTTATTATTTGAAATAACTGTTGTCAATTTAAATATATTTTAAAATGTAATTTATTCCTGTGATCAAAGCTACATTTTCAGCATCATTACTCCAGTCTTCAGTATTATTATTAATATTATTATTAATAGAAAGATCCAAAGATCACCATTTATCTGAAATAAAAAGCTTTTTGGGAAAGTAACGATAGAAATTAACACTTTTATTTAGCACGGATGCTTTATATTGATCAAAAGAAATAATAAAGGCATTTATAATGTTACGAAAGATTTCTATTTCAGATAAATGCTGTTCTTCTGAACTTTGTATTCATTAGAGAAACCTAAAATTCTACTCAGCTGTTCAACAATAATAATAAATGTTTTTTTAACAGCAAATCAGAATATTAGAATGATTTCTGAAAGATCACGTGACTGGAGTAATGATGCTAAAAATTAAGCTTTCAAATTGCAGGAATAAATTACCATTTAAAATATATTCAAATCGAAAACAGTCATTTTAAATAGCAAAAATATTTCAAAGCTGTGCTTTGGATCAAATAAAGATGTAAACTAAAGACCTCTTTAAAAAACATTAGAAATCTTATGTATTAAATGTAAAAAAAAAATAATTAATGAAAAATTAATTTTAAAAAATGCAAACGTAAATAATTAGAATTTCAGGGGAAAATGTACATTGATTTTCATAAAAATATTGCTAACAATCCTAAAACATGATTTTCTAATATCTGAAATCCAGACATGTTCTTGTAAGAATTTTAAAACTTACTTTGGTTCCCTTTGGAAATTATGATGTTAGAAAGTTTTTTGATCTGAACAATGAGCCCATGAACTTTTTTTTCAATGTCAGTGATTCTGCAGGCCATGATATACACGCAAGTTTTCCAGGCAGATGAGAGATGAGCAGTATTACCATTTTTCATTATACATTTGCTGACCCCACATAAACATTTTTTTTCCATTTCACCACCCCCAATGCTTGAAAAAAAATCACCCACCCATTGCCTAAGAAACTATTCATGTATCATGGCCTTTCAAGTGCCCTTACTGAAGAGAACGTGCTTGGCCAGGTTAGCGATGACCTGCCTCCTCCAGGGCTCATCTGACAGGTCTAAGGAATTCAGATGATCCTCATCTTCTCCATTAAAAACAGCCTGATCAGGTCTGCAAAGAAAAAACATAATTGAACATAATCCCATTAGCCACACACATCTTTCTACATACCAATAAACAGCAGTCCACATGATTATGTTGGTTGCTGGCAGTCTAAAGGCCATACTGTGCAGCGATGATGGTGGGGAGAAGGATTTGCTCCAGCGTGAGAGACGCCTGAAGATGGCGACTGCGCTGCGTGTCCAGGTACTCCTACAGCAATGGACAAGAAAAATAGAGACATTAGGGGAGAAATCTGCTATGTATTCAGCCAAGCAGAGATCAGATGAGCTGCTCTGACCTTCAGGGAGAAGGGCTGTGTGAAATCCACACGCACACAGCCGTAATTCTTCCGGAGCATCCTGAACACGCCACAGGCAATTCCCCACAGACTCTCATTCTTCTTAGGTTTGCCCTGAAGTGAGAAGAACAGTAACAGTAACATCAATTATGTCTTTTACCGAAGTATGTAGTAGAAAACCCATGAAAGATTTACATTATTTAAAGGGGTCAACGGATGCCAAGTTGATATGATTCTTTAGGGTCTTAATGAAAAGTCTGTAACATGCTTTGGTTAAAATTTCTCAGTGGTAGTGTAAATAACAACTTTTTTACCTTGCCAAAATTAGCTTTGCAAAAATCATCCTGTTCTGGTCGAGGTTGCTTTAAATGTTAATGAGCTCTGCTCGCCCCGCCCCTCTCTTCTCTTTGTGGAGTGACGAGCCTGTTTACCTTAGCCGCATTTAGCGGAAAGGCGATCACAAAGATTCATAAAAAACCCTTATACTCACTTCTGCTGTAGGTGAAGCTGGATCACGAATGATTTGCATGAACATAGACGGATATATGTAGATCAGGAGGTGCATTCCATTCACAAACAAACGAAATCTACTGCATCTTCAGCGGCTCAGATGTCGGGAGTAAATGACGACCACTATGTTCATTATTATCACATCCAGCAACACAACACCTCAATCGGAGATATTCTTGTCTAACTTACATCCCTGCTCCGGCATCAAAACAAAGGAGGTTGGACTGTTACAGCTGATTTATGCGGGTCTGAGGTAAGACGCTCATGTCTATCAACTATGGTGGGAGTGGCCTCTGTCTGTGTCATGCTACTCCGATAGACATCTGAGAATTGCTGGATTTGAAAAAGGGGATATTATTTTTACTGATTAATTAAAAACCACTGCATGCATTTTTATCATCATAGGGTGGATGTGTACATACACTGCCAACACACATTAATGTTCAAACAACATGTAAAAGTGAACTTTGCATCCGATGACCCCTTTAAAAAAATCCATAGTTTTATATATATTTTGGATTATGGGGCGCCATTATGACGTGAAATGGTTGCACTGGGTGAGCTACTGGCTATTTTTACCACAACACAATTCCGAATACACAACCTGGAAAATAAAATACTGATATGATGAACACAGCTGCTGAAAGAGCTTATAGGTAGCGATGGATATAAGCGTAGGTCTAAACCAAATGCTGTACTTCCCCAGATACTGAGTAAAATTCATGCAGGGAAACTTCAGCGGTAGCGCCATCAAGAAAAGCGTTGGCGTTTTTCCATTCTGCCACGATGGAATCTAGCGTTTGTCTCTGCCATTTGTAAGCTCTTTCAGTCGCTGTGGTCCACATTAAGCCTAAAAGGCATCAGGGCTAAAAAGACACAGGTTTTATACATCCACAGGCATCTTCCCATTCTTTTCTCCTGTTCTTATCGCTAGAAAAGCAGTAAAGAATTACATCGCTTCTCTTTCTGCCCTTCGACTGAAAATTACAACCAAAAGCTACACAATGCTGTATCGTATCAGCATTTTATTTTCTATGCTGTGCTGCACCAAAAATAGCAACAGGTAGCACCGGTTGCTTAATGAGTGCAGCCACTCGAAAATAATGGCACCCATAGTCCAAAATACGTATAAAACAATGTGGATTTTCTTTAACTATGTAAGTCTTTGGGTTTTCTGCTATATTTTTCAATAAGAGACATCATTTGTTATTTTAAGCCATACAAGTCTTAATACCTGAGCTGCCTTTGAAGGCTTAGTTCATCCAAAAATGAAAATTAGCTTCTTATTTACTCACCCTCCAGGCATCCTGGGTGTATATGACTTCTTTCTTTCAGACGAATCCAAACGGAGTTATATTAAAATTTATCCTGGCACTTCCAAGCTCTACTACAGCAATGAGTGGGTGTTTCTTGTCAACAGTCCAGAACAAGTTCAATAAAGTACACCCATAATAAAAAGTGCCTCACACGGCTCCAGGGGGTGAATAAAGGTTTCCTGTAGCGAATTGATGTGTTTTGTAAGAATAATATCCATATTTTAACCGTAATAATCACTTTAATCTAGCTTGTGCTAACAGTTGTACACAGAAGCCGTCCTGGGTGGACTCAGAAGTGAAGAACGTGAAAGCGAGGTGGTGAGAGGTAAACAAAACAACGGTCACGAATTAGAAGTACAAAATGAGGAGACTGGTTTTCCTTTGCTAAAGTAAATAAACTTTGCTTCCTTTGCTCCTGTAAACAAACGGGACTGCTTCCATGTACAACAATTACCGCAAGCTATACTAAAGTAATTATTACGTTTTAAATATGGGTATTTTTCTTACAAAAACACATCGATTTGCTAAAGGAGACCTTTATTCACCCCCTGGAGCCGTGTGGAGCACTTTTTATTATGTATGGATACACTTTATTGGACTTGTTTTGAATTGTTGATAAACACCCGCCCACTGCCATAATAGAGCTTGGAAGTGCCAGGATAAATTTTAATATAACTCCGATTGGATACGTCTGAAAGAAGGAAGTCATAAACACCTAGGATGCCTTGAGGGTGAGTAAATAATAGGCTAATTTTCCCTTTAAAAGGAGGATTACAGTAGCAAAAGCTGATTGTTTAATTTTATAGGTTATGAGTGAACTTAAAGGATTACTCCACTTCCAGAATAAAAAATTCCTTATAATTTACTCACCCCCATGTCATCCAAGATATTCATGTCTTTCTTTCTTCAGTCGCAAAGAAATTAAGTTTTTGGAGGAAAACGTTCCAGGATTTTTCTCCATATAGTGAACTTCAATGGTGCTCAACAGATTAAGGGTAAAAAATGCAGTTTCATTGCAGCTACAAAGGGCTCTAAATGATCCCAGCTGAAGAACAAGGGTCTTATCTAGCGAAACTATCTGTCATTTTCTTAAATAAATTAATATTTATACACTTTTGAACCACAAATGCTCATCTTGTCTAGCTCTGCGATGTGTATGCGTACTCTATGCACGCTGGTTCAAGACAGTTAGAGTATGCTGAAAAACTCCCATCTCATTTTGTCCTCCAACTTCAAAATTGTCCTACATCGCTGTTTGACCTTTTTTGGAAAAGGGCGTTTGATCTTCTTTGCACATTCACTTTGTAAACACTGGCTCGGTACTTCTGCAGCGATGTAGAACGATTTTGAAAATTGGTTTTTCAACCTACCCTAATTACACAGACTACGCATGCACATCGCAGACCTAAAAAAGACAAGCATTTGAGGTTAAAAAGTATATAAATTCTACATTTTTTTGAAAATAACAAATCGTTTTGCCAGAAAAGACCCTTATTCCTCGGCTGGGATCGTGTAGAGCCTTTTGAAGCTGAACTGAAACTGCATTTTTAACTTTCAATCCGCTGAGCACCATTAAAGTCCACTATATGGAGAAAAATCCTGAAATGTTTTCCTTAAAAAGCTTAATTTCTTTGAGACTGAAGAAAGAAAGACATGAACATGACATTTTTATTTTGTAAGTGGAACAATCCATTAATATTTACTTTCTGCTGAATATCGCCACAGATGGACATACCAGCTGCTCGCTGTTGTAGTTTCCTTCTATAATGCGGTCATATGAGATGCCTACAGGCACGATCAGAACATCAGGGATGCTGCTGGCACAGAGTGCGTCAACCACGATTGAGAGCATGCCTGCACGCGCTGGAGACGGCTTCCCGCTTCGAGAGCGCGTGCCCTCCAAATACACCTCCAGAAACTGCTGCTGCCGCAACAATTCTTCTGTGTACTAAAATTGAGAGAAAAGCAGAAGAATAACCCACAACGAATATTACAATACTTAAGATCCATGACCCTTCCTTTGCAAATTCCCTGTAATTAAAGCAGCCCATTGTGGTAATGCGGTGCTTAACAGGAGACAGCATGAATAATGAAGGAGTAATCCATCAGCTTCCCGTGACAGCCACTTCTAATCACAAGCTTCTCTACAGTCGCTGCAATGACAATCACGATGTCATTTTAACAAAAGGACTAGAGCATATTACAGCTGCTCCAGTTTCCTGTGGCTCACAAGGTAACTCCTTACCACACACAGTCACACACACACAGGTTTTTCAAAGTAGCCAAACCGAGACAGCAAGTCATTTTCTCTGAAATAGAGTGCAAGTAGAAGTTTGACCCTAAACTTCTGAACAGTAATGTATATAGTAAAAGTAAAGGGCAAACAAAAAAAATGAACTCCCCTAACTGAGTTAAGCTCCTCTGAAGGTTTTTCCCCTCACTACCCAAAAACTTCGGTAGTTACCAAAGATTTTAGGCAGTGTAAAAAAAAAATCCTATCATGGCCTAAAATCTTCGGTAGTTTCCTTGCCACGTTTTCACCATGGGTGAATAAGACATTATTATGCAATTTTCTGTAAATATGCATCGAAACTTGTGAGCTAACACCACTATTCAAATAAGCTGATCTGTAAATTCAGTGAACTTACTGCATGTAAAAGTGATCTGTATAACACATCTTTCTTCCCGTCTGCCGTTTCATCCAGTTTACGACGAATGAAAAATCCTCCAAGTTTCCGTATTAATGTGCTGAGGAAGTACAACGCATACATACCTGTTATATTCATGTATTAGTTTAACTGTCTATTGTCAAAATACCATGCATCTTAAAAAAATAACAACACAATCATCATGACTGTACCTCAAGATGGGAATGTTAAGGTTGTTGCCGGCTGCAATGTGAGGGGCTTTGATGTTGTGACAGAACAGGATGAAGGTGATGAGCAGGTAGTCTATGTGGGACTTGTGAACAGGAAGGAAGACCAGTGGAACATTGTACTAGAAGACACACAATAAAATGTTTGTTATACTTCCACCCATTATATTACATGAAATGTACATAAAGGTGGTGGATATAGACATTGTTTGTTAATGGACTGTTTATCTGTATATCTTCTTGTAATAAGTGAGTTTGTCAACTGATGGTTTTGTCTGTGACTGTTTTGGGAGTTGTTACAGAAGAAATGCCCATGTTTGGTGGGAATAGGCCATGTAGATGTCTGACCTCAGATGCTGCTTTCTTCAGCATCTCCAGCTGACCTTTATGGATCTGAATGCTCCAGAAGAATCCATTAAACAATTTCAACAACACCCATCCTGTTAATCTAAAAGAGACATACAAGAAAGAGTGTTGATCTAGGATTTATTTCTAAAATATAATATAAAAATCTGTATTATTTAAAAAACTTCTATAATCATTTCAAAATCATCCTGCAGAAGTTCCGACCCAGTCTTTGCAACGTGCAAAGAAGATCAAACACCCTCAACAAAAAAGGTAAAACAGCGATATAGGACGATTTTGAAGTTGAGGGAGAACATGAGATGGGAGTTTTTCGACATACCCTAACTGTCATGAACCGTATTTTTTTTTTAAACGAAAATAACTGATCGTTTCGCTAGAAAAGACCCTTATTCCTCGGCTGGGATCGTTTACAACCGCATTTGGGATCGTTTGAAGCCGCATTTAAACTGCATTTTGGAAGTTCAAAATCGGAGCACCATATTAGTCCTTCTCCTTTAAGCACAAATCAGCATATTAAAATGATTTCTGAAGAACCATGTGACACTGACAACTGGATAATGGCTGCTGAAAATTCTTTGGAAATGCAGCCTTGTTATGACATAAATAAATGACATTTTAAAACCTAATAAAATATTATTACAATTCAAAAGAATCATTTTATATTTCACAATATTACTTTTACTTCATTTTTGCTAAAATAAATGCAGCCTGCACATATGAGACTTCTTTCAAAAACATTAAAAAGAACTTTACTACCCCTAAAAATTTAAACAGAATTGCACCGATTGCAATTTTCTTGGCCGATTCCAGATTCCAATTTGTTTTTTTGTAAGTGTAACCTGCCAATACCCGCAGACAGCATATTGACAGCATATATAAACAAAAATGTATACTTTTTATGCAATAAACACAAATAACAATTAACTGAAAAGGAGTTGCTGTATATGACAAAACAGATGGAATTTCCCAGTTAGAATAGTAAGAAACTGTCCATTTCAGAAACTGTCCATTTCTTTCCACTGCAGAGGAAACAGAAGTTACATCTGAAGTGGTATTAGGTGTATTTACACAGACTGTTTGATGAAGCTGAGGTGCCATAAATGCATTTACACTGCAAAATGCATAAATCATTTTATAAGATTAATGTTTTCAATATTTTTAAACATACAAATAAGAAATGTTATGAAAAATGCAATCAAACTTTTAAATGTGAAACTATGCCACCAGGAGGTGGCAGAAAGACTGTTTTTTAGTCATTTTTTCTACTTCTAACAGCTGATTCATTCAGAAACGAGGCAAATGACTCTTTATGACTGGGTTACGGAATCAGTTACACTGACTATTTCCGTCAACAAATTGAGCAAAAACAGTCAACATTGTGCCTACAACGTAACCCACTTTGCCGTGTCGGACCAGGACCGAAAACACACTTGTAGCCAATCAGCAGTAAGGGGCGTGACTACGTTGTTTTGATTTTTGCATGAGTCTCTCTCACACACTCACTCAGGCTGCACAAGCCTCATCTGGCATGACATAAATACATTAGTCACCATAAGTGTGACGTCAAAATGGTAAAGTCAGTCAAATCAGCAGACTGATTGACTGGTCACCAGTCTGGGCCGATTATGAGGATTATCGGCTAATTCTGGTCCCTGGCCGGTCGATCACTGCATCTCCAAATTTAAACAACACCATATTATAACAATAATAGAATTGATAGATGTCTTATAAATACATATATGTTAAAGTAAATTTGCATTTAGATTCATCAGTTGTAGTTTTGTAAATTGTAGCTTTGCTCATGGAGCATTATGTGAAAACTGTACCTGATAAAGGCAGGTGAGATGTTGGCAACCATTTCCTGCAGGAATCCTCTGGCCTTCCGTCTAACTTTACTGACAGCTTTGGAATCCACTCCAGACTCCGCATCTGCGCTAGCACCCTCAGATGCTACCTCCACGATAGCACTTTCCAGCCTACAGCAATAACACTTACAGTCAGTCTGGATGTTATAATGCATTCCTGCTGCCTAGAAACAGACCTTTACATTGCACTCGCTCCTTGCTTTTATATAAACACTTGGTACCTGCTGCTGTTAAGCACGTTCTCCACCACATTGCGAGCAAACATGTCCTTCCGGACATCTCTCTCCAAGACAAACAGCACATAGCTCAACCTCCGTGCAAGCCAACCTCTGTGTCTGCATTACACAAAATACAAGAGTTACAATGCAGGACTTAACTGGTACTTAAAGGAATATTTCACACAGAAATGAAAATTCTGTCATTATTTACTCATGTTCCTCCTTCTCTGAGACATGAAATGAGATGAAATCATGAAATTCTGAAGAATCAAATAGTCTGTGAGTTGAACCAGCCGGTAATTTTCACTGAAGTGGTTGATTCAGTTCATAAACCTTCTTAATGATTTGTTTATGAATCATACTGATTTGATTAACTTTTCAGCAGTTCTCTTTGGAGCCATTTGGTAGAACCTTTTGTGCTGATATATATATAAAATCATTTCTGGTGTATTACGCATTGTTCACTTCCTCTCCTGATTGGCAGTACCAGCTCACACCACCTTTGGTCCTTGTCATGTGATCTAGGTACATACTATCCTCTGACAAACAGTGTTAATAATTCATTCCCTGACTTTCCACTCCTCACAGAAACCTACAACCTTCCATTCGACACTTGAATGTAAACACACGGCAGGTCATTTGGTAGGAAAACCACATCTGACCAACTATGGTATTAATGGCGTATCACAAACTAAACTAGGTTAATGAATTACACTATACTGCAAGGTGTGTACCTAAGCAATGTGAAATGAGTATTCTCACGATAGATAAGAGAAGTGGTCATGTATTCAGAGCCATCAGGTCTATAGCCAACAGAGGTTGATGTTTACCTTGTGTGCGTTTCATTGATGTAAATCACATTACGAAGCCCTAGTGAAGGGATGCTGGGACTGAACAGCCTTTCCTAAAAACACATAATTGTAGTAACTACAGATGTTTCTTAAGAAACACATGTACATTCGGTCAATATGGCAGAAGCTTCAACAAACTAACCTGACTCAGAGGTGTGCATGAGTGACAGCATCTTCCAACAAATGGTCTCTTCCTGTTCAGCAGACCCTCCTTCCATGTGGTGGTCACAGAACGAAGGACAGACGGGCTGGAGCTTCTGTCCTACATGAGAAATACAATGTTTATTCCAAACAGCAGGGCGGCGATAGTTCACTAGAGCAGATGCGTTTATTCGGGAGCATTGTGCGCTGTGAGATCCAGAGTGAAGCGCCTGAATTCAGCGAAGAACGCAAATGACTCTGTGATTTAAACAGCACTGACAAACACTGTGCGAAACAAGACAGAAGGCCTTTCCTTCTACAAATCACCACCATTTACCATGCATTTATTGTAGTAACACTAACTGCACGGTTGTGGCAGAAATGTGGGACCCTTGGTTCTTAATACTGTGTGTGGTTACCTGAATGATCTACAACTGTTTTTTTTGTTTTGTGATGGTTGTTCATGAGTCCTTGCTTGTTCTGAACACTGAAACTAAGCACTGTTCTTCAGAAAAATCCTCCAGATAGATTCTTTGTTTTTTCCAACATCTTTTGCATATTTGAACCCTTTCCAGCAGTGACTGTATGATTTTGAGATCCATCTTTTCACACTGAGGACAATTGAGGGACTCAAACACAACTATTAAAAAAGGTTCAAACATTCACTGATGCTCCAGAAGAGAACACGATGCATTAAGAGCCAGGGGGTGAAAACTTTTGAATTTGAAGATCAAGGTAAATTGTACTTAATTTGTCTTCCGGGAAACATGCAGGTGTCCAAAAAAATTATATTTCAACAAAATAAGAAAAATGTGGCCGACATCATCCTGTTCAAAAGTTTTCATCCCCTGGCTTTTAATGCGTCGTTTTTCTTTCTGGAGCATGCCACTGTATAATATTATTAATGTAAACATGAATTAAATGTATTAGAGTAATAAAATATAATACAATTACATTTACTAAATGTTTTTAGACTACTGTTCATACAAATACCTAAAAACCATATACTTATTTTTTTACAGTCGTATTGAGGTGTGCTATATGTGTGGTTTTAACTGTGTTTATGCGACTATGGAAGACCAATGGTTTGAACAAAACAACATAAAAATCAGATTGCTACAATTTTTACAGATGTTACTGATTTTGATAATGAACAAAATTTACATCTGCATCCTAACTCAAGCTACTACTACTATCAAATGTGCATTTCCAATTTATAATATTAGCAGGCAACACAAATCTATTTCTCGATTTGAAACAATATCACTCATTTGAACATGCAGAAATTAAGAAATAATTTTTTCTATTAAGCTATTTATTTTGTTAAGGAAAATTAACAGTCTGGTCTCTACAACTTTAACTTTAGAGCAAATATCTGGCTTTAAACTTTAGAAATAAAGATTTGACATTTCTCATTATAATTATCAATACTGACTGATATGAAAAAATCATTTTTTTGGCCATATAGCCCAGCCCTATTTCTGACCCTGCATAGACAGCGATGCAACTACCACGTTCAAGGCCCAGAAAGATAGTAAGGACACTGTTAAAATAGTCCATGTGACATCAGTGGTCCAACCGTAATGTTTTTTTGTGCGCAAATAAGACAAAAATAATGACTTTATTCAACAATTTCTTCTCTTCCGTGTCAGTCTTCGAGGGTACCACAACATATGTGTGTGAGGTAGAATGTTCTGAGGTAGAACGTCCATCTCTCTTAGTTCATCATCTGTATATTGTGGTTTAAATAAGTAAGGCTGGGCAAAAAAAAAAAAAAAAAAAAAAATCGCAAGTCATTCTGTGTCGCAATCTTCAGACATGTTTACAAAAACTCTTTTGTGTACAGCGTGTCTTCCTCTGAAAACAAGGCGCAGCGAATCCGGGTTCTACGTCAGAATGCCTGGCACTGGTTGTGGTACTCTTGTGAGTGACACAGAAGAGAAGAAATTTTTGAACAAAAAAGTCATTATTTTTGTTTTCTTTACACACAAGTATTCTGGTAGCATCATAAAATTAAGGTTGAACCACTGATGTCACATGGACTACTTTAAGGCTGTCCTTGCTACCTCTCTGGGCCTTGAACGTGTCGGTTGTTTTGCTGTATATGCAGGGTCAAAAGGCTCTTGGATTTCATCAAAAATATCTTAATCTGTGTTCTGAAGATGAACAAAGGTCTTACAGGTTTGGAACAACATGAGGGTGAGTAATTAATGACAGAATTCAAATTTTTTAGTTCTCTTTAATATTTAAGGTTAGGGGTTTATTCACATCTCTAAGTCTAAGTATAAGCAATAACAGTGATGCTTTCCTTAGTTTTTCCATGCTTACCTGGTCCTCACAGGGATGCTTCAGACAACCACTTCCGGCGTCAGGGTTATTGGCCAGGAGAACATTATCTGGACCCCCCAGAACCATGTGGACATCCATCACCTCTCTTCAAACCACGCATCAACAACAAAACTGTGGGAGGGAAAGAAAAACAGAAAATAAGGAGAGGTCCACTGCCGCTCTCTGTGCTGTAGGTTAAGGCACGGACAAGCTCTGATTACAGCTTTTCACAACAGATCACTGCACCCAGCAAAATATTCCACAGAAAGCCAGAACGTGAAACCATTGTGCCTTGTATTCGAGACAGCACCTCCAGCTCAGCTGCAGCTGAATAACAGGAATGTCGGATGATGCATTCCACCCAATCACAGCAAACAAATAAGGTTCACCAAACCTGCTGCGGTGGTTTCAGGTGAGCTGAGCATTCTGACAAAGACTTCAGGAAGAACAGTGACAAAACAAGCAGAGCTTGATTGATGATCAGTGCATCACAGCTCAGTCTACTTTCCTGATCTTCGCAGCCTTGGGATAAAGAAAACCGACAGCTCAAAGCACATGAGACACCGTCAGCTGAACTAACCTTGTGGTTGCCAAAACCGAGCGCACGTGCGACGTAAGAAGACACGGCCACTCTTCTTACCTCTGCATCTCTATCATAATGTCCTGGCTGACCTGCGGCTACATAATCTCTTGTTTTTATCTGCCGATTTGCTGACCCGTGGATGAGAGCGTCTACTCTCCGGTGTCATGTTAAAGGGCTACGGCCTCTCGCCTGCGGAAAACATGCTGAAATAAAAAGTGGGCTGATGAAGCACACAATATATTGCAGCTGTCCAGGTCAGAGGTAAACTGAAAGGGTGGTAGTCACAGCAAAACCAAACGGTGCCTGTGCTCCTGCGAAGTGATATATTTATGGAAGACGAGCTGTGGAAACAAGCTTGTGCCAAATTAAGGGTGCAGAATGTGCCCTTTGAAAACCACATGAGAGATCTGCACATGTTCAATAGATCTTACTCCCAACAAATGAACCAGAAAGCTATTTGAAATTTACACGTTTATCTTTCTAACTAACATTTAGTTGTGGCACACAAACACAGGGTGAGAAAAAGGAACTTCATAAACTATCAAAAAATTAGACGAAGTTTAAAGGCCCTGACTATCATTTCCTCTGTGGTCAAACACAGTTTACAGTTGTCTCTATTATTATAGGCTCTTCTTATTTCCTCTGTGACTGCACTTCTTCAAAACACCATATCAGCAGCTCACAAGGGCATTACAGAAGCTGCAGTGGGATCGTTTAGACCATTGGTAGAATACACTGAGGCTGTATTCTTGATGTTTTCCCTGAATCTTTTGTGTGTCATGGGTAGAGAAAGGGATAAAGTAAATGGTGATTAACACTGTCAAGCTCCAAAAACAAAGAAAAAGAGACTCCAAATACTCTATGATGATCCCTTTAAAGCGGCTTGCTTAATAAATATTAATATAGACCGCATCTTTTTTCTTCTTACCATAGAAAGTAGTGTTAGGTGCATAAACTTATAAATAATTATGATTTATTTTATGATTTCTGACAAGGGTATAGAAAGAAAATTAAAACAGTAATTTCAAATGTCTTATTTTATTTTATTATATTTTTACCTATTTTATTTTAATACAAATATGAGTCAGTATGATTTTTTTTTTTTTTACTTTTACCTAAATAACTTTCTATTCATCAAATAAATAAATAAAAATAACACATACATAAATACTGTATTACCTGACCACAAAATCATAACATAATGACTTCTGATAGATTGGGTGCCATTAATTAATAAATGACATTTTAAAATGTCTATTAAATCAAAATAGAAAACATCTTTAATGCAATAATTATGCGTTGTAATGCACCTTATAATGCATTGTACAATCTCATGAATACTTTATAATACATTATAACATTTATCAATTCATTGTTACACTATGCATTTTAAATTTGGTTAGAATTACTTACAGCAAGATATAATGTATTACAACGCACATTAATAATTCTAATGCATTACACTCTTTAATAACCCTTCATAATGTATTATACATAAAGGCTTTAAGAGTTTGATTATTGCTATAATGGAATTTGTCAAAATGGCAATGACAAGCATGCTCTACTTCATTACACATAAATACAGATCTTAACGGGGCATCTAATAGAATATGCATCTAGATTTTCGCATATTAAAAGTGAATGGAGAAAAAGATCTTCACTTGCAGTGTTAACCTGCAACTGCAAGAAAAACTTTAGAACTGTGAAATAAAAATCACAATTACTTCAAAAAAAAAACATAATCAAGAGATGTAAAATTGAGCGGAAAAGGCTGAATTATTTAGAATAGTAAGAAGAAAAAATAGAATTATAAGGAAAAAGTCGCAATCATTTCTTTTTAATATTCTGTGGTAGAAATGGACTTCCATACAAATCAAAGAAACCCAAAATCAACAGCGAAAATCTGATAAATGAAAAAAAAAAAGAAAAGAAAAAAGTAAATGCTATATATAAATTTGGGCATCACAAAATTGTGAAAATGTAAAATATGAAAAACAAATATTTATTAGATTAATTTACATTTAATTTACATTTAACTTTATTCAATTATAAGTGTTTTTAAATATTAATTTTAAGTAAGCATTAGACAATAGCAAAGTAATCTAACTGTAAAAATTCTATCTAATTATAGACTGTTAAAAATAACCAACACTTTTTTTTTTTTAATTCCAATATGAGCCAGTAACTGATATAATACTGACTATATATATATATATATATATATATATATATTCCTACACCTACCCTAACCCTACCCGATAATTTGTGTTCAATTTTCGCTTATTTCCTTCATTATTATTGAAAATGCATGCTTTTCTGACACAGTATCTGACTTGAAAAGGGAGGGGGAAAAAAAAGAGTTTGGCAAGACACGGATTTGAATCCCGGTTGATCGTGTCAAAAATTACTTTTAAATGTTCTTTTACCCTCTGCGCCATTGGAGCTGATATTAGGCGAATGTCTTTTATAACGCTGACTCGCCCAATCAAACATTGGTGGGCGGAGTTAGTGTAAATAGCCTCTGCCAACACAGTAGGCTATTTGCGCTTGTTAATATACACACGTTTTTTATTTGTGATCTGATATATATGGGATTATTTTTGTGCCAATAAGAATGAACGTAACTTTATAAAACTGAACGTAACTTTCCAAGAAACGATCAAAAATATGCCACTGCAAAAGAAGAAAAACACAATGAAAATGAAAAAATGAACTCAGTCGCACAAATTTAACATGCTCTTCAAATATGCTTCATTCTTTGTTAATGATTTTCAAAGAATCGTTTTCGCGAATCATGGATTCTGAATGCGTTGCCACAGCTTTCGCTTACGCTTCGCAAATTTTCGCCTGCTGTTTTGGCACAAACCTCTCGTGGGGGCGGGTTTAACAGCGATCTACTCTGATTGGCTAATGAGCTTTTGATGGACAGTTGCTCTCTGACCTGGAAGCACAGACGGTGACGTCAGTGGCGCACATATTGGGAAGTTGTTGCAGTGTGCAATACTCGTGCTTTGTTTATATTAAGTATTAATGTTATTAGTATTTCACCTACGGTCGTCTCTTAGTTTCTAAAGATGAGCTCCCAGGAGAGACACGGAGCGGCATCATCTTCCACCTCAGCTTGTCCCTCAGGGCAGCTTGAAGTAAGTTCGTGTTGCTAAAGTAACGTTAATCAATAACATCGATAAAAGTTTTATTCATGTACAGTGTGCAACAGTTCTGATAGTTTCTATAAACAAAGCACGACGTATTGCACACCGCAACAACTTTCCAATATGCACGCCACTGACGTCACCGTCCGTGCTTCCAGATCAGAGAGCAACTGTCCATCAAAAGCTCATTAGCCAATCAGAGTAGATCGCTGTTAAGCCCGCCCCCACGAGAGGTTTGTGCCAAAACAGCAAACGAAAATTTGCGAAGCGTAAGCGAAAGCTGTGGCAACACATTCAGAATCCATGATTCGCGAAAACGATTCTTTGAAAATCATTAACAAAGAATGAAGCATATTTGAAGAGCATGTTAAATTTGTGCGACTGAGTTCATTTTTTCATTTTCATTGTGTTTTTCTTCTTTTGCAGTGGCATATTTTTGATCGTTTCTTGGAAAGTTACGTTCAGTTTTATAAAGTTACGTTCATTCTTATTGGCACAAAAATAATCCCATAGATATACAGCTGTTCTTTTTAATAGTAAACTTATTTTCAGGTCATCATCATAAAAGCCCTATAAACACCATCACAGGCACAAAGATACATCTTTCATTTCATCACGCTGAATGCTCACTAAAAACTGACACAAGATCTTGCACGAAAAAGGGAGGGATTTATCGCGGGACAGTTTTAACAATGTCCTTACTACCTTTCTGGGCCTTGAACGTGGTAGTTGCGTTGCTGTCTATGCATGGTCAGAAAGCTCTCAGATTTCATCAAAAATATCTAAATTTGTGTTTTAAAAAAGAACGAAGGTCTAATGGGTTTGGAACGACATTTGTGACAGAATTTATGATAGAATTTTCATTTTTGGGTGAACTATCCCATTAAACATATTCCCCTTCAAAACATGTGAATGGCCCAAAAACTTTGGTCACTAATTGCTCGGAAACTCATTAGGTGTTTTATATTTCAATCATAATATAGTTTAATCACTTTTGATTAACCTATAGTTCTTTGCTGACAGTAATGTAATTAAGATGACTCAATCACATGCTCTCATTAGGGTGGAAGTGGGTCAGCAGAAGAGTGGGTCTTTGAATGAAGCTGGCAGGAGGGAGTGAGGGAGAAAAAAGATGGGATAATCTCTTTCACAATGAATAACAACTCCAAGCAAGACGCAGAGCACATGCTGAACGAGCCTGGGGAGAAAGAAAAAGAGAGAGAGGTGTACAGCGAGCCACACCGCAGCTGCTAAATGAGAGTTCATTGAACTCGGGAAGCCCTGCCTGCATTGTCTGATGTGATCTACACCAATAGGCGACCAGAACACTGATGCAAAAGGAGAAGAGAAGACCGCGTTTTCTGAGAAAGCCTGGCTGGATGACAAAGCCCGCCGAGAGGAGACCTGCTCAAAGAGACAAGGTGAAAAATAGCCCTGGACTGGCTGTGAAACTTTTAAAAGTTGCTGAATGGGCCCTGTCTGAAAATAATCCTGCATGATCTGCATTTTTTAAAGCAATCCTTAGTGGCTTCACAACTTTAAAATGTCAAACTGATCCTATAAATCATATTTGCCCACTTGCCTACTACTGAATGTACCAAACTAGAGCTATACATCTTACAAAAATGGGCACCTAGACTGTAAACAAACACACACTCCATGTCAACGGTGCTGTAAGCTGGAGTAGTCGCCACTAGCTTTAAAACGTAATCGAATTTGATGAGCAAATCCACCAGCAATGCAGGGCAGTGGGTTAATCTGTCTCACAATCTGTTCATCTCAACTATAAAACAAGAAGAAAAAAGAACAAGCACATGCACCATCACAAGGCAATGACAATCCAACGTTACTGTATTTTGAAATAATCTTAATCATAACACTTCTTGACAAACCTATATTATTCATTAGTTTAAGTATTATTTTGTCAATGAAAAATCAAAAAGACAGGGTGTGGAATTCATTAAACTAACAGGAAGTCCATTACGGAATAGTGTCTGTGAATATTACACCACAAAAATACCATTTAAACATGAATCCTGCATGTTCTGCGTGTCTCTGTGTGAATGAATAGCACAGACGCACGTGAAGCTTGTGGGTGTTTTCAGCCTCTGTGCCTCAATATGAGTATATGAATACATAAACAATCTCTAGAACTGCTCTGAGAGTCTGCTTCATTATCATTTTACAGTTTTTTTTGAGTAAAACTATCATCGTATCATATATAGAAAACTTCACAGCAACCCGTCAAAATAAAAGTTTGGTTTAACTTGAAGAAACGATGACAGAAATATTACTTAATGTAATAATGATACTACTACTAATAAAATTCTTATCAAAACATTATTTTTAAAGAAATACATACCAGAAAAAATATTTACCAGAATTTATTTAGCAGAAAAATGTAAGTACACAACACAGTATTTCCGGATTTTTTTTATTTTTATTTTTTATAAAACCAGTTAATTAGATGTGCATTTGATTATTAATATTTAATGAAACTATTAAAATGGAATTCAGAAAATTTATGGAAAACTGGATTTAGTAATATATATATATATATATATATATATATAGGGCCTTAAAAATTGTATTTCTGTTAAACTTTTAATAAATTGCTGTTTAATTTTGTAAGTTTCATGATTTCTATTAATTAGATATGATTTTTGATAAATAAAATTTAATTTACCCATTACAACTAGTCTAGAAAAATTAAAATGGAAAAAACGGAATTTGGAAAGGAAAAAAATGGAATTTGGGACAAAACGGAATTTGGGGAAAAAAATAAAAGAGGTTTCATAGGGCCCTATACAGTCACACTTAATGAAATATCAGGGTAAATTTGTAAAAGTTAAGTAAAAAATTGTGATAAAGTCATGCACACTTAACATGGCCCTGTGGATACATTATCAAAGAAGCAGAGACTAGTGTAAGTGTAAATTTAAAAAAAATAAATAAATAGAAGAGAGAGAGAGACAGAGAGAGAGAGAGAAAGACAGAGAGAGAGAGAGAGAAGTAGGCCAGGGACTTTCTTCTATGCATCGGTTGTTGATTGGATTTTCAGATTTGGCACTCAAACGTGGAAGCTGATGAATAGGAGCGTGATAGGACAGGTTTAAGCGGACTAAATGTTTAAAGACATCCTGCATACGTCACTAGAGAGAAGTCTGTTGGTTTCACCAGATGATCCTGTTATGACATTCTGATTAAACATCACAGGGTCAACAAATTTTTAACTGTTCACAAGATCTATAACATGCATTTAGAAAATAGATAGAATACATTTTTCATTTCATGCTGACTTTAAAAATAAAAAATAATAAATAAATAGCAATTAGAGGACAATCCTTATCCAACAGTTTAACCCTACAGTCAAAATAATCAATAAAATAAATTCAAAATAAAAGATTTACACTACCAGTCAAAAGTATTTGAACAGTAAGACTTTTTTCCTTTTTTTTTTATGTTGTTTAAAGTCTCTTCAGTTAACATTTTGAAATACTTTTACTATTTAAAATAACTGAGAATAAAACACTTTTGTAACATTACACACTATACCATTCAAAAGCTTGGAGGCAGTATAATTTTTATTTTATTTTATTATTATTTTTATTTTTGGTGATGCTGTTTATCAGAACTTTCTATTCATCAACGAAACCTAAAAAAGTCTACTTAGCTCTTTTTAACATAAGAAGAAGAAGAATAAATGTTTATGTGAGCAGCAAATCAGAATATTAGAATGATTTCTGAAGGATCATGTGACGAATAATTATGCTAAAAATTCAGCTTTGAAATTACAGGAATAACTTACATTTTTAAATATATTCAAATAGAAAACAGTTATTTTAAATAGTACAAATATTTCACAATTTTACTGTTTTTGCTGTACTTTGGATCAAATAAATGCAGGCTTGGTGAGCAGAAGAGACTTTTTTAAAAAAAACATTACAAATCTTACTGTTCAAAAATGTTTGACTGGTAGTGTATATTTAATTTGCATAAATAAATGTAAACGTATTTCAAGTAGTAAACATATTTACTTAATTTGCAATTAAAATCATATTTATCATTTTTGGTTATATCATTTCGTTTCTTGAGGGGGGCTAAAATGATATCATTTTATATCAGCATGTAGAAATCATCAAACAAAACTGGTAAGACCAAAAGTCAACATAATGGGACTGTGTCAACATGCAAAATTTGTCCCCTTTTAAAGATTAGAGGACAAATGTCATGTTGTCTTGACATCTGATAGATGTGTTTACCCATTATCTAACATAAAATTAACCAAGCATTAAAAATAACTAGTTTTAAGAAATAACTATCTCAATCTATATTGTGATTTTCAACATTAGTTTCCAGTTTCATTGATCTAAGTGAAAGCTTCTGGCTCTGTTAGCCTCTGTTACCATTCAGGTGCAGATCTTATTATTCAGTTTACATTAATAGTACATTTTTTCCTAGTATTTCGACTGTTTAATTTCGAAGTGTATTTAATGTTTATTGCTAAAACACTGCAAAAAATCCATCATTAAAACTACTTAAATGGTAAAAATGGCAAACCCCATGAAAATAGACAGATAAAACAGCTCACATAATTTTCTGTCTGACCTCCTAAAGGTTGACCATCGCCATCTTCTGAAGGTTAAACACCGTTCACAGAGCATTCGTTGAAAAATACTTAATATATAAGAATTTCAGGCCTTATATTGTACCGTATTCGCTCCTTGAACGCTGTTTGAGATGAATGTAACGTTACGCGCCTCCGCTGACGTCCTCCTCACGCTACTGTAGCAGCATGCTAGTCTGACTGACTTGACTGCTTTTGACTGAGTCTTTGTCAACTCAACCACGTTGTTGAGCTCAAGCAGACTGCCAAGAACAGTCTTATCGTTTGAACCTCATGGACAGTGAGGACGTTTTGCCCTGAAAGCACCGCAATTGCAAACACTGCAACTGTAAGCGGTGTTTTAAATAAAGCGACGGCGTTAAACAGTTATTTGGGTTTTTATGTAAATTCATTTAAGACGGATCATGCTTGGCACTTACTTCACGCGGTCAACCACAAATTACCATAAATTTTATTATTGATTTAAAGTCATTTGGTTTTGCCGGTTCACTGCATCGGTTTACTCACTGAGCTGTCTCCTTTCCCTTATGCTAGCTTGCTAACTAACCCATGCGCCCACCCTCATTATGAATCAAAACGAAACGAAATCCGCAGAGACAACGTGCTATGCAATGAGGAAAGTTTTACCTCAAGAAAATGCCTTTGTTGCGCCATCACTGTTGAAATCGCCCTCTTTTGCGTGCTAGAAACCGACCTACGTCCTTGAAACTGCCCACAACACAACCTATAGGCAGCACTGACTGCACTTGCCAGACACCGCACCAAAGGGGAACGATGACAGCTGAGTTTTTTTTCCGCCTCCCCTACACTGTCATGGCAGTGGTGTAATACTGGGTAGAGCCACTAAGGGTCGTGATTAGACAGAATGTGTAAAAAGGTGAGACTCAGCTAATAAAGTTGTGATATTACTTTTAAAAGCATTGTAGAGCTGCTCAGTAAGAAAGACCGTCTCGGTCACAGCTGAGAAAAAGTATGACTGTGTAAGTCATTATAATGAGAAACTTTCTCATAATTATGACAGTATCTCATTATATTGAAACATTTTCTTTTAATAATTAGCTAATAAGAAATAAGCAGGGGAAGAAAATCTCGTAATAATGAGAAACTTCGTCGTAATAACGAGAAACTTACGCGTAATAATGAGAATTTGTCTCGTAATAATGACGTAGTTTCTCGTTATGACTTTACATCTCATGAAACTTTCTCGTAATAACGAGAAACTTCGTAATAACGAGAAACTTTTTTTAATAAAAATGACTTAGTTTCTCGTAATGACTTGACATCTCATAATGAGAAACTTCTTATATGAGAAACTTTCTCGTAATAAATGGCGTAGTTTCTCGTTATAATGATTTTACATCTCAGAATAATAAGAAACTTTCTCGCAATAATGAAACTTTATGATAATAATTATGACTTGACATCTCATAATGAGAAACTTCCCATAATGAGAAAATTTCTCATGACGTAATTTCTCCCTATAATGACTTGACATCTTATAATGAGAAACTTCCCGTAATAAATATTAATGTTATTGTATTATAATAATTATAATGTAATTCATAATTTAATATAATTTAATTATATCAATATGTATTTATATTTTATTTAAATAGTAAACGTCTGTAAACAGAAAAACCGCTTCCTGAGAACTAGCCAATCGTAAACGCTTTCTGTCTGTCAATCCTTTGTTTGGTGGCATCGCATTGGATGAGATGTTTTTAGAAGGCGGGGTTTGAAGCAAAATGGCTAGAATTCTTTACATCGCCGTTTGTAAAGCAGTTACATGTACTAGCCTTAACATTTCAGCGATATTAGTAAAACAAAATCAAAATGTTGGATTTCATAAAGCTATGTATGTTCATTTAGTCGATTAGTTGCTCAATTAATGCTATCTATCTCGATAAAAAGCTTCAAGCAACTTTATTTACCCCACATCCACCGTTTTCTATGGGGGCGCGGCCATTTGTACATTTTATCGGCCTAGCTTCCGGTCTCATCCAAATCCAGCTATTTTTAGCTGTGTAAAACAGCTTGTTTTCCTGCGTAATATTGCAGATCGGTGTCTTACCTTATTATGTAAATGCATTATCTTAATTATAAGCGCACTGGTTTGTAGTGGAAAGAGTTTTCTATTTGATTATATAGAAATATCCTAGCAAATGATCACTGCACATTAAATGAAACATTGCATGTGCTTGATCTTCGGATAAAGATTAAACTCCATGCTAGAACTACTAAAGAAAACTATTTGCATTAAATTCACCTCACTAATCTAATGCAGTGTTGATGTCTCCAAGTCTTTTTAAGTCTTGTCCAGACATCCTGCTGGGTCTTAATTGTGTATTCACAAAGGGACAAGAACATTCGCATATATATTCTGAACACGTTCCTCTTCAGTTATGCTAGTGTGTATAACAACATTTAGCCCTATTTCGTAATCTTTGGAAAAGAGGGAGGTTTGGCTTCAAGGACATGAGCTGCTCATGTGGTATGATATCTCATGTGGACATGTAATTACAAATATAGTTATTAATGGGCATGCATTTTTGATAATACTATGCTCTCAACAGCAGATTCGACCGTGTGACTCCAGGACAGTCACAAATCAGGCCATTTTCTGAGTCAGCCACATCAACTGGCTTCAGTATTCAGAGTGAGTACAGCTGAGGTTGCCATGCCCTTTCTCATCACTCCTTGTCTGCTTATTGCAAGCCGTGGCAGTTGATACAAGCCAAAAAATTCAACTTTTCAAAAACGAATAAGTGTATCAAAGTTGTTTAAAATCATTTTAAGTCATCTTGACGGCTCTTTAGAAAGTTCCTAGTGGGGCCTCCTGGATGTTTTAGCCGTCAAGGATGAGTGCTTTGCAGGTGATCGTCCTAGATTGCATTTTTAGACCCTGATGTTTAAAGCGTCACAAGGGATGAAAGCTACTGTAGCACAAATATTTAACATTGTTTCTGGTGCAGCATGCACACTTGATATTGCATAACACAATGAAGTCTCGGTACACCTGAACAGCTTGAACACCTGGAAGGCTCTTCATAGTCAGCTGTAACGCTAGCTGTCCCTGGGCTCTGGGCCTCAGAGTTGATTTGCATCTGCCATAGTTTTCTCTCAGGCATTGCACTCTAATGTATCCCAATGGTCTCTTCCATTTTCATGGTAATGAGCAGAAGAGAAAGTAGCCTTTGCTGTGCTATAATTTTATCACGTGGGATATCAGTGCCTGTGCTATCTGCACCTGATCATTTTACATCAGTGCTGGTAATTAGCTAATTTTGGCTCTGTGTATGTTTTGATCTTATAAAACAGTTATTGACAAAAGACACACTCCTTTTATCTCTGAGCTGTCACCTTACTTCTTTAAACTAAAAAAATGTTTGGTTATGATCAAAGCCTAACATGCTTTTTTTTTACAAGACAACAAAAAATCGTATTGTTAAGGAGTATATTCATCTAAAAGCACTGTATTTTTTATTTTTTTGAAATATAAAACAATAATTTAAAACATATGTTTCAGTCTTTCTACTTTAAAATTTCATGTTAAATTTAATGTATTATTTGCAGATTGTTGAATAATATGAGAAATTTACTAGCAATTTCTGAGTTAAAATTATTTTATACAATTTTTAAAGCATGTGTAAAATATTGATGGAAGTCCGTTTCCGCCACTGAATAAATTAAAAAAGGTAATTGCAACATTTTTCATTTCAAAATTCTGACTTTTTTCTCGCAATTGTAAGTTTACATCTTGCAATTCTGAAAAAAATTAAGAATTGCGAGATGTAAAGTTGCAATTGATACAAACTCGCAATTCTGACTTTCTTTTTCAGAATTGTGAGATATAAACTTACAAATCTGACTTTTTTTCTCAGAATTGTGTGATATGAACTTGCAACTGTTATAAAGTCAGAATTGCAAGACATTTCTGAGAAATAAAGTCAGAATTGCAGAGTTTATATTCTGCCACTGTGACTTTTTTTTTTAGAATTATTAATTATATAAACTCAATTGTGAGTTATTAAAGGGGTCATCGGATGCAAAGTTCACTTTTACATGTTGTTTGAACATTAATTTGGTGTGGCGTCACACCGACAGAGGCCACTCCCATGATAGTTGATTGACATGAGAGTTTTACCTCAGATCAGCTGTAACAGTCCGACCTCCATTGTTTCGATGCTGGAGCAGGGATGTAAGTTAGACAAGAATATCTCCGATTGAGCGATTGTTCTGTTGCTGGATGTAATAATGAGCATAGTGGTCGTCATTTACATCTGAGCCGCTGAAGATGCAGTGGATTACGTTTGTTTGTGAAGGGAATGCGCCTCCCGATCGACATTAATGCGTCTATGTTCACGCAAGTCATTCGTGATCCAGCTTCACTTACAGCAGAAGTGAGTATATAAGTATATAAGACCCTAAAGAATCATATTAACTTGTGGAAAATGGGCATTTGATGACCCCTTTCAGAATTGTGAAATATAAACGTATCTGAGAACACATCATGCAATTCTGAGAAAAAAGTCAGATTTGCGAATTTAGCGCGTTTAGCCGCTAAACTTGGTAACTAACACAGTATTAGGAAAGGTGATTGCAGAGGTTCATAAAAAACCCTTATACTCACTTCTCCTGTAGGTGAAGCTGGATCACGAATGATTTGTGTGAACATAGACACATTTATGTAAATCGGGAGGCGCATTCCATTCACAAACAAATGTAATCCACTGCATCTTCAGTGGCTCAGATGTAAATATTATGCAATTCTTAGAAAAAAGTCAGATTTGCGAGTTTATATCTCACAATTCTGAGAATTGCAAGTTTGTATCACACAGTTCTGAGAAAAAAAATTCAGAATTACGATGTAAACTATGTAAAAAATAATTGCGAGAAAAAAGTCAGAATTGCGAGATACAAATTTGGATTTGTGAGATCTTGCAATTCTGACTTTTTCTTTGAATTGTGAGTTTATTTGCGCAATTATGAGAAAAAAATTCAGAATTTTGGACTTTATAACTAAAGTTGCGAGTTTGTGTTACGCAATTCTGAGAAAAAAAGTCACAATAACCCTTTATTTTACTTTTCTTTTTCCTGACAGATGCTGATACTTATGAGCATTCATTAAAAATGTATACTATTTTATGATTATTTTTGGTCATTATTGTTAAATATGTTATATTAATATTCAAATATTACTGTCTACTCCACATCATAAAAAACCATGCTATCATTTTGCTTTTTATAAATGAACCCACTGTCTCATGGGGTTTGAAACACATCTGTGTATGAGGGCTTCCACTCAGAGATTAAGTTTTAATTGTGTTAAACCTGTTGACATCACTGTGATCAAACTGAACCGGCTGACCCTGTATTCATGATTCATACACATGAAGAAAGGCTAAACGGGGATAGTCGCCTGTCCTCAAATTTAAGGAGACACACTGTCTGAGGATAAATGCTGCTTCTCTAAGTGCCCTGCTTTCCTTAGAGACTGAAACACAATCTCTGTGAATGGCACATCCTTTGACTATCAGATTTTGTGTGCTTGTCTTCAGGCTTCTTACCTTATCCGGGGGCCCATCTTGATCTATACAGGCCCCATCTATACATTCCCCTTCGTATGTTCGGTCACGGAAATCTTAAAGGCTTTTTGTGCGCCCGTTCCCCAGTGTGATGTTTTCGGGGTGTGTAACAGTCCCAGTTCATGGGCGGTATATTTCGGATCTAAGTGCTCCTGCCGCCATGAAAGATTTTCAGTCTGACATGTGGTTCCGGAAAAAGCTTGTTTCCTGACCTACATTGCATTGTAACTTTCAGAAAAGAGTTTGGGGTTGTCTATACTACATATAAGATACAAAGTGGCATTTATGAGAAAAAAGTCAGAATTGCGAGATATAAACTCGTAATTGCGAGATACAAACTCGCATTTACAAAAAAGTCATAATTGCGAGGTACAAACTTGCATTTACAAAATAAGTCATAATTACAAGATTTGCAAGAAAAAAAATCAGGATTGTGAGATACAAACTCGCATTTGAGAAAAAGTCCAAATTGCAAGATATAAATTCGTAATTGTGAGAAAAAAGTCAAAATTGTGAGATACAAACTCGCATTTACGAGAAAAAAGTCATAATTGCGAGATACAAACCTGAGTTGTCTCACAATTTTGACTTTATAGTTAGTTTATATTATGCAATTCTGAGAAAAGAAATGCGAGAAAAAGTCAGATTTGCGAGATACATACTCGCATTTGCGAGACGAAAATCAGAATTGCGAGATATACACTTGCATTTGCCAGAAAAAAAGTCAGAATTGTAAGATACATTTGTGAGAAAAAAGGAAAAAATGCAAGATATAATCTTGCAATTGCGGGATACAAACTCACATTTACGACACAAAAGTCAGAATTGTGAGATATAAATTCGCATTTGAGAAAATGTCAGAATTGCAAGATATAAATTCGTAATTGTGAGAAAAAAATAAAAATTGTGAGATACACAAAAAAAAGTCAGAATTATGAGATACAAGCCTGAGTTGTCTAGAATTCTGACTTTATTTCTCACAATTGTGAGTTTATATTATGCAATTCTGAGAAAAGAAGTCAGAAATGTGAGAAAAAGTCAGATTTGCGAGATACAAACTCGCATTTACGAGAAAAAAGTCATAATTGCGAGATACAAACTCGCATTTACAAAAAAAGTCAGAATTGCGAGATATAAACTAGCATTTACAAAAAAAATCATAATTACAAGATTTGCAAGAAAAAAGTCAGAATTGCGAGATACAAACTCGCATTTGAGAAGAAGTCAGAATTGCAAGATATAAATTCGTAATTGTGAGAATAAAGTCAAAGTTGTGATATACAAATTCGCATTTACGAGAAAAAAGTCAGAATTGTAAGACACAAACCTCTATTCGCGAAAAAAGTCAATTCTGAGAAAAGAGGTCAGAATTATGAGAAAAACAGAAAAAATTGCGATTTACGAGAAAAATTCGGACAATTCTCTCACAATTCTGACTTTATTTCTCACAGTTGTGAGTTTATATCCCGCAATTCTGAGAAAAAAAGTCAGAAATGTGAGAAAAAGTCAGAGTTTGCGAGAAAAGAGGAAAAAATGCAAGATATAATCTTGAAAAAAAAAACAGAATTGCGGGATACAAGAATTACAAGAAAAAGTCCGAACTGTAATATACAAAACTCACATTTGTGAGAAAAAAGTCAGAATTGCAACATACAAACTCGCATTTACGAGAAAAAAAGTCAGAATTTTGAGATACAAACTCGCAAATGCAGTTTTTATCAGCTGTTATCCACTTGGTAATCAAGTGATGCAAAATTTCTTCAGATCTCCTCTAAAGAAGAAACTAACTCACTTAATGATGCCCATTACAGTCCTTTCCCTCACAATAAATAGCATTAAGATGCACAGCTGTATTACTGTTTTGGCTAAGCTCAACGAGACTGACCTTAATGACACTGTGCCTCTTTAAGAGTCAGTCTGGCACGACTAGGGCACATTAGATAACTACTGATGGCAATCCACTGATCAGCATGGCTGCCTGGCAGAGACGAGAAGTATTACATAACCTGGAATGAGCGTAAATTGGAAGCCGGTTTTCAAACTCCCTAAAAAAGATGCCCGTTTCTATTAAATCTTTAAGTGGAAAACAGAATTTTCAAGTAGGACTGACCTTTGATAATACAGAGTTCCTATTAAAAACTCATTTGGAGGGCTGAGATGTTGCTGGAAGTTTAATTTTTACATGAAAACGAAGACGTAATAGACGGAACAACCATGTTTTTAATTAAAAGCTGAGAAAATGGTCTTCCCCTTGAGACACTGGTCATTTAAAAGTCAATGTCTGGCTAGCACAGAGAGCTTTTGTGCTTTCCTTCACAATGCTATCACCAAAAGGCCTCACCAGACTGGCTGACCAAAGAAGCGAGGGGGGTTACTGCCTACCTGGGGACCTATAAAGCAGCTCTTGTGCCGACTTCAATGAACTCTGCTTTTAGGATTTATCATCATTTACCTGCAGAAGAACCACGCAGAAACCATGCAAACCTTCTGCTAGAGACCTGAGCCAACTCTTCTTCTGGATTCTGCATAGGGATGGTACGAACATTAATTTTAATTCAAATATTATGGTGATTTTGTATTGAAAATAACTATGTTATCTTTAAATATAGACAATTCAGGTTGTGAGTGAACTTGTATCAGATATAAAATGTTGAACAGAGATATTTTAGGCAAATATAACAATGCAAATTAAACAATTCTCTTTGTTCAGCTTTATGAAATGGCAGCTGTTGGTATTCTCTTCATTGTCCTCCCCATGACATGGGCCTGTGCCCCTCAAAAAGCTGGTAATATTTTCTCTAATTGTGGATCAAAGAGCTTTGTATTTGTTGTTGGCATAATTTAATCGGCTAGATAATCCTGAAAGACCAATTTGTCATCTGTTTCAGATTACGTCATGGTGTCATGTTTTCCCAATGCCATCATTGCGAACGTGCCAGAATGTCCGTATGGATGGGAGATCGGCCAGCTGTCCCTGGGCGGCGTGTGTTACAACGGCATTAACACCCCGGGCTTTTATCGTTTCACTATTCCAGACCTGACTCCTAAAAATCACTCGTACTGTGGCACCCTGTCTGAGGTGAGACGTTTGATTGGTTTAACGTATCATAACTAGAAAAAGAGCTAAAAATTGATCTGTTTCTACCTTCTTCTCAGTATGTAGGAGGCAAAGACCCACGGTACATATTTTACAACTCTATAGTGTCCAACGACTCCTCTCTCACAGTCCGGAACCAGCCCGTCAACTACACATTCAGTTGCACTTACAAAGCGGCTTATCTGGTCAACAATGCCGTTTTTAGCCAAAGGTAGACCCCGTTACATTGACGTCAAGTCTAGTAGGTGTAGATTTCATAGAGCCTGTGCATTCTGACCGTTGACTTGCAGCGTCTTTACTAAACCCTTTGCTTCTTCCAGAGTGGCAACAGTTTATGTCAACAACGGGAGTTTAGGTTCTTTTAAGTCTCAGTTGTCTATGAATGTGTTCACAGTGAGTACTTACACTTTCCATAAAGTGTCCAGTGATGGCAAACATAAAAACGGGAAATTTCCTTTCCATGTTACTTGTGCAATTTTGTATAAAGGATGTTTTTTTTTCTCCCCCAAAAATGACTGAACATGGAAACATGTTTCCACCACTAAATATAAAATAAAAAAGGTAACTGCGACTTTTATCTCATCATTTTTTTTCTCGCAGTTGCGAGTTTACATCTCGCAAATCTGACTTTTTTCTCAGAATTGTGTGATATAAACTTGCAATTGTGAGTTATAAAGTCAGAATTGTGAGATATAAACTCAGTTCTGACTTTTTTCTCAGAATTCAAGTTTATGTCTCTCAAGTTTGTTCATTTTGTGTGATATGTCAGAATTGTGAGATAAACTAAATTTTTTCCCTTCAAAATTGTACTTTGTAATAAAATTATATAATATATAAAATATGTATCAGAATTACGCAATATAAACTTACAGTTGCGAGATAAAAGTCAGAATGGCGAGATACCAGCTCATGTTTACAAGAAAAAGTCAGAATTGTGAGATATAAATTTACAATTGCAAGAAAAATTCAGAATTGCGAGATACAAACTTGCATTTGCGAGAACAAAATTGAATTGAGAGATATTAAACTCACAATTGCGAGAAAAAGTCAGAATTGTGAGATATAAACTTACAATTGTGAGGAAAAAGTCAGAATTGTGAGATACAAACTTGCAATTGTGAAAAAAAGTCAGAATTATAAGATACAAAAAAAGTCAGAATTGCGAAGATATAAACTTACAATTGCGAGAAAAAAAATTGAGAGATACTAACCCGCGTTTGCAGGAAAAAAGTCTGAATTGCAAGATATAAACTTGCATTTGTGAGAAAAAATCAGACTTGCAAGTTTAACTTGCAACTGTGAGAAAAATTCTGAATTGCGGGATATAAACTTATAACTATAAGAAAAGTCAGAAATGAGAGATTCTAACTTGAGTTTGCGAGAAAAAAAGGTCAGAATTGTAAGATATAAACTTACAATTGCAAGAACAAAAATTCAGAATTGCAAGATACAACTTGCAATTGCAAGAAAAAAGTCAGAATAGCGATATAAACTCGCAAAAAAGAAAAAGTTAGAATTGCATCTCACAGTTTATAGCTCGCAATTCTGAAAAAAGTCTGAATTGTGAGAAAAGTCACAATAACATTTTATTTTTTATTTAGTGGCGAAAACAGGCTTCCATAGAAAATGCCGTAATAAATATATAATAAAAAAATATAATAATAAATTATAAAATTGTTGTATTGCCTTTGTATATATTTGTAAAATAAAACAAATAATATAATTTATTATTATTATTATTATTTTTTTACAAATACATTAACAATATTCAACACTGAATTTGCCTTTTTTCGTTTTTGAACTTTGTGGTTTGTAGAACTCAAAGTTCCTCTATGCAAAGGATGCACCATATGTGATTGACACATCTGAGATCGGATCTGAGGTGTTCATTGGCATTGAAGCAAAAGGACTGAGTAATCGGTGAGTTGTTCAAAAGAAAAGAGTGTAGATTTGAACAAAATACGCAAATTCATAGTGTATAAGGCTCTCTATTTAATGTTTATAGATTCAAAGTAGTAATAACAAATTGCTGGGCAACACCCACTCCATATTCAACAGACAGGAAACGGTGGACTTTAATTCAGAACAGGTAAGGTTTTATTGTCAGTTCAAACATATTAGGTGTCACTGTGATTAATTAAATACTGCTCACTGGATAATATATTTGCTCCTGGTTCACAGTTGCTCCTTAGACAACACAGTCACCATATTTGAAAATGCCAAAGATAGTCGGTCAATGTTCAAGTTCAACTCGTTCCGCTTCCAGCGGCTAGAGAAAGTGTCCACCGTGTGGCTCCACTGTGAGGTCCAAGTATGTGACGGGGAGAAGCTATTCTGTCAACCGGTGAGTATCAGTATCAATTTAATGCTGTTGTAGTTTCACATAGATTCCTAGCTCCACTGAAACTCCTCTGAACTCTATTCAAGACTCCATGTACATCAAGAAGCACCGAATTTGAACCGGATCCAAATGGAGGGATCCTGACCATGGAGTTTCAAGTTAGAGGTATTTAGCATTTTCACTTCTGCATATTTAGTTATTCAATAACATGTTTTTAAACCCTTAAACTCTGTTTACAGCACAACACTCCTCTAGTTATATCCATCCTGCAGGTAAGTTTGAACTACCAATGCAGTGCAGAACACATAAATGCATTTTTATATATTGATACAGTTGTTTTAAAGTACACCACAGTTTTACAGCATTATGACTGCTTTTATATTCATTTTATAAAAATTCAGATTTATTTTTTTATATAATGCTAAGATTTTCTATCCTTATCCTTCTATTTTACAGGCCCATTTCTGTGTCTCCTGTCCATATTTCTACTGAATGAATTTTTAGGATACTTCAGTTGGTAATGGGGTCAGATGTGGGTCATTCGAATGCAATGAAACATGCTTTTGCACTCATACAATTACATACAATACTTAAAAATAGACACGCATGCATGCACACACCCACACACAGCAATCATACGTGTCTCAGGGAGTGTATCGACACATTCCTTTAAATGTTCACTTGCAATTTTTTTATTTGTGTATTCCTTGCATGAATATTGGTAGAACAAGAAAATAATCTCTAAAGCAGGTATCAGTTGTTAATCTTTAGTTTGACAGAGACATATTCTTGTTTTTGTCTGGCATTACACGTGTAAAAATATTTTTAAATATTTTAGTAATTAAATTCTTTTAAAAGATTTTGTCTTGACATTTTCTTTTTTTGTATTTTTAAAAATACATTTTAAAATACAATTGTTCTGTTTTGTGATAATGCCCTATTATCTGAGAGTATATATAAAATCATGGTCAAACTACATATCGGGAACAGTAAGTGTGTGCATTTCTGTCATCTTAGCCATGGCTGAGGTCCGCTGGATTGCTCTTCTGTCTCCATCATTCATTGGGGTTGCTTTGGTTTTCTCCTGTTTAGATATGACAGGACAAGACTGTCCATATACAGTGTGTCAGGTTTCCATATAGCACTTCCCTTTAATTAGCATGAACACCTCAAACTGTGCTACAATCATGTGGCTTGATACTTACATCTGTTCCTGATTTAGGACTTGCATTACACTCCTGTCCAGTGGGTGGAAAACTGAATCCAGATTTGCTCAACAACCAGAAAGTTTTCTGTGTCCCCTTTCCCTAGAAAGCACAACAGAGATGTGTTTAGATACACAGACATGGCATGACTTTAGACAGTGTTTATAAGTTTTATTATAGTTTATTTTCATGTTTTAATTGAAAAAATAGATTTTGGTGTGATCTTAGACATTTGGAGCCCACTGTATAAAGAGTGGTATTATACAATCATTTCATAATTATTTCACATTATACCTTTATTTCAATATCGCCCCTCTCCTCCAGTTCAAAATTTCCCATCTTAAAGAGAATATCAGCAGTGCTCTGGGAGACATGGATTCTCAGTGCTGAGAAGGAAATCAGCAAGAATAAAGTATTTCAATCGATTTTTTGATAAATTATTATAAATGCTGACTGATTAAATATAGGTGTTAAAGGACTAGTTAACTTCCAAAACAAAAGTCTCCTGATAATTTACTCACCCCCTTGTCAACCAAGATGTTCACATCTTTCTTTCTTCAGTCGAAAAGAAATGAAGGTTTTTGAGGAAAGCATTCCAGGATTTTTCTCCATATGGTGGACGTCAATGGTGGCCTATGGGTTAAAGGTCCAAATTGCAGTTTCAATGCAGCTTCAAAAGGCTCTACATGATCCCAGCCGAGGAATAAGGGTCTTATCTGGCAAAACGACTGGTCGTTTTCTTAAAAAAAATGAACATTTCTGTACTTTTTAACCACAAATGCTCATCTTGCACGCATATGTGATATAGGCGAAAGTACTGACCCAGTGTTTACAAAGTGAACATGCAAAGAAAGTCAAATGCCCTTTACAAAAAAAAAGGTAAAACAAAGTTGTCGGACAATTTTGAAGTTGGAGGAGAAAATCAGATGGAGTTTTTTGCCCTACCCTACCTTTTTGAACAAAAGCTAGTGCAAGATGAGCATTTGTGGTTAAAAAGTGTATCAATTTTCATTTTGTTTTAGAAAATGACCAATCGTTTTGCTAGATAAGACCCTTATTTCTCGGCTGGGATTGTGTAGTGCCCTTTGAAGCTGCATTGAAACTACAATTTGGACCTTCAATCCATTGGCCACCACTTAAGTCCACTATATGGATAAAAATCCTGGAATGTTTTCCTCAAAAAACATTATTTCTTTTCGACTGAAGAAAGAAAGACATCTTTGATGACATAGGAGTGAGTAAATTATCAGGAAATTTTGATTCTGGAAGTGAACTAATCCTTTGAAAAAGAGAAAAGTCCATACGTAGACTGTTGCTCTCCATCCTAGAAGCTGTGTTCACTGTATCGCCAAATAAACAGTACCTTGGCATTGTACTACCCACAACTCCAGCAACCACTGGGCCTGTGTATGCAAAGATTGAGAGTTTTTTGAGTATAATTTCTTATATAACTTTCTTGTACATCTCTTTCAACATGTATAGCCAACAATATATTTATAGCAAGTACTTGCATACCAGAATTGATCCCAATCCGTAGGGCCAATTTCTCATTAGGCAGATGCCTAATTTTGAACCTCTTGATGGCGGATAGGAAGTGGAGCGCCATAGTAGAGATCTCCTCGGCGTGACGAGTACCGTTACTGATAGGCAGCCCACTGGCCACCATATATGCATCTCCTATAGTCTCCACCTACCAGAGAAATAACATGTATATAGCATAAATTAACTCTCATTAAAATGATCAAGAATCAAAAGCATTAAGTCCTTCATCCTTTCATGTCACATGGATGGATGCAAATTTGTTTTTTTATTCACACAGCACTTCTGAGGCAAATTATAAATAATGAGGAGCAAACATTTACTCAGAATTATGCATTTAATCAGCCGTACCAACAGAGCATGACTGGGCACAGTTGTCGCATATCAAAGTAAGTAATGCTTGGTTTACCTTGTAGACATCATATAGCTTAATGATCTCATCGAAAAGACTGTAGAGGTCGTTGAGGAGGGTGACCACCTCCAGAGCCGAGCTAATGGAGCACATTGTGGTGAAACCCACAATGTCAGAGAAGAAAATGGTCACCATGTCGTAACTTGTGGGCTCCACTGGTTTCCCAGACATTAGCTGATCAGCAATATACCTGTAAGCACACACCCCCGTCAGCTGACTCATAACATGTCCATGAGAACACTGTAACACAACATATATAAATGTATGAGAGACAATGTACAAAGTTCTTAAGTTCCAAAGTTCCATGGGATGTGGAGGTAAAAAAAAATAAGAGATGAGAGGAAAATAAAAAAGTATTATGTTCCTCAAAGAAACTTTGCATTGCTCACAAAAATGTCTGTAATGGAAAAGGTATTAGGTGAGAGAAAAAATTATATTTCAATGCTTTTGCGACAAAAAGTTTTTTGGAGGATAGCAATACTTCTGCACAAGAGTGCAATTTTTGAGGGGAATGCAATGTTTTGTGAAAAAATGCGAAAGCATTCAAATCTAAAATTTTTTATTTTTATTTTTTTAGATTACTAAGGTCTTTGCACGCCGGGTCTGAAATTCTCGTCTGAAAGTTTTGGAAGGTAAACAAATAAATACGACCACACGTGTGATCACGTTTACACACTGCCTCCGAAACTTTTGTCTATTATAAAAAAAATTGTTTCGGGTTTAATTTTCTGCATTTTTCACATCCATAGCAAGCATTTTGAGAGGTGTTTTGACAATTCTGAGCTACTGTGACATTTTGTGCATGACGAATTTCGACAAATACGAAAAAACGCATTCAAAATTTTGACGAGAGAGATCCATGAACTGAACTAACGAGCTAATGATCTTAATCAGGTGTGTTAAATGAGGGAGACATGCAAAATGTGCAGAGCAGGGGTCCCCCAGGACCAGGATTGAGAACCACTGTTTAAATAAAAAAAAAAAAGCATAAATAATTGATAGAGCTTCCTGATTAATAAAAACTACACGTATACCAATAATACAATTTGAGAATGTTTTTAAAACATAAAATACATTTAGATTATCTAAAGTATTTCATGTCATCTACCCATATAAACTAATATGACCATCTAGTATGTAACTCTGCTTTTATGTCTAGCTGATAAAAAGAGTAATGAAAAATGCATTAACAAAATGTATTTGTCCTAATGATAGTATCAAGGTTTGTTTACTTTGGCAGCATGCTAGATAGAAGCTGATCAGCTCTGCTTTTTTCTGCTGTGAGCTGATTGGTTCTCTCCTCCACGACTTCTTCCAGGTGATTGGCATATTTCTCCAGCTTGTTTACCATGTTGTCCAGGATGTTGGCATGGCTTGGAAATTGATAAAACAGCCCGGAGTAAATAAAATTGAATATATTTAGGAGTGTCAAGATCATTAAACAAACAGCTACATAGAACATGCACCTTTCAGGGCATGCCTCACGCAGTTGCCTCCTGATACTGGTGAATGGGGGTCTGTGGTCTGGGTTCTCACTCCAGCAGGCTTTTAGTAATGGGATAAGACGTTCATCGCAGATGTCAACAGACAAGGTTGGTCTAAGGGGCTCCTCGCTCATAGGCGTCCTTAACTGCTTGATAATCTCTAATGAATCAAATACAAAATACATTCTGAGAGGCCAAACTTAATCCAACTGGTTGCCATGGTGGCAACCAGACTGATATATGCTAAGAAACACAACACAGGTATTACCTTTTGGTTCCAGATGAACATCGTGATATGGTCCCACCTCTGTACTGTAAATCAGCTCTCGCATGATTATGGCAAAGCTAAAGACGTCTCCTTTCTGGGTCCCATTGAATGGATAGTAGACCTCTCTCAAAAACTCAGGAGCAGTGTAGTACATCTCCTCATACTTTGGATTCTCCAGTGGGATCAGTCTGTGTTTGGTGCCGTGTTTGAACTCCCAAAGGCCAAAGCCAGAAAGTTTGATCTGCAACCTGCTGTCCACCAAACACGTACTTGGCCTCAGATTTCCATGAGACTTCAGACTGCTCTTATGTATGTACTCCATGCCCTGTAGAGAACATACCACAATAAAAAGTCTCACTTTTGGACCAGTCGTGTTCCAAATCAAGATTACCTAGTGGATATGCAAATTAGGAAACTATAAAATGTACTGCAACAAAGGATACTACATTGAAACTACATACTCACATTAACAATGTCATAGGCAAAGGACAGTTTGAACATCCAGTCCAGCTCAATTTCACTGTTCCCGAAAACATCCTGATGTTTAAAAAGTAGAATAACAACTATACTGAGAGGACATTTATGGACATATATGTAGACTATTAGTGATGGGAATCATAAAGAATCAAATGGTTGAAGAAATACAATTTCTTATGACAAACAATGAAACAATTTCAAGTAATTTCTTAATTCATAATTTCCCTTTCAGTTAGTCACTTTCGGCATCACTTTAGTGACCAACAAATTGGTGAGATTCCCAATTCATCGGTCATCGACATGAAGTCTCCATTCCCTCCTTCAGGGAACAAGGGTTACACAAGTAACCGAGGCGTTCCCTTTCAGTCTGTCCCTTTCGGCATCATGTCGGTAACCTGACAAATTGGCGAGATTCCCAATTCATCGATGTGATGTCTCCATTCCCTCCTTCAGGGAATGTGAGTAACACAAGTAACCGAGACATTCCCTTTTAGCCGGTCACGTTTGGCACCAAGCCAGTGACCAACAAATTGGCGAGACTCCCAATTCATCGGTCACCGACATGATGTCTCGGTTCCCTCTTTCAGGGAACAAGGGTTACACAGGGAACCAAATGCTCCCTTTCAGTCGGTCACTTTCTGCATCACGTCGGTGACCGACAAATTGGCAAGATTCCCAATTTATCGGTGTGATGTCTCCTTTCCCTCCTTCAGGGAACATGGGTTACACAAGTAACCGAGACGTTCCCTTTCAGTCGTTCACTTTCAGCGTCACGTCGATGATCGAGAAATTAGCGAGATTCTTAATTTGTCAATCACCGGCATGACGTCTTTGTTCCCTCCTTTCCTTCCTACAGGGAACGAGGGTTACAAAAGTACCTGAGACGGTCCCTTTTGGCGTCACGTCGATGACTGACAAATTACCAAGATTCCTAATTCATTGGTCACTGACGTGATGTCTCTTTTCCTTCCTTCAGGGAACAAGTGTTACACAAGTAACCAAGATGTTCCCTTTCAGTCTGTCACTTTCGGTGTCATGTTGGTGAGTGACAAACTGGCGAGATTCCCAATTCATCAGTCACTGATGTGCCGTCACTTTCGGCATCAAATCAGTGACTGAAAAATTGGCGAGATTCCCAGTTCATTGGTCACCAACATGATGTCTCCGTTCCCACATTATCAAGAAGAACAGATGTGCTCCTTTTATGAACATAGAAAAAAAACTGGATGTAGAAGCAATTTTTACTCAGAAATTGTTAGTAAATTTCACGATTACAAAGAAACTAAAAGGAACATATTATTTAATTAAACATAATATTTACAAGTAGAAAAACTGAAATAATACAGTAATTCTTGTTTTATTTACAACTTTGAAAAATATTTTTTATAGTGTATTATATACACACCTTCAAGCTTCCTTTCTTGCAGTACTGCATGACGATACAGACATTTGGTGGCTCGATACACACCCCAAAGAACTGTACAAGGTTCTCGTGTTTCATTTCTTTTAGCTACAGCAGAGATAAACACAAGCATTAGCAAACTATTGGCCTTTGACTTACTGAGGTAAAACTGATTCTCTGAAAATATCAGAAATTTTACCATGTTCAACTCTGCAATGATCGATGGTTTCTTGATATCACTAAGTAACTGATTTTTCAAATACTTGATCCCCACCTCGTTTCCCTGCACCATGAGCAAAGAGAGTGTGTTAGTTAAAATATTTGGGTTTAACATGCAAGGCATTATTTTCTAACATGTGATTCAGAATTTGTACCTGATAGAGTCCAACAGTAGCATAGACGGCTTCTTTAGTACTACAGCTGTTGGAGGAGAGCATGGACTGAGAGCCACCACTTCCACATTTGCTTGGTGTTGTGCTTACAGACAGTGTTTGCATTCCCTGTAAAAACAACAATAGTTGTTTTTTGTGTTAATGTTCTGTCATTAAAATACAATGGCATTTTGCATAGGATATGTACATTGCAGTATGCCAACATATGCGTGTAAAATAAATGTTTTTAAGGCATTTTTTGGCATCTTTTCTTACCTTGCTAAAAAGACCAGCTTACAGCTATTTAGACTAGTATGCTGGTCGATTTTGGTTTATACTACATTAGGATTTTACATCTACATTAATGGTATTGCTAGCTGGTTTGGTGCTGTATTAACCTATTATTGTTAAGCATATTATTAAAACAGAATACATCATAAATCAATTAAATCATTTTCAGTATCTGAAATAAACAGAATTAGAAAGACTGATGCTAAACTGAATTACATTTTCACTGTAAAACTAAAAATAAAAGTAAAAAAAATAAAATAAAAAGGACAAGTTCATCTTACTTTGGGCTCTCTGAGGATAGTTATGTCACTGTAGTCTATAAGCCACCAGTTGGACTCATCCAGGCGAGATTGTAGACGTGTCTTCTGTAGAGTCAGCAAAGTGATCAAAGCCACTGCTGCCACTCCAAACAGAGGCAAAGCCACCAGCAGTACCAGCAGAGATACCTCTGGAATCAAGTGAAAAGATGTTATGTCATTTCAAATACATAAAAAGAAGACTGTACTTATGTGAACAGAATTTTAGCGAAATTTAGCATCTAGTAATGTCCATTTACCATTATCTAACCATTCACAGAGCTCATTATTGAATCCACAGGCTGGATTATCTAGTGGAGGTTTTCCACTTTGCCAAACGATGTTAGAAAACCTCGATGTGGTTCTGCAAAACATGTATTTTTCATACAGTCAGTGTTGTTGAGTTTCAGTGTTGAATATCAGTAATGCTAACATATGCAGTATTTTGGTCTTACTTGATCATTTTCGTATGGCTGTCAAAGTCCAAAACAGAGACAAATTTTATGATAGTTTCTGTTTGTTGTAGGTCATATACTGAATAGTCAAGGTTCCGCTCTCCATATTCATCAAAGTGAACCAGACCTGAAGCCCCTTTTGAAAAAAAACAAGGGTTTATTTTGGTTATTTACAATTAATAGGAAAAATACAAACATGCATGTGAGACAAAATTACCATAAAACCTAATGTTGGTCCTGTCTCTGAGCTTCTGGAGAATCTCTCTTCCATGACGGATGTCTTTACCATTTTTAAAGGCTTCTTTAAGGCCCATGGCATAAAGTAGAACAGCGTCATGTAAATAGGCAGCGTACGAGCTTACCTAAAACATTGAAAAGACAATATAAAATGAACTAAAAGTTGATCAAAATCACAAAAAAAGTTTTTAAATAAAATATTCTCACCTCTTTTTCTGATGACAGGTTGCTGTAAAAAGGAGCCCCTTTTATTCTCTCATAAGCCTGCTCGAAGAAGTCATAGTAGTCATATCCTTCATAAGACTTCTGAGCGAGTACAAACACCATGTCAAAAGCCTTCAGCATTGCTGTTTTATTTGCATCACTCAATGACTTCCACAGGTTGTCCTAATGAGTGAAAAGGTGAGAGTGTAGTTAAACAAGAATTGTCACAATAGCATTCTGATTCAGTTTCAAATGCCTAGACATATCCACAAATGTCCACTAACTCAATACATGTCTGAATTACATAATTTTAATTAAATGTTGTCTCGCTGCACTACCAGGAAATTATTTTGCAGGCAGTGTTTGCACATGAAAGTAGTTTAATTATCGAAATCTAAATAGACAGCGCTATATCCAAATAAAGAGATATAGCTGAGCGAACTGAGCTAGAAAGGACATGGAAAAGGTTGGTCAAAAATGTACATTTCCACACACACAACTGTCACGGAATTTAAACAGTTAAAATACATATTGCATTATGAACAATACAACCAATGTACATTACGCACTATAACAAATGACTGCAGAGGGTGCCAACGGCCTGACGATTGTTTTACACTGCTTTTTCAACATGTATGGCATATATTTATTTAATTGAAACGTAGCGTTTTTGAATTCACAATAGCATTAATCTTTATTATGTTGTTTAAATGGGTGTAATATATCATGCATCTATGGAAAATGGTCTAATAATGCGTTTCATCCTTGAATTGTGCCACTTCCAGTATTCTTCCGGTTACTCGACACAAGCAAACTGCAGTCAAGAATTGAGGAATCGTCACAGCATTTATCAGTTTTTTCTTAACACTTTACAGATAATGTACTCACCCCCTTGTCATCCAAGATGTTCATGTCATTCTTTCTTCCATCGTAAAGAAATTATGTTTTTTGAGGAAAACATTTCAGCATTCCCTGGTGAAAAAACCAGCATATGCTGGTAGGTATGTTTTGATGCTGGTTTAAGCTGGTCCTTTGCTGGTTTATGCTGGTCCTTGACCAGCAACATGACCAGCAAAAACCAGCAAAGGACCAGCATAAACCAGCTAAGGACCAGCATAAACCAGCAAAGGACCAGCTTAAATCAGCATCAAAACCTACCTAACCAGCATTCCAGCATCAAAACATACCTACCAGCATATGCTGGTTTTTTCACCAGGGTTTTTCTCCATATAATGGACTGATATGGTGCCCTGAGTTTGAACTTCCAAAATGCAGTTCAAATGTGGCTTCAAATGATCCCAATTGTGGTTGTAAATGATCCCAACTGAGGAAGAAGGGTCTTATCTAGCGTAACGATCAGCTCATCTTGTCTTGCTCTTCCCGACCTCTGTATTTTTCGGGTCATGACAGTTAGGGTATGTTGAAAAACTCCCATCTCATGTTCTCCCTCAACTTCAAAATCGTCCTATATCGCTGTTTTATCTTTTTTGTTGAGGGTGTTTGATCTTCTTTGCATGTTCACTTTGCAAAGACTGGGTCGGAACTTCTGCAGCGATGTAGGATGATTTTGAAATGATTTTTGAAGATGAGGGAAAAAGATACGATTGGAGTTTTTCGATATACCCTAACTGCCTTGAACCAGAATACAGAGTTCAGGAAGAGCAAGACAAGACAAGCGTTTGAGAATAAAAAGTATTTAAGTTGTATTTTTTAAATGAAAATAACCAATTGTTTAGCTAGAAAAGACCCTTCTTCCTCGGCTGGGATCGTTTACAGCCGCATTTGGGATCGTTTGAAGCCACATTTAAACTGCATTTTGGAAGTTCAAACTCGGGGCACCATAGCAGTCCATTATATGGAGAAAAATGCAGAAATGTTTTCCTTACGGCTGAAAAAAGAAAGACATGAACATCTTGGATGACAAAGGGGTGAGTACATTATCTGTAAATTGTTGTTCTGGAAGTGAACTTCTCCTTTTATTTTAACCCTTTAGAAAAAAAGGCATAATTTAGGCATCATTATACATTATTCAGTGGAAAATTGAGAGAGTCACCTGCGTTTTCTGTACTATTTACTCACCACTTTGCCACTGACCTCAAACTGCTGAACCAGAAGGAAAACATACTCTCCATTCATTAGGCCTTGTTTTTGAGCTTCTATCATCAAAGATGTGGTGTCTTCAGCGTTAGCAAGCACAACCACCACTAGAACGAACAGAATAACATCTTATAATCTTATAAAAACATTATTTACATGTTATGCATATAGTATGCAGAAGCTGTACATTGTTATCACACAAGAGATATCAGATCCTGTTTGTAATCAGTGGAATACCAAACATATCCTGCACTTTAGGAAATGCAGCTTGAGAACAACACGTTTATTAGAGACTTTTGATATGATGACAGTTAAAGTGCAGATTAACAGGCGATGAGGGCATAAGGGCAAGATACATTTGTGATCTTACACGTTTTAGATACTGAGATGTAAACTCCACCCAATAGCTAAAAGATAAGTACTACTTATTGACTCACCTCTTGCGACTTTAGAGATGATCTGCAAGTTTCTCTGTGCCAATTCTGGGTCACTGGTATCAAACTTGATGCCAGCTGTCACTGTCACTTTGGACCTGAGTTGCTGTTCAACAGACTTCCAAAGAGCATCAACACTGTCCCATGTGTTTGTATCCGCACCACCTCCGATCATACCAACATACTTCCATCCAAAGAATTCCAGCGTTTTAAGAAGGATTTCTCCAACCCTTTTAAGTGGAGGTACAATTTTTATATAGGTGTCATACACCTGAATGTTATCCATTTTTGGTGTCTGGCCAACAAAGCCGAACATGGGAATGTTCCATGTGGATGCTATGAGCCCAGTGACCTGAAGGACATAACCAAACACTTTATATTTAAATATTAAATTTTCATATAATTATAAAACATCTTTTTAAATTAAAGAAACCAAGAGAATGCAAAATACTGTGAGTAAATGCAAAGTTTCTCTGAGAAATGTAAAAAAAGAAATTGTATTAAAATATACACTACCAGTCAAAAGTTTTTGAACAGTAAGATTTTAAATGTTAGTGTCTTCTGCTCACTAAGCCTGCATTTATTTAATTCAAAGTACAGCAAAAACAGTAATATGTTAAAATATTTTTACTATTTAAAATAACTGTTTTCTATTTGAGTATATTTTAAAATGTAATTTATTCCTGTGATTTCAAAGCTGAATTTTTAGCATCATTACTCCAGTCACATGATCCTTCAGAAATCATTCTAATATTCTGATGTGCTGCTCAAAAACATTTATTATTATTATGTTGAAAACAGCTGAGTACATTTTTTTTTCAGGTCTCTTTGATGAATAGAAAGTACAGAAGAACAGCGTTTATCTAAAATAGAAATCATTTGTAACATTATAAATGTCTTTATCAACACTTTTGATCAAATCAAAGCATTCCTGCTAAATAAAAGTATTATATATATTATATTATTATATATATATTATATATTACATATATACTGACTCCAAGCTTTTGAATGGTAAAGTGGGTAATGTTACAAAAGCTTTTTATTTAAGATAAATGCTGATCTTTGGATCTTTCTATTCATTATATGAATCATACACTGAAAAAATGTACTCAACTGTTTTAAATATTGATCATATAATAATAATAATAATAATAATAATAATAAATGTTTCTTGAACAGCAAATCTGCATATTAGAATGATTTCTGAAGGATCATGTGACATTGAAGACGAATAATGATTCTAAAAATGTAGCTTTGATCACAGGAATAAATTACATTTCAAAAAAAATTAAAATAGAAAATAGTTATTTTAAATAGTAAAAATATTTCAAAATGTTACTGTTCTTGCTGTACTTTGGATCAAATAAATGCAGTCTTGGTGAGCAGAAGAGACTTCTTTAAAAAAAACATTAAAAATCTTACTGTTAAAAAAAAAAAGTTTGACAGGTAGGTTATGAAATATTTTTATTATCTCGTTACAATTTTTTCCCCATTATGTCCTCTTATGGGCTCCATAGCTTTCTTTCCCACCTAAGTCAATGGTTACCATAAACTGTTTGGTTACCAACATTCTTCAAAATATCTTCTTTTGCGTTCAACAGCTGAAAAATATTCATACAGGTTTAAAACAACTTAAAGGGTGATTAATGATGACAAAACTTTTATTTTGGGTGAACTATCACTTTAAGTAACAATGACTTATGATAATAATTTATTGACGAATCCAATCTGCCAAAAAAAGAATGGCAATAATAGAAGTATTGTTATGGTTACCTTCTTTGGTGAAAGCTAACTTACTGTTCGTGAGCATATTTAGCGACAGGTGACATATGCTAACATTTAGCACTCAACTATTATTAACACTGCTGAGACATTAATTATAACGTTAAACATCTTAATTAGCCATTCTACCCCGTAATTCACTTAATAATTATAATAATAATAATAATAATAGTAGTAGTAATAATAAAAAAAATTACCTGTATTAAATTTCAAATAAAGACACTTACTTCAGCCTCCTCAGGACAGGGTGGACCAAATAGCGCTGACACATTTTGGTTTATTACTTGATCGATGAATCCCTGAAGTGAAAGTTTTGCATTACAGTCTGTGTCTATGTACACGAAGTCAAAGGTGAAATTTCCACTCAGAGATGGATTTGCGTTGATCTTGTCTATGGCTATCTGCATTGCAGACCCCAACCTAAGCAAACTGAAAGGGTAAGAAATGTTCCGAGGAGCTTGAAGGCCAACCGTAAGCTTGTACTGGGTAGATTTGTTGCAAATGACAGAGTTTGTAAGAGCTGATAAAGAAGCAAAAATCAGTGCCCACCATCGTGTGGGTCCACTTAAGTCTAAATCTAATCCTCCTGACATCCTACCTGCGTAAAACTCAGTCACATTGATCGGCTTTCAGACATACAGGTGGATTTAAATGGACTCTGTCTTCCCTGGGGAAATTAATTCTAATCAAGGGGTTTCTCTGGAGAAAGAACACTTAGCACCCGTAGTACACGTTTTGCACGTTCTCAGATAATTTTCACTAGCATGACCATGTGAAATTAGGTTCATTCAAATCATGCTGGGATGGATCAGGTTGTAAACAAACTTGTTGCGGTTCATGCCAGCTCAAGTTCTGCTGCATTTAAAGCAACAAAAGTTAAAAAAGGTAATTATCTATCTATCTATCTATCTATGCCCAAGCATCCGAAGTGAATTGAAATGTTTCATACTCTGTAAGTAAGACGTTGCACACTAAATATGGAAAGCGGAGGGAGGTTAGCTTTTTGAGTGTATCACTTCAACTTTGACCTAAATTGACCAACTCTGACTTCAGTCGACAAGACTGACACAGAGGCCTTGACGGCTTTTATTCTTTTAATTTCATTGTCTGTTATCAGAACAGATTACAAAATCCAAAGGTGCTCACATCTTATCTGTCATTACAGTCAAATGTCAAAGTTCAGCTGGGACGTCCTTCCTAAACTGCTGTGATAATGACGCTGAGGTTAGAAAACTGTGTGTTTGTAAGATCATGTTGTGTCATGCTTAACTAAGGCTGCTAATAGGAGGTGTGACATGTGTAGCCTAGTGCTGTTCTCTTGCTAACAAGGGTTTTAGGGTCCCTGATAGTTGCTTTAACCTGAATCAGCAAAATGTTTCTGCAAACCACCAGAGTAATAAGTAATAATGATAAAAACCTGAGTATTTGAATGGGAGCAACTTTCAACCGAACTTTTACACTGCATGCAATTCAATGTCACGCTGACCAGCAAAGGCAAATGTCATAGTCCACCTTTTGTGCTAGCACTGTGTAGTTGTACTTTTCAGCATGTAGACGTTAAAGCACAGACTTGTGAATCTTGTGCAACACACATTTACTTTACAGAATTTAGCTGTATAGTCATGATTCAGTTTATGTTCAGTCATTTGTATTATCAGGGAACAGATAGCAGCAATTGGTTCAAAGGTCAATCATGTGCATGCTTTATTGGACCTGAGACCATGCCTTCCTTCTCAGTCTTCTTGTGGCTTTAGCAAACCTGTGCAAGGGTCTCACAGGACTTTTTCTTCCAGTGCCATCATCTGACGGACACACCGGACTCCTGCAGGTTATCCAGGTACTTGCTTCTAAAATCTTTATTTGTTTAATTTCATATTTATATAGCAGTGCATAACATTAGGTATAACAATAAGCAGTTAAATCTTTACCATACATCTCTGCCATATGTACGTCACCTTAACATAGTCACCACTAGTAAGCTACTACTAAATATATTGTAGAAACTGAAAAAAAAAAAGGACTAGTAGGAATGTTTTGTATACAAATAGGTCTTGTGTCCATAGAGGAAGTTGCATTCAGAAATCTTTTTGGTTTCTCGTCATTATGACTTAAATCAGATGTTTTGAACAATTAGACACTTTGAACAAAAAAAGTTGTTTCAACTTAAAAGAGAACAACAATTTACAAATAATTTACTCACCCCCTTGTCATCCAGCGATGTGGTTGTAAAGGATCCCAGCTGAGAAAGAAGGGTCTTATCTAGTGAAACGATCAGTTATTTTAATAAAAATAACACAATTTATATACTTTTCAATGCCAAGCGCTCGTCTTGTCTTACTCTGCCTGGACTGTTTTTGTTCCGGTTCATGACAGTTGGGGTATGTCGAAAAACTCCCATCTCATGTTCTCCCTCAACTTCGAAATCGCTGTAAATCGCTGTTTTACCTTTTTTGTTGAGGGTGTTTGATCTCCTTTGCATGTTCACTTTGCAAAGATTGGGTCGGTCATTCTGCAGCGATGTAAGATAATTTTGAAATGATTTTTTAAGTTAAGGGAGAAAATACGATTGGAGTTTTTCGACATACCCTGTCTTGAGTCAGAATACAGTTCAGAGTTCAGAGTTCAGAGTAAGAGTAGAGTAAGACAAGACGAGTATTTGGCATTGAAAAGTATATAAATTGTATTTTTTTTAATGAAAATAATCGATCGTTTCACTAGATAAGACCCTTCTTCCTCGGCTGGGATCGTTTACAGCTGCATTTGGGATTGTTTGAAGCCGCATTTAAACTGCATTTTGGAAGTTCAAAATTGGGGCACCATATCAGTCCATTATATGGAGAAAAATGCAGAAATGTTTTCCTCAAAAAACATAATTTCCTTACAACTGGAGAAAGAAAGACATAAACATCTTGGATGACATGGGGGTGAGTACATTACATGTGAATCTTTGTTTTGGAAGTGGACTTCTCCTTTAAAATAATTTGTTAACCCACTGCCTTAAATGTTTTAGTTGTCAATTAAATTAACATTAAGTAACGTAAAATTTCAAGTTGACTAAACAAAAAATTGTAAGTCGGCGGGGTAACAAATTATTTTACGTTGGAAAAACTTTTTGGAACTTTTTTTTACAGTGTATGCTCAAATATATACATTGAAAAAAATTATATATATATATGAAGAGTTCAGATGCAAAACCAGCGAAAAGCCATCTTGGTCAAAAATGAGATAATGATACTGAGTGAATGCTCTTGACACATATTATACGTCCATCAAATACTTTTTCTTTAAACTCGCTAAAATACCAGCCTCAGCCCAATCAGAAGTACCGGTACTTGCATAGAAACCTATACATCTGAGCCTGATAAAAATGCATTTTTTTAAAGAAAGACGTCAGATGGATTTAGCTGGTTTTGCATCTGAACTCTTCATATATATATATATATATATATATAACATTTCATGCTGCTTTTTATAAAGGGTAGCTGGTGCTCTTGAGGCTGAAAAGTGTTATATTACCTTTGCTAGACTTTGACCTCCATAAATGTATGGCTGGGTAGATAATGTACCACATCCAATAGCATTATTAAAGTGCCCCTATTATGCCATTTTAAAGGTTGCTAATAAGGAAAGGAAAAGGACGTGACATGTGGCCAAGTATGGTGACCCATGGAATTTGTGCTCTGCATTTAACCCATCCAAGTGCACACACACAGTAGTGAGAAGTGATCAAACACACGCACAGAGCAGTGGGCAGCCATATTGCTATCGCTGTGGCACCCAGGGAGCAGTTGGGGGATCGGTGCCTTGCTCAAGGGACTCACCTCAGCCGTGGTATTGAGGGTGGAGAGAGCACTGATTATTCACTCCCACCACCTTCAATCCCTGCCAGACCTGGGACTCGAACCCACAACCTTTCGGTTACAAGCCCAACTCCCTAACCATTAGGCCACGGCTGCCCCCTAATATTGTTTTATATTGTTTATAAACAGGTTTACATGTATGCAAGGCATCTGTTTCTCCAAAAACAGATTTAATTTTACCCCTTTTCTAAATGATTCTTAAATGACTCATGCGAAGCAGTTCGAAGAATCAGTCTCTCTAAACCCCTCCTTTCCGTGAGCCCTCACTGCTGTGATTGGTCAGATGGGGCAGTCCTTTATGATTGATCTACCGTGTACAGTGTGTCGGAGAACGACACGCCCATTGCCATAACTGACTGACAGCCAGTGTTGCCAGATTGGGCGGGTTGCCGCCCAATTGGGCTTCTTTTGATCGGCTTGGACCGGAGAATAACGCATTGGGCGGGTAGACAAAATTTGGGCTGCTTTAAAACAATTAAAAACCGCCCAATCAGCTGCTTTTTTCTTCGCTTTTATCTTTAGTCATGTTATTTTAATATGTTCGAGCTCAAAGTATCACAGTAAAAAAATGTGTAGTGCAGTCATCAACATCATTTAACAGAGACCTGTCAATCAATTTACCATATTTTATGTTGGTGAGATGTGATGACTCGTGAGTGACGGGGTTTTGGCGCTATAAAGGGCAAGATTTTGAATGTGCAGCTATATATTCATTCATTCATTTTATTTGAGTGATTGCGATGGCAAAGTGGCCTAAATATAAGTTACACGATAAAAAGTTTTAGAGTGACTTAAATCTCACAACGTGGATTACACGTAGTGAGAGATGAATAGAAGATTTCTAAGTATAATTGTAACTGAAATAAGAGAACAGTTGAATGATTTAATAAAAATCAAAACTGAATATGGGGACTATACGATGTTGTCCTGCATCAGAACATCTTTTAAACAGTCCTGACTACTCTGGTATACTTGGCATTGACAGCTGCTGGACTTGAACAGTTTTAACTGGGCAAAGTTCTGCATGATGTTCTAAAATGTGTACTTTATGAAACACGTGCTGTAGTTCTGTCTGAAGATAAAGCACAAGACAACGGTAAGCACATTATTGTTGTTAATTGTTATTATTATTATTAAAATATTTCTGGGCATTTTAAGCATATTTTCTGACTCCCTTTAATGCATTTGCCCTGTTTTGATCCGTATTCCTGTGAAACTGATTTATCTTTATTTTATTTTGTCATCTTTATTTTTTTAAGGAGATAAAAATGGTCCTTATCAACCTTGATTGACATGGCAATAAAATTCCATCACATTATTTTGGCAGTAAAAATTTTGGGCTGGTTTTTGTTGAAGTGGGCGGGTTTTGGTGAGCTTTTGGGCTGGAAATCGTCAACCCGATCTGGCAACACTGCTGACAGCCCTGGATACTTGTCAATACATAGAAAAGATGGCATCGATTTTACCATACCAATTCGAGCCAGAGTCTGATGATGAAACGGCTGAAGTGGCTGATCGACATGTTAGCACGGACTACCGTGGAAAGTGCTCGCAATTTGCTTATGTAAGCGAACCTGGCACACCTCTATGTTGTAAACTTCAACATTGTACAATGCATTAAGGCGGCTTTCACACCGAACGCGGAAAGCGATTCGTTTCAATTTCTTCCGCCCTGCGTAGACGGCTTGTTTCTTGTTTCAGCTGGCCGCTGTAACGTACAGCCCTTCAGAGCGCAGCTGCAAAAGTTCATTTGAACAACTCATTTGAACTTTGTCCGCGGCGTGCGCGCTCCACTGCGCGTGCGCTTTGGTCGAAGCAGAAACAAGCCGTCTACGCAGGGCGGAAGAAATTGACTCTATGCACGATCACTTCCGCGTTTGGTCTCAGTCCGCTCAGTTACATCCGGTGCAGCACCGGAAGCCGTTTTCGCTATTGGTTATAACTGTGTGAAACTGGAGCAGGAGAGGATGACATACTACACTGGCTGTTTACATGAGCTTCCCTGCATAACTGTAAATGACGTTAATCGTATCGTGAGGCAATCAGCTCAACAGTAAGAAAGAGAAGGGCTTAAAATGATATATTAAGAGTTACATCGACAATTTTGAGGGTGAGTATTTTCATACTATAATGTTATACGAATATCGATTCTAGCCATCTTCGTTTCTCACAGTTTGTCTTTGCATGTATGTATGCATGTGTTTATTTATTTATTTATATATCTATCTAGTTACATTTTATGTACATTGTTTGCATCTTATGTGATTTTTTTTTATTAAAATATATTTTATATTTTATTTTTTATATAAATATATTTACTTTACGAACGTTACTAACTATAAGTAATATCTCAGATTCTAGTAAGGATCAGGTGACAGGAGAGATCTGCGTGAGGGCGACATGTTTCAGGTCGATGAGGAAGTCAGAGAAGCCGCATAGTTTGGGAGTAGGAGGACACAATCAAGACTTTAGCTAAGCAAAGCTAACATTTTAAATAGAGATGCACCGACCGACCTGTGTTGTGCCAGATGTTGCTTGTGCAGCCTGCCCTGCCACAGCAGAACTGTTTTGTGTCTCCGAGCAACACAGCGTTTCGTTACTGAATAAATCCACGTTTTTAACGAATCAAATGAGTCAGTGATTCAGTAATCCATTCATAAAGACAGTTGCTTGCCTCGTTTCTGAATGAATCAGCTGTTTGAACGAATCTGTTGAACTCACTTATTCAAACAGCCTTTTGCTGCCACCTACTGGTTTAGTTTCACTTTATTTTCATTTCATTGCCTACAGGTGTAGAAAACACACCAAAAAAAATAAAATATAATAATAATAATAATAAAACGAACACAAATAATCATTTAATATTGTATTTACACAACATCACCGTACATGAAATGTTTAACACTGTATCAAAGTTATTTATATTTACATTTCTGCATTATAAATGTTTAGTTATATTTATATGTTTACATTACTGCATTGCATCTGTTCAATGTTATATATATTTACATGTTTACAGTATTGTATTGAAACTATTTATTATATTTAAAAGTTTACATTCCTGCAGTGCAGGCAACATTGTATAAAATTTACGTTTATATTATTTATTACGAAAATAAATCTAAAATCATCAACCTTCAACAAATGTTCTCTTGTCTTTAATCCTTTGCCCAAGCTTTCACCAATGGGCCATTCTGGTAATTACTATAATGTATAACTATATAATACTATACTGTAATACTTAAATTATAAATCGCTGTCAGATTAATCTTATGAAAGAGTTTTGCCGCTAGTATACTTCGCTATAGAATGCGCTATGCGGAAGTAAATGGGCTGGCCGAGATTCTACCGGAAATACGTCAGCAGCGTTCGTGCGTAGAGTATTGAAACGAATGGGTTTCATAGCACAGCGCTTTCTGCATTCGGTGTGAAAGCCGCTTCGTGTGCCATCCTTTATCATTATTCCAACTAATGAGACAGACAGACAGTCAAGCTGCATCAATCACAAATTGTCAGACTACAGTGGGTCCACACAGCTGAACAACAGAACTACAGAAGCATGAGTTAGCCGGTTAACATGACATGTGCAGGGTTGTTACACAACATAACATACACAACTACGTATTTTGAACGATCGCTAGAAAATACAATCTTTGTAGATTCATCATCTTTTGGAAGTGAATATAAAACTATTTTACTCACAGCGTAGGATACAGCGTCTTCTGTATAATGTACGTGTAAATTTCCATGTGATGTAAACCACATGGGAATTTTACTGTTTTTGGGCGGGCAAGTTGTTCGCGACGTAGAATGTGGGCGGCATGCAAATGTGTTACTTCGTGACGTGTGGCCGTAACAGAAAAAGATTCGAATTCCTGACGACTCGTTCAGGCAAATGTGAGCCGACTCTTTTTTTTGATAGACAATAACTTTATCTATCGTGCACTGTTGGCTTCACAACTTTGCAGATAGTTTATGTTCACATACAGCTACATGAAACACTACATGAAAGATCATATTTGAAAAGGCATAATAGGGGCACTTTAACACTGAAGATCATACAGTATCCTGAAGGAACAGCAACAGGTGTTGAAGGATAACATCAGTAACACAGGAGAATGTTATGAAAGAATTTCACAGAAAAAATGCATAACTGACAGACACAATGTATTTTGCTCTTCTATTGTGCTCTTCAGCCTTTGAATAAACTTCAACAATGCACTTTAACCTTCACCCCTGCTAAGGTCATACTGATATTTGTCTTCATCAATACCTTCTAATCAGTGTAGCGTCAAAACAGCACTAATGTGATTGCAGGAACCTTGAACTTTGTGTAAATTCACCTATATAGATATGATGACCACATAAAATTACATCAGAATACTGTTGTGTATGATACTGACCCTCCATGTTATTTCTAGATTTTTTTTTTGATAATGTTTCTTTTTCTTTTTCTTTTTTTAGCACGTCCTGTGCATTATGGAATTCTTATTTGAGTTCCTGTTTACCCCACTGTCCACTTCTGGACTGGTGTTTCTGTTCAGCCTCGCAGCTGTAGCCCTGGTCCATCTCAACACCAGGCCGAAACCACTCCAGCCACCCACAGACATCAACCAGCAGACTGTCGGCATAGCGGTGAGTGTGTTTTTTTGTTAGTTGAACACAGTGTAATATATGTTATAACTTGAGATCATTTGTCTTTGTAAAACATTTCGTAAGTGATTTAGTCCAAATGTCTAGTTGTGTGAATAAAGCTGCACATGTAAAAGTACTTGAAGAATAACTTTTTAATTAGATCAGGATTTGGAATGTGCGCTGAAACGTAAAAAGTCTAGATTTGGTTTAACAAATTAAATACAAACAGTAAATAAATTAAAAAACATTTTTAAGGCTACTGGTATGACTGGTGTTCTAATATGAATATGCATCATTTTAAACATACTGTATACAGTATATACAGTAATATTGTGCAATATTATTACAATTTAACTGTTTTCTGTTTCAGTATATTTCAAAATGTTACCTTTTTTTCCCAAAATTCCCAAAATTTTTCCCTGTGATTGCAAAGCTGAATTTTCTTCAATATCAAATAGTCCTTCAAAAATAATTCTAATATGCTGATTTCCTGATGCTTAAGAAACATGTATTATTATTATTGTTAATAAAGGATTAGTTCAGTTCCCAAAAAATAAAATATTCCTGATAATTTACTCACCCCCATGTCATCCAAGATGTTCATGAGTTTTTTTCTACAGTTAAAAAGAAATTAAGGGTTTTGTGGAACACATTCCAGGATTTTTCTCCATATGGGGGACTTAAATGGGAACCAATGGGTTGAAGTTTTAAATTGCAGTTTTAGTGCAGCTTCAAAGGGCTCTACACGATCCCAGCCAAGGAATAAGGGCCTTATCTAGCGAAATAAAATATCTATACATTTAAACCACAAATGCTTGTCTTGCACTAGTTCTGCATCCAACTCAATGCATTACGCAGTCATGTTGGAAAGCTCACACGTGATGTTGGCAGAAGTACAAAGCAAACGTGCAAAGAAAGTCAAACGCCCTTTACAAAAAAAGGTAAACAACGATGTTGGGAGATTTTGAAGTTGGAGGAGGAAAAAAGTTTTTCGCCTACCGTTTTGAACTGGAGTACATAAACAAAGAACTTACCATGTGCATCGCAGAGCTAGTGCAAGACGAGCATTTGTGGTTAAAAAGTATATATAATTTTTTTTCCTTTTTTCCTTTTTAGAAAATGATCAATTGTTTCACTAGATAAGTGAAAAGAAAAAGTAAAAGTGACGACGTATTGTCAAGTATGGTGAGCCATACTCGAAATTTGTCCTCTGCATTTAACCCATCACGAGTGCACACACACAGCTGGGAGAAGTAAACACACACACACACACACACACACAGAGCAGTGGACAGCCATTGCTCCAGCATCTGGGGAGCAATGGGGGGGTTCAGTGCCTTGCTCAAGAACCCCAGTCATGGTATTGAAGGTGGAAAGAGCGCTCATTCACAATCCCCAACTTAAATTCCTGTTGGTGCGGGATTCAAACCAGCAACCTTTGGGTTACAAGCCCTACTCTCTAACCATTAGGCCATGATTGCCCCAAGACCCTTAACATAAGACCCTTATTCCTCAGCTGGGAGTGTGTAGAGCCTTTAAAGCTGCATTCAGATTGAAATTAGGACCTTTAACCCATTGTCTCCCATTGAAGTCCACTTTATGGAGAAAAATCCTGGAATGTTTTCCTCAAAAATTTTAATTTCTTTTCGACTGAAGAAAGAATATCTTAGATGGCATGGGGGTGAGAAATTTTTTAAATTTCATTTTTTTTAAATAATAGATTTTTTGTGACAATGTAAAAGAATTTACCTTCACTTTTGTTCAGTTTAATGCATCCTTCCTGAATAGAAGTATTACCGTAATACTGTACTGTAATTACTGACCCCCTTTGAATAATATTGTATGTACTGTACAATGTGTGTGTATCATTTCACAGGTCCTTGTGTATGATTTTAATGGTTCTACATTTAAGCACTTCATATTAATGCCATTTTTTTATTTACAGGGAGGTGCTAGAAAAACAGCACTCTTGAAAGATGACAACTTGATCTCGTACTTGTATGAGGATGCCAAAACTCTATATGAGGTCTTTAAAAGAGGACTACGTGTCTCAGGTGAGAGGTCATGAGGTCAAAATTTACAGCAACACAGAATATTGAAATTCTTTTGAAATAAAATCAAGTCCTTTTTTCATGCTAGCTATGTTAGTTAACATCTAATTTTAGTTGCATGTGATTAGTCTCTGAGATATTTTATCTGTACCATGCAGGAAATGGACCATGCTTGGGATTCAGAAAGAAGGGGCAACCTTATCAGTGGCTTAAATACAAACAGGTATTTGTACCAACCACATAATTTTGAACTCAAAAGTGAGGAAAACTGAGGTTTTTGTGTCAGTGCTTGCCTCTGGTTGTCTCAGGTTTCAGACAGAGCTGAATTCTTGGGGTCCGGACTTATCCATCGCGGCCAGAAGCCATCGCAGGAATCGTTTATAGGCATCTTCGCCCAGAACCGGCCAGAGGTGACATAATGAGTCTGAATGTCAATCAAAATCTGATATATCAGTCCTATTTTCCCACTAAAAATATCTAAACGTCATTTAAATGCAGTAAAAATTGCTTTAAATAAATTTATACCCAAGACAAGGCTGTTGAAATATATGCTAATGTACTAGTGATGCTCCAGTGTACTGTAGTGTACACACATATACTAACCTTTCATCCCTCTTTTCAGTGGATTATCGGAGAACTGGCCTGCTATACTTATTCCATGGTGGCAGTGCCTCTTTACGACACCTTGGGATCTGAGGCCCTTGTGTTCATCATTAATAGAGGTACTTAAGCCTGCTTGCTTGCTTGCTTCATTAGAGGTGTTCGTCAGAGCAGCTTTAGTAATCACACCTGCTGAACTCTGCTGACTTATATAATCCTTCAGATGTTGACGACTTTATTGTTTTAATGACCTCAGTGACCTTGCTACTTTTACCCCAGGAGTTCAAGCTGCTTTGCTTACCTCTGCATAATCATATAACTCTTTTTCTAATTCTCTAACTAATGACAGATTATAGTTATATAATATAATTATAATTAAAGGTGTAGTGTGCTATTTTTTTAAAAGTCAAAATACTTTTCCTATGGCAGGTTAATATGCAGAGACAATTACTCTAAGCCATTCGTAGGTTAATTTTGTGAAAATATTGAGGATCTATGGAGTCAGAGTTTGTTACCTTTATACTAACCATATAACATTCCAATTTAGCATATTTAATTTAAGTTGTTTTTTTTGGTATTTAATGCCATAGTAATCTGATTGGACCTTTAAAGGAGAACTACACCTATTTTTTATGTAATATTAGTCTCAGGTGTCCCCAGATTGTGTCTGTGAAGATTCAGCTCAAAATATGTCACAGATCATTTATTATATCATTTTGAAAATGCCTATTTTGGAAGCAGGAATACAATGTTTTCGTGCCTGTATCTTTAAATGCAAATGAGCTGCTGCTCCCTGCCCCCTATTCCAAAACAGGACAGTGACTATCCACAAGTTTCCTACGCCCCATGAGGCCTTGTGTCATAAGTGGGAGCGTCTTCCGGTTCAAAGTAAACAAGTGGGACGTGACACTCATTCATTGAACAGTTGACAGGAGTGATGGGTAAATGAAGCCTCGTGAAGCACCCAGACTTTCCTCTGACTGTTTCGGGAAAAGATTCAAAGCTTCGAGAGTGTTGAAAACAGCGCAATCTGGTGGTTAGTAAAAAATAAAGCAGCCAAAAACCTGTGAAGCTCCATTAGAAGAAGCATTCACCACAGTTTCCACAGATCGATCCGTTATATGCACAAATAAAAGCCTAACCGTATGTGTTTGTTGACTTTCTGATTCTGATAAATTAATTTACCCATTGAACAGTGCCATTATATCCAAGTACGAATATCAATATGATGTTATAGAAGAATAATGTACACATATATTAATTGCATATGGCATATATTTAAGTTTACTGATATAATTTGTATTCTTCATATTACTTGTATGACTGGGTATTTAAAAATGTAATTATTAAATAGGCCCCAATGAAAATGTACTCGCAAAGTAAGATCTGGGGGTCGAACATTAGGACACGCAAAGTGAATTGTGCATGACTGGACAGAAAGTGAGGCTTCTACGAAAGGGATTTCTGTGTTAACAAGCCTCGAATCGAGGCTTCATCTGGCATGCCCTTTAACACAAGCTCTGATGTCTCGGTTCAAATGTCATTTCACTAGTCGACAGTCATTCAAAATTTAGCAATCCAAACTTGCTAATGATGTGGGAACATAATTCGAAAAGCATATGTTGTCCATAAGAATGTAACGACATCTCTCATAAAGGTGTGCATCTTTACAAAGTAAACAATGGTCTAAAAACACTAATTCGCTAATTCGCACACAAAATACCATTGGTATACTACGTCCGCCACCTCCCGGAAGTTGTACCTACATTCTTTTTTACAGTAGCGCCCCGGGAAACTTGTGGATACAGCTTGTACGTCAGCTACTCTGCCAAAAAACATCTGTTTGGTTTTGATTACCATGTCTATCATGATGAAATCATGCATTTAAAACCATATCAGTTTAAACTTCTGATATACGCTTTTCTGAGTGCACACATCCGAAGCACACGCACAGAAAGCAGCTGTCACATGGCATGTGAATATTAACTTAAAGTTCTCTTTCTCTTTCATGTCTTATTGCACTTAAACTGTCAAATACACACAAGTCTATGTTAAAAACACGCAAGAGTTACAAAAACAGTCGGTTATGTCTGAGAAGGTAAACAGCTAGGAAAGAAATCACATATTTATATTAGATCTGTGAGGCAGCAGCGTAATATACAGTAAATAAATCAATAAATCCAAATGTCACATTTTCTGGGTTGGTAGATGCACCAGGGAATCGATTATAGCATTTAAACACGGAAAAAGTTCAATTTTCATGATATGTCACTTTAAGTATTACATTTATCTCCGCAGCAAAGATATCCACAGTGATATGCGATAAGCAGGTCAAGGCAGAAACGCTGCTGGATAACTGTGAGAAAAACCTCACACCTGTCTTGAAAACCATCATTCTCATGGACCCCTGCGATTCTGCATTAATTGATAGAGGCTCTAAGATCGGTGTGGACATCCTGTCTCTGAAAGATGTAGAGGTACACTGACAGCACAACAAAATATTAAAGACTCTGATATCTTTCAAAGTCAGAGAGCAGAATATATATTTAAAAACATTTGTGAATTTTTTAGGCATTGGGAAAAGACAACCATCACAAGCCTGTTGTGAGTAATTGGTTAATTATGAATTGAAATGCATTTAGCAAATAGTATTTATCAGTGAGATCGACAAGCTCATTGTGCCTTGAATTTTTTTTTTTTTTGTCAGCCACCAAAACCAGAAGACCTAAGTATTATTTGCTTTACAAGTGGAACCACAGGTAAGTGATGTAATCTATTCTATTGTTTCACAACTGCTGATATTTCTGTGAAGCGAATTCTGCTCCACCTCTAGTGAATATTGTGGTGTGTTCTACTGTATGTGTGTGAGCTTTCATTCTGTATTCTCTGCTTCAGGGGATCCAAAGGGAGCCATGCTGACCCATGAAAATGTGGTTGCAGATGCAGCCGGCGTGGTTAAGACCTTTGAGGTGCTGTATGTCAGTATGATGGCTACATGATTTTTACAAAGGCTCTGTGGGACTGTAGATTTTTAATGTTGGATGCCAAATCCATGTTTCTTCAGAGCGTCTTTGTGCCCGTTCCATCCGACGTGTCCATCTCGTTTTTGCCGCTGGCGCATATGTTTGAAAGAGTTGTACAGGTAAGCCGCTCTTTCATATCTGATGCTCACCATCATCTTTGATGAAACATTCTTGAAGGTCTTTCAAATTTTCAGTGTCATGTACTAGAATCTTTTATAAATCACATAGATGAAATTCTTTTACAGAAGAAGAAAACTAAAGTTATGGTTGCTTGTTCTCATTCATGTGTATCAGACAGTGCTGTACAGTGTAGGGGGAAGAGTTGGGTTTTTCCAAGGTGATATCAGACTTCTACCAGACGATATGAAAACCCTGCAGCCTACTGTATTCCCAGTGGTTCCACGGCTTCTGAATCGTGTTTACGATAAGGTATGAAACTACAAACTACACACTACAAAAAGACTTGTTGTGTGTGTGTGTATATATATGGGATAGTTCACCCAAAAATTACAATTCTGCATAGACAGCAACGCAACTACCACATTCAAGGCTCAGAAAGGTAGTAAGTACTTAGCTAAAATAGTCCATGTGACATCAGTGGTTCAACCTTAAGTTTATGAAGCTACAAGAATACTTTTTGTGTGCAAAGAAAACAAAAATAACGACTGTATTCAACAATTTCTTCTTTTCCGTGTCAGTCTTTGGTGTGCGTTCACAAAAGCAGGGTCAGAAGCTCTCGGATGCCATCAAAAATATCTTAATTTGTGTTCGCAAGATGAATGAAGGTCTTACGGATTTGAAACGACATGAAAGCGAGTAATTAATGACAGAATTTTCATTTTTGGGTGAACTGTCCCTTTAGTAACTACCTTACTAGGTATTAATAAGCAGTTAACTAGGAGTTTTTTGAGGACCGATTGCGGTATTCAGACTTTAGACTAATAAAACAAGTGGGTGGAGTTACAAAGCACAACACAGTAGTAATGCAAATTAACTACAAATTGACGACAAATTAAGTAATTAAATTAATTAACAAAATGTTCTGTAGCTCATCATCTGTCACAGTGTTAAAGGAAAAGTTCACTTCCAGAACAAACATTTACAGATAATTTACTCACCCCCTTGTCATTCAAGATTTTCATGTCTTTCTTTCTTCAGTCGTAAAGAAATTATGTTTTTTGAGGAAAACATTTCAGGATTTCTGATATGGTGCCCCGAGTTTGAACTTCCAAAATGCAGTTTAAATGCAGCTTCAAAGGGCTCTAAATGCAGAGAAAGAAGGGTCTTATTTAGTGAAACGATTGGTTATTTTTTTTTAATTGACAATTTATATACATTTGACATCAAATGCCCATCTTGTCTAGAGCTGCGTAAACTCTGTGTATTCCCATTCACGGCAGTTAGGGTATGTTGAAAAATACCCATCTCATTTTCTCCTCCAGTTTCAAAATTGTCCTACATTGCTGCAGAAGTACTGACCCAGTGTTTACAAAGTTAACATGCAAAGAAGATCAAACGTCCTTTACAAAGCGATGTTTTTACAAAGGATGATTTTGAAGTTGGAGAAGAAAATGAGATGGGAGTTTTCCGACATACCCTGTCATGAACCGGAATAGAGTTCACACAGAGCTAGACAAGATGAGCATTTGAGGTTAAAAAGTATATAAATTGGAATTAAAAAATAAAATTACAGATCGTTTTGCTAGATAAGACCCTTCTTTTTTGGCTGGGATCATTTAAAGCCCTTTAAAGCTGCATTTAAACTGCATTTTGGAAGTTCAAACTCGGGGCACCATGGAAGACCATTATATGGAGAGAAATCCTAAAATGTTTTCCTCAAAAAACATAATTTCTTTACGACTGAAGACAGAAAGACATGAACATCTTGGATGACAAAGGGGTGAGTAAATTTTCTGTAAATTTTTGTTCTGGAAGTGAACTTCTTTAAAACTCAGACTTACAGTAATGAGTTTTAAATCACATAAAGCACAAAAATGTGGAATGAGTTACCCGCCAATGTTTAAGTTCACTGAAGAGTTTGGTGTATATGTATTTATTTGTGCATTTACACATAGATCACCAATGAAATGCTCTTTAAGCCTTTCATTTGTCACTTTCTGCTGACTTCCAGGTCCAGAGTGGTGCCCGGACTCCAATTAAGAAATGGCTTCTGAACTTTGCCATTCAGAAGAAATGTGCAGAGGTCAAACAGGGCATTATTAGGAACGACAGCATATGGGACAAACTCATCTTTCACAAAGTGCAGGTATCCCCAACAGACCAGATGGGAGGTTTTTCGTATTTGTCAGGGAAGAGTGGTGATCTTGTGAAAAATGGCTCTGGAACGTTTTGAAATGTCTTCTGCAGGAATCTCTGGGGGGTCGCGTGAGGGCGATGGTGACAGGGGCTGCTCCCATTTCTGCAACTGTGCTCACATTTCTCCGGGCAAGCCTCGGGTGCCAGGTATGATGAACTATATGGCTTCTGTTTTGGCTTATAAAAGACAGTTTGATGGAGTGGTGCTTTATTGTGGGATAGTTTTTAATATATCAGAGTTTTAATATATCGGAGGCTCCTGAGATTTTGAAGTCCAATAAAGTGCATCCATCATTCATAAAAAGTTCTCCACATATCTCCAGGGGGTTAAAAAAGGCTAATAAAGGAGACTAGTTTGTCCTGGTTTGTCTGCTTTAAACAAATCTGAGTTCTCATGAGACTTATGCTATGCCTATTGCCTATGTCAGTTTTAAATATGGATATTTTTCTTACACAAACACATCGATTCGCTTGAGAAGGCCTTTATTAACCCCCTGGAGTCATGTGGAGTACTTTTTAGAATGGATGGATGAACTTTATTGGAATTCAAAAAATCAACACCCATTCACTGCCATTATAAAGGTTGGAAGAACAATTTTTAATATAACTCAAATTGTATTTGTCTGAAAGTCATGTACACCTAGAATAGCTTGAGCATATGTAAATTATGGGTTAATTTAAATTTTTGGGTGAACTATCCCTTTAATAAACATGGCCAGTGTCAAAGCAGGGTCTGTATGTATGTGTATTGATCTGGTGTCACAGTGACCCAGTCCTGACCCCTTTATCATTGGCCTACTTCCAGATATTTGAGGCGTACGGCCAGACAGAATGCACTGCAGCCTGCTCTTTTACCATACCGGGAGACTGGAATACTGGTTGGTTACTTTAACTGAAAATCTTTTTTTTTTCTGTGTAAAAACACGTAGCACTGATTTATTAAATATCCTGTTGATTTCAGGTCATGTTGGAGTTCCTATTTCATGTAACATTGTCAAACTTGTTGATGTGGAGGAAATGAATTACTTTGCATCCAACGGTGAAGGAGAGGTAATGGAACATAATTTTATAAACCATGAACTAAAATGTCATTGAAACATCTTATAGCTGTGGTGTTTCATTTTAGGTTTGTGTCAAAGGGAAGAATGTGTTTCGTGGATATCTCAATGACCCAGAAAAGACAGCAGAGGCTTTGGATAAAGATGGATGGCTGCACACTGGAGATATCGGCAAATGGCTGCCTGTAAGATCCCTTGTTTGGAATAAAATACATGACCCTGGACCACAAAACCAGTCATAAGGGTCATTTTTTTTTAACTGAGATTTATACATCATCTGAAAGCTGAAGGATAGAACAATATTTGGCCGAGATACAACTATTTGAAAATCTGGAATCTGAATCAAATGGAAGTTATGTTTTCTATTCATTTTACCAGAGTGGAGTGCTGAAGATCATCGACAGGAAGAAAAACATCTTCAAACTGGCTCAAGGCGAATACATTGCACCAGAAAAGATTGAAAACATTTACATTCGGAGCGCTCCAGTTGCCCAAGTGTTTGTGCATGGTGACAGTTTACAGGTGAAATTTATGAATTCCTTAGTATTTCTGATATAAAATTCTGGTTTTACATATATTATTATGTAGCCTAATATCTTCAATTTGAATGTGTCCAGTCCACTTTGGTGGCCATAGTGGTGCCAGACCCAGAAGTATTGCCAGGTTTTGCAGAAAAACTAGGAGTGAAAGGTTCACTTGAGGAGCTTTGTAAAAATCAGGTACATTGTGTGTATTTACATACTTTACCTTTGCACGTGCAAAACTTGTATGGCAATATGACTAAAAAGTTTTGCTCAATAATCTTCATTGTATTGTAGGAAGTCAAGAAAGCAATCATCTCTGACCTCAACAAGCTGGGGCGTGAAGCAGGGCTGAAGTCATTTGAACAAGTAAGCAATTTTATGATCCTTTAGGCTATTATTAGCAAATATTAGTGTTAATATTATAGCTCTTCCAATACAAATTTGTAAATGGGCGCCAGCAGAATGAAAGTCCAAATGGCTGATAAAAACATCACAATAATCCACAACAAGCAAAACGCTGTTTTTAGTAATCTATAAAGACATATTAAACTTTTAATGAGACATCTCATCTGAAGATATATGCACAGATCAAGCACCATTTACAATGGAAAACAGTCCAAAACATTTTTAAACAAACAAGTCGTGAATTTTGATGTTATTTTGATGCATCGTGTGGTTTTCTTTTCATTTAATTGAATGTCTAATACAGGGTCAGAAATTAACTTTTCCAATGAGGGGCAATATTTGCCCCCTAAATTTAATCCAGAGGCTTTTTACATTTGTTAAGTCAATTTTTATAATCACTTTATTATTATTATCACCATAGCCTAATATGTTGTCTTTAATGTCAAATAGCTACTTAAATTTACCCACATACTTTAATCAGTATTTTAAATTGTAATCAATAATAGACTGTGTAAAATTGTGTCTATATTATACATGTAAAAAGAGGAGCTCAGGGCTGAAATACTATGATAAAACCCATAATTGTGTATTATTGGTCTTTATAGTGTAATAATGATTAATAATATCGATATAGAAAACAATATAAAACGTTTTATGTTTCTTTTTGGGCACGTCACATTCTGGCTTTGGTTCATAACGTTAGCCTAGTCTAGCACAGCACAAGTTATGCAAAAACTCCCGTTATAATCACTGAAACTAAGAAATTATTTTATTTACACTGTATCTGCATTGTTGTTTATGATGAGGGAATCGTGCGATCGTGCGCACTCATCAACAGCTCCATTGTTTTCAGCGGTGACTAATCTAAGCGCCTCTGATTGGCCAATGCATTTCATAAGTTCAACAGAAACGCGTTTGATTGGTTATAAGGCTCAACGCTGTTGCGGTGAGCATATGTAAATATACTTCCGCGAACGGACACTTTTTAATCATTTTCACATTTCATTTTAACGGCAACTGCCAAAATACATTGTTTAATTGTCCAGAAGCTAGTTTTTTGTCCCCTTATCTTGCATTTATGGGGCGTTTTGCTACAAGCCTTAGTTATTGTCCGACCCTGGTCTAATATAGTTATGTTCTCTTTTCAAGGTAAAAGACCTGTACCTGCATCCCGACATGTTCACAATAGAAAACGGTCTCCTCACTCCAACACTGAAAGCCAAACGGGCAGATCTCACTAAATTCTTTAAAGTTCAAATTGAGAATCTTTATGCTAACATGTAGTGCTGAGGATATACTGTGGTGTGATCATGTATTTATGAGTGATGTTTGTGTTGTGATGTTTTTCTATATTTCCTCAAAGATTTAATATTTTGTAAGCACTGTATCAATGTATCAATCTGTGCCCAAGAGACTCTCATTGTCAGTCAAAAAGACATTGTGATTTGTCTGGATATGTTGTAAAACAAATGTACAAACATAAAGATTTAATGAATACCAAAGAATGTTAATTTATTTTTTTTTTCCAAGGAAGAAAATGTGAAAACATTAATATGCCAATGTCAGTACATCAATTAAATAAACACTTATATTTACATACAGGTGCTTTGTGGAGTAGAAACGAATTTTGTGGTTGCTTTCCATTAAAAATACGAAGAAAATGAAATTAGGAAATTACTATACAGATCACGGCTGTTTATTTGTCTCAGAAAACTTCAGCGAGGTTGACATCAGTTTTACAAAAAAGTAAGCCATCAAAAATAAAATCAAATTGTTATTTCAATTATATAAACAATTCAGACAATTTGCATGACAAAGACCTTGTTACAACTGGAAAAAAGGCTTTGCATAATCAGTGTGGGCATCGACGATCAAGAGAGAGCAAGCGAGTAAGAGAAAGGCAAGAAGAAGAAATAAGTTTCAAGTAGACATCTTAATAACCCCCTTTTAAGAATATACTGCCATATGCCCCAATCCCATTTTTTTTTATAAAACCTCTATTTCTTTCTCATTTGCCAGCTTCTCTGGCAGCTGTTCTTTGGAAATGAAATGTCATTAAGTTACGCAAGTTAATAACTTTGGGGCGTCTGTCAGTATCGGTTTGCTTCAACACTTAGCGCTGGTGCCATTGAACAGCTTTACAAAAGAATCAGAAAGAAATTTGCATCTCAGCAGGGTTCAGACCCTAATATTAGGTCCTCTGTTCAAAGCGAGCTGTGAAATATATAATTCTGTATCATTGCTCTTTCTTTTCTTCACTTGTCAAATTGTTCGCTGAGTCATAATGACACTTCTCAACACAGCGGCGTGGAAACCATCCTCTAATTCGCACTCCAGCTATAGGGAGACGTATAATTTTAATCATCAAGCTTATGAAACACTTTTAATTACTGAATTTGATCATATAACATGTTAAAAACTTTACCTTTAGCCTGTTCCTCATTCAAAACTTTGTCTCCATACATCCACCACCTGTTAATTAAAAAGAACATATTTTTTTAAACATTTTTATGCTAACATCCATGTGACATCAGTGGTTTACATGTAATTTTAAGGTCAGAAAGCTCTCGGATTTGATCAAAAATATCTTATTTTTTGTTCTGAAGGTGAACGAAGGTCGTACGGGTTTGGAATGACATGAGGGTGAATAATTAATGAGGGTACATTTTCATTTTTGGGTAACCTGTCCCTTTAAAACAACTAAAAAAGATGGCTCACTTTGTTCCTCTTGTAGCAAAAATGGTCTCTCCCTTGGTGAGTTGAATCCTTGGTTCCTCCGTACAAGGTGTCCTAAAGAAAGTATTTAGACCCTTTCCCAACGGGCAACAAGCGCCATTGTAGTCCTCCACCACTCTGTACTCCACCTGTGAAGCAGACGGGCACCATTGTGTCAGATCTTTAGTAAATGCTGCCCTCTTGTGTTTAAAAGTGATTACGGCAATACTCACACTCCTTTGGCGTTTATCATGTTTTTGCTTCAGCTGCTCAATCTGAATAAAGAAGAAACAAAAATATCATTACACAATGAGCTATAGAACTGTATAAGACTGTAATGTAATATCTAGTGAATGATATTGATTGATATGTGTTATGTTGAGTACATACGGTTAGAGTGTACTGGTTACACTTTTCATGCACGGGCCATTCGATTCCATCTCCTATTGGGGAGCCAGACCAGGTGAACACCTGCTTGAAGTTCTCCCATCTGCTGCCAAGGTCATAGGGGAAGATGAATTCTTCACCCGTTTGGTAGTACTGGATTCTATCTTTGGCCTGGGAACACAGAGATTCTTGCTTTAATGTAAATAAAACACAGAAGACTAGGTGAATTTACAGGTGGTCTTTTGTCCTATGCTTCCACAGGGTTTCATCTTTTTTCTCGCAATTGTGAGTTGACATCTTGCAACTCTGGCTCTTAGAACTGTGAGTTATAAAGTCAGAATTGTGAGATATAAACTCACAATTCCTTTTTTTTCAGAATTGTGTGATATCAACTGGCAATTGAGAGTTATAAAGTCAGAATAATGAGATATAAACAACTGCAAGAAATAGATAAACTCACAATTCTAAGTTTTTTTCTCACAAATGCATGTTTGTATCTTGTAACTGAGATCGTAAACTTGAAATTGCGAAAAAAGTCTGAATTGTGTTTGTATCATGCAATTCTAAGAAAAAAGTTTGAATTGCGAGACTGTAAACTCAAAATTGCAAAAAAAAAAGTCAGAATTGCAAGATTGTAAACTGGAAATTGCAAAAAAGTCAGAACTGTGTGTTTGTATCACACAATTCTGAGATCAAAGTTAGAACCGTGAGACTGTAAACTCGAAATTGCAAAAAAAAGTCAGAATTGTGTTTGTATGACGCAATTCTGAGAAAAAAAAAGTTTGAATTGTGAGATCGTAAACTTGAAATTGCGAAAAAAGTCTGAATTGTGTTTGTATCATGCAATTCTAAGAAAAAAGTTTGAATTGCGAGACTGTAAACTCAAAATTGCAAAAAAAAAAGTCAGAATTGCAAGATTGTAAACTGGAAATTGCAAAAAAGTCAGAACTGTGTGTTTGTATCACACAATTCTGAGATAAAAGTTAGAACTGCGAGATCGTAAACTCAAAATTGCAAAAAAATAGTCCGAACTGTTTTTTTTAATCACACAGTTCTGAGAAAAAGTTTGAATTGCGAGACTGTAAACTCTAAATTGCGAAAAGTCAGAATTGTTTTTGTATCATGCAATTCTAAGAAAAAAAAGTTAGAATTGCAAGATTGTAAACTTGAAACAGCGAAAAAAGTCAGAATTGTGAGATTGTAAACTCCTAAATGCAAAAAAAGTCAAAATTGTTTTTCACGCAATTCTGAGGAAAAAATTTAATTGCGAGATCATAAACTCGAAATTGCAAAAAAATAAAAGTCTGAATTGTGTTTGCATCATGCAATTCTGAGAAAAAAGTTAGAACTGCGAGATTGTAAACTCAAAATTGCGCAAAAAAAAGTCAGAATTGTTTATATGACGGAATTCTGAGAAAAAAGTTAGAATTGCGAGATTGGAAACTCAAAATTGTGAAAAAAAAAAAGTCAGAATGTTTCATGCAATTCTGGGAAAAAAAAAATTGAATTGCAAGCCTGTAAACTCAAAATAGTGAAAAAAGTCAGAATTGTTTGTTTGTATCACACAGTTCTGAGAAAAAAATAAGAATTGTGACACTGTAAACTCAAAATTGCGAAAAAAAAAAAAGAATTGTGTTCGTATCATGCAATTCTGAGAAAAAAGTTAAACTTGAAATTCTGAGAAAAACATTTGAATTGCCAGATTGTAAACTCGAAATAGTGGAAAAAAGTCAGAATTGTGCATTTGTATCACGTAACTCTCAGGAAAAAATTGCAAAAAACAAAACTGGAATTAGAATTGGGAGATAAAGTCGCAATTACCTTTTTTTTTATTAGGCTTCCATAATTACATTTCAAGAACAATTCAAAATGACTTAAATTCTGAATGATTACACTACTGTTCAAAAGTTTGTGGTCAGTATGTTTTTTTTAAAGAAATTAAAACTTTAATTTAGCAATGAGACATTAAATTGATCAGAAGTGAAAATAAAGACTTGTTAAAATGTTAAACTTTTTTAAATAATTGCTGTTTAGTTTTTATTCATCAAAAATCTTGAAAAAGCATCACAATTTTCAGCAGCAAAACTGTTTCCAACAATGACATGATTAAGAATGTTTTACGAGTTAAGTTACCAAAAATAAAAAACAGAATAAAAAAAATAATAAAACTAAATGTTTAAATAAAATAAATAAATACATCAAAATTAAATCATAAATTAATTTATAATAATATTTACAATATTACTGGTTTTACTGTAATTTTGATCAAATAAATGCAGTCTTGGTGAAAATAAGAGACTTTTTGCACCTCTATGTGTGTAGAATTTAATAACATTAAGTGCTCATAGTGCAGCGAAGTCTTTAAAAGACTATTCTTGAAAGAGTGTTGCTGTGTATTAGATTAGGGAAGGAATATTGGATTATGTCACCTCATTTAGCTGACAAGCATACTGTAAACAAGCTTACTTTCTCTTCAATCCACACTTCTATTGAGGTTTTGTTTCGAAGAATCACCTTCATCTAAAAGAAAAGAGAAAATTTCAGATCCAAATTCACTTACAGGAAACATCCTCACAAGCAAACTGGATTAAACACTTTTTTGTGAAAGAAAATAAAGAAGCAAAATGACAAATCATATCCTACCTGGATAAAAAACAACATCCCAACGGCAATAGTAGTACCCAGTGCCAATCCCAGAGCAAAGAGAGTGGCTGCAAATGCTGCAATGCTGAAAGGCATGATGGGATTGTGGATATGCCGTGCAGCGCTCATGTCAATCTTCACTGAGCTCCAGCCAAATGAGATCTGAAGCCAAGAAAATGTGCAGAACATCACCACACCAACCATGACTAAGAAAACTCAGCCTGAGCATTGGTCATCATGAAATGAATATATGAACATATCAACAGAAGCTTATCTTAGCTTAGCCTAGCCCTTCCTGAATTAATGTTTTCAGGTAATGTTTTACATTACATGTCCATGCCACAGCTATTGCTTGTTATTACTAGGGCTGTCAACGATTAATCGCATACAAAATAAAAGTTTAAGTTTGCCTAATACATGTGTGTGTACTGTGTGTAATTATTATGTATATATAAATACACAAAAATTAATGTGTATACATATGAGAAATGTTATTAATATACAAAATGATTTTATTTATATATAATATAAATTATATAAAAATTATAATAAATACATATGCTTGTAAATATTTCTTAAATATATACATGAATGTGTTTGTATTTATATATACATAATAATTATACACAGTACACACACATATATTAGGCAAACTTAAACTTTTATTTTGTATGCAATTAATCACGATTAATCGTTGACAGCCCTAGTTATTACAATTAATTACAACAAAAATAAGAAGAAACGATGTGAGAAAACACTTACCCGATCGTATAGTTGAGTGTACATGGTCATGATAAATATTAACGCCGCATGAATGCAGCCCAGTGGAGCAAGCAGGAGGAAGCTGGTAAAATACGCATGATTCAAATGACCACAGCAGTTGTTGATCCAGGGACAATGATGATCCATCTTCATCACACACCTGAGACAAGAAACCATTTTTATATTAATTATACATGTTTGACATATAAGCACATAGTGGTAAAATAATAAATGAAATTTAACAGTTAAAATTTGCACATAGTTTCAAACCTGTATGACTATTTTCAGGAATGTTTAGGTCTACAGCAGGGGTGTCAAACTCCGGTCCTAGAGGGCCGCAGCCCTGCAGAGTTTAGTTCTAACCCTGCTCTAACACACAAACCATATAGTTGTCAAACAAGCCTGAATGACTTGATTAGCTGGATCAGGTGTGTTTAATTAGGGCTAAATCTGAACTGAGTTTGACACCCCTGGTCTACATGTTTGGAACAACATGAATAAAATTAAAAATTTTGGCTTAAAGGAGAAGTCCACTTCCAGAACAACAATTTACAAATAATTTACTCACCTCCTTGTCATCCAAGATGTTCATATCTTTCTCTCTTCAGTTGTGAAGAAATTATGTTTTTTTAAAGAAATGCATTTCAGTATTTTTTTTCCATATAATGGACTTCAATGGTGCCCCGAATTTGAACTTGCAAAATGTAGTTTAAATGCAGCTTCAAAGGGCTCTAAACAATCCCATCCATGGAAGAAGGGAAACGATCTGTCGTTTTTTCTAAAAATAAATTTTTTTATACTTTTTAAGCACAAAAGCTTGTGTAGCACTACCTCTGGGTTGCGCGTCCACGACGCTACAAACTGCGGAACACGTCGAAAGGTCACACGCAACGTAGGCGGAACTACAGACCCAGTGTTTGCAAAGCGAACGTGCAAAGACTAAGTAAGTGGAAGTAAAAAGTCAAACGCTGTTTACAAACAAAAAAGTACAACAATGTCAGACGATTCTGAAGTTGTAGGAGAAAATGAGATGGAGTTTTTCACCATATCCTACCTTTTTGAGCCGGAGTACACAGACGATGAACTTAGATGTGATTCCACAGTACGTAACGTTAGCGTCGTGGACACGCATCCCAGAGCTAGTTTCCGTTTCGCTAGATAAGACCCTTCTTCTGCAGATAGGATCGTTTAGAGCCCTTTGAAGCTGCATTTAAACTGCATTTTGCAAGTTCAAAATTGGGGCACCAATAAAGTCCATTATATGGAAAAAAATCCTGAAATGCTTTCATCAAAAACTATAATTTCTTTACGACTGAAGACAGAAAGACATGAACATCTTGGATGACAAGAGGGTGAGTATATTATTTGTAAATTGTTGTTCTGGAAGTGGAGTTCTCCTTTAACTATCTCTTTTAAGCTAAAGTCAACAATGATTGTTTTCAAACAGGTTTCTTAAATACTTAAAATGGTATAGTCCAGCCCCAAACTAACACCATTGGTTTAACCAATAATGCTGTGTTTGGCAGGTTTTTTTTTTTGCATTTTTGAGGTAAATTAACTTACAAATGACATATAATAGCATATTAAAGAGGGATGGGATTTTTTTTTCACACTTTAGCTTTAAAATGTATCCACAGTAATAGACACCAGCTTTTTAAACAAATCTACCTGTTACATTTGCGACAGTGATGTGACCTTGGGGCTTTATAGCCTTTGCACAATCTACAGAACTGTAAGTACATTGTATCTTGTTGATTCTCCTGTTAGAAAACACAAACAACAAAATAAGTCATATTAGACTTGCTGACAGACAATATTGTACAACAGACACATGCTTTAAAATCTTTCTATACAGTACTGTTAAAAGGTTTGGGGTCAGTAAGATTTTGTTGGAAAGAAATACTTTTATTCAGCACGGATGCATTAAATGAATTCACAAGAATGAATAACATTTTAAAATATTACAATTAATATAGAAAACAGTATTTTTATCAAATATACTGCCGTTCAAAAGTTTGGGATCAGTACGATTTGTGATTTTTTTTTTTTAAAGAATTCTATTATGCTCATTAAGGCTGCATTTATTTGATCAAAAATACAAAAAAACAGTAATATTGTGAATTTTTATTACAGTTTGAAATAATGGTTTTCTGTTTTAATCTATTTTAAAATATAATTTATTTCTGTGATGCAAAGCTGAATTTTCATCAGCCATTTCTCCAGTTTTCAGTGTCACATGATCCTTCAGAAATCATTCTAATACGCTGATTAAGTACTTTTCTTATCAATGTTAGAAACAGTTGTGCTGGCTAATATTTTTTAGAACCTGTGATTATTTTTTCAGGATCACTTTTTTATCAATTTTGCACATCCTTGGTGAAAAAAGTATTAATTTCTTTCAAAAAAAGAAAGAATAAAAATGTACTGACCACAAACTATGCTGTTCTTTTTAACGTCTTTTTTAACTTTTAATTTATTATAAAATCTTGAAAGAAATATCACAGGTTCCAACAAAATACTAAGCATCACAACTGTTTCCAACATTGATAATAAACCAGGATATTAGAATGATTTCTGAAGGATCGTGTGACACTGAAGACTGGAGTAATGATCCTGAAAATTCAGCTTTGCATCACAGGAATAAATTAGATTTGAAAATATATTCACATAGAAAACAGTTATTTTACATTGAAATAATATTTCACAATATTTCTGATTTTTCTGGATTTTTGATCAAATAAACAAAGCCTTGATGAGCATAAGAACCTTCTTTAAAAACATTTAAAATCTTACTGATCCCAAATTTTTGAACGACTTTTGGTGAGCATAACTTTGAACAAAAATTATAACTTACTGAAAACATCTCAAAACAGACTTACCGGTTTCCACTCTAGAGAAATGTAACCTGGGCCTACAAACATGGCATTGAAGTAGTTGTAAAGAATGAGGACAGTCCAGTTAATGAGCATGATGAAGTTAATGCTGCCTCCAGTGGTGTCTAGCGGCCAGTACCAGATTATGGAGTCCAGTATGGCCATGGAGGAGCAAACGCCGATGACCGTCAGGGCGATGATTGGACCCCAGTGGAACAGCCTCTTGACCTCATGGAGGTTCTCAAACACGATTATAGCAGACAGAATATTCATTGTTTCAGTGGATTTTAGTGTCTTTAAGGTCCTCAGTGTAACAGATGAAGTAGTCAGGCAAGTTGTCTATGTTTACTGCAGTGACTTATAGAGGTCAAAGGGCATCTTTTCTGTCTTCTCCGAAACAACCAGCGATCGGCTACGTCACCAGTCACAGGGGCCAGCCGTTTCCTAGAGTTCCAGACTCTGTCAGCGTGTGGCATCCTTCCCTACTAATCCTCTGATCGCCCTATCCTTGAGCTAAAGCCAGCCATCCATCTGAAGAGAAAACAGGTGGAGAAATAAGGAACATGGAGGAGGAAGATAGAATACAAATGACTCATCTCACACAAAATGTGAACATGGTAACCATAATATACACTACCAGTCAAAAGTTTTAGAACAGTAAGATTTCTCTACTGCTCACCAAGCCTGCATTTATTTGTTTCAAAGTACAGCAAAAGCAGTAATATTGTGAAATCTTTTTACTATTTAAAATAACTGCTTTCTATTTGAATATATTTTAAAATGCAATTTATTTCTGTGATCACAGCTACATTTTCAGCATCATTACTCCTGTCTTCAGTGTCACATGATCCTTTAGAAATCATTCTTATGTGCTGATTTGCTGGTCTAGAAACATTTATTATTAGTAATATTAATAATAATAATAATATTTAAAACAGCGGAGTACATTTTTTCTTTAATGAATACAAAGATCCAAAGATCAGCATTTATCTGAAATAAAAAGCTTTTCGTGACATTATACACTATACCATTATACCATTTCTTTTCTTCTGCGAAATGATAGAAATTAAAACTTTTATTCAGCAAGCATGCTTACACTGATCAAAAGTGATGATAAAGAAATTTAAAATGTTAAATAATATTTCTATTTCAGATAAATGCTGTTGTTCTAGAATGTTCTATTCATCAAAGAAAATTCTACTCAGCTGTTTTCAACAATAATAATAATAATAAACATTTTTTAAGCAGCAAATCAGAATATAAGAATGATTTCTGAAGGATCATGTGACTGGAGTAATGATGCTAAAATCAGCTTTGAAATCACAGGAATGATTTACATTTTATAATGTATTAAAATAGAAAACAGTTATTTTAAATAGTAAAAAAATCTATCAATCTAATGTGAGGACACTACACCTACTTTGGTATTTCTTGTAATTGAATATTCATTATTTTCTCACTTCCATACATGTCACTGTCACTCCACTGTTTTTTTTTTATACGTAATGTGAATAAATTCAAATGTGACACTGTCTAGTTCTAAAAATACGTTTTTGCTAAAGGCTAGGCCAACTGACTTCACAACACAAAATGCAGTAACACTTCGCTTATCTATTTGTGTTCTACATCGTTATTAACCCCAGTTTGTTTAGTAATGTTATTATAATAAAGTAGGATTAAAGAAAAATCAGGACTACGAAGAGAATAAAGTGGTTAATGTTAAATGTCAATTATTGTGCTTCAGTGGCTGCACTCCTTGTGTTCTTGTGGCACACCCAAAGCTTTGTTTCTATGCATTACATCATTTAGGTTAAACGTACTTGGTCTGATTATTATTAGCTTTGGGTTGTGGTTAAACAAGCACACACATAAAAGAACAAGATGTCCAGTACCAGAAAAAACTCAGAAACTCCATCAAGTTGTTGTCAGTCTACATTAACTGACCGGTTCTCTGTTACTCAACATCCTGTTTAAATGCAATCTGATTTCAGAGTGCATTCAATGGATTTCTACATATATTATATTAGAATACAAGAAAACAGAGTCTAGATGCAGAAATTATCTTTATGTTTAAAAAGACCAATCCTTATGATATCAACGTTAGACCTTACCAATGACATATGTCTCGAGAAAGGTCAAGGTTACTAATAAAGACATATATATCATATATATATCAAGTTTTGTATCTTTCATTATGACGGCAGCAACATTTATAGCTTTGATTACTGAGGAGATTGTTTTAAAAATGAAAAAAAATCATCGTTAACACATACCTCGACATTTCCTTGTGCGATCAGAGTCCAAGAAAATCTGACAGCCACGCTTAATATGAATCAATTAACTTGCTATCTGACACCCGTAATATTGTCAAACCCGAAATCTTTTTTTAAGACAACAAAAGCATAATTCAACGAGAAAGACAATACAAATACACGCGCGAATCACACCTCAGCGGAACCATTGACAGGAAGAGATCGTGAACAAATTCCCGTGACACCACCCGGAAGTGACGCGGACGTCAATAAGAAGCAGACACAAGCAACAGTGTGTAACGCAGCACAGTTCATCCCTCTTTTAATCTTTTAAAACAAAAATACAACATGTCTTCGGATTTTGAAGCGTACGAGCAGGACTTTGGTACCCTCACTGCGGAAATAACCAACAAAATTGGAAGAATACCCAAACTAGCCGGTGGTAAGTGGCTGGTATATGAGCTACTAGCAAAACATTGATGTCAGGAAGACATAAACAACGCATTTAATGATTTATTCCTACTGCTGGTGTGTCTAGTTAGTATATTATTTAGAAACGTCCCATATCATTTGTCAATTAAGCTATGGTTTCATGAGGGTCATGGTGTCAGATATCCACTGTGTCAGATGAGTCTCTAGTGATGTCTGAGGATACAGGATTTGGGTGACCTGGATCTTGGATGTCATGTTGTGTTTGTTGGACTTAAAGAATTGGATGAAGTAGATAAGAGTGTAAGTTTGGAGCTCCTAGCATTAAACAGCAGACAGTATAGACAGTGTACAGTGTGACAGGGATGCAAGATCCTCCTTTGACACCTGTTTGTGTTGTTGACATCCTTTTTGGGGTTAATTGTCTTCATTACTCTCCGTTATAAAATAGACTAAACATAAAATGCCATTAAGCTGTTGTTATGAACACAAATACACACACACACACACACACACACAAAACAAACAAACAAATAAAAAAATAATTGTTGTCAGACCATGGATACAATATATCAGAAATCTTTTACATATTTCAGGCCAAGGATTGAGAGATGGGACAGGGACCCTCAGTGATATTGTTTAAAAATTAGTTTTCCATTTTAAGCACGGCTGTCTAATTTTTATAGTATTAAGTTGTATTTACTCTTACACTTTATTAAGATGCTTACATTAGCCATATATGTCTGCATTTAATATGTTTCAATGTCGAACACTGAAAAACAGTCCACAAAACCAGTCATAAGTAGCACAAGTATATTTGTAGCAATATCCAACAATATATTGTATGGGTCAAAATTCTCGATTTTTCTTTTATGCCAAAAATCATTAGGGTATTAAGTAAAGATCATATTCCATTTAGATATTTTGTAAATTTCCTATCGTGAATATATTAAAACTTAATTTTTCATTAGTAATATGTATACATTGCTAAGAACTTTATTTGGACAACTTTAAAGGTGTTTTTTTTTCACAATATTTAATTTTTTTTTTAATATATATTTTTATTTTTGCACCCTCAGATTCCAGATTTTCAAGTAGTTGTATCTCGGCCAAATATGGTCCTACTATTGTCTAATTAAAAAAGAAGACCCTTACATGACACTTATTGTGTGACCCTTCAGGACTTATCACGTAATCCTTCCATTTTAATAATTCTATTATGCTGATTTGGTGCTCAAGAAATATTTCTTACTACTGTCAATATTTAAAACAGTGATACAGTGTTATTAAAAATACTTTTATTCACCAAGTACTCATTAAAATTATTATAAATAACAGTGAAGACATTTGTAATGTTCCAAAAGATTTCTATTTTAAATAACTATTTTCAATTTAATATAACCTCCTACTGATCAACAAATGCTGAAAAAGATAAAACAGTTTACACAAAAATATAAAGTAACCAAAACTGGTAAACACTGATAATACCATCCATTATTATTATCATTATTTAATAAACTGATAATAATCAAGAAGAAAAAGCATATTGGAATGATTATGATGTAACATTAAAGACTGGAGACTGACACCAATAAAAACTTAAAAAAAAAAAAGCAAAAATCAGCATATTGGAAGATTACTGAATGACAATATGTCTCTGAAGACTAGGGACTGACACCAATAAAAACTAATAATAATAATTCAGCAAAAATCAGCATATTAGAATGATTTCTGAAGAATCATGTGATACTGAAGACTGGAGTAATGATGCTGAAAATTCAGTTGGTCCCCTGCAGTACCACCATGGAGCCTCTAGAGGTCATGGACCCCTGTTGTATCACCCTTTACTAGGTCAGCATAGATTATGTACTGTATTCACATATCAGACATGTACACAGAGGCAGTTCATGTCAAAATATGTATGCTAAACACTAGACTGTTTAGTTACGTGTTGAAAATGATTTCCAGCTTGAACTTTTTAGGATTGCAAGTTGTCATAAGTCTACATCTATATCTGTAAAACTACTGCTGTTTCACTTGTGTGCTTTCAATTACTCAAAACGGATGAATAGGTTGCCATGGGGACAATTCTGTGAGATAAGAGTGTGATGGTGGATAGGTAAGAGAAAGCTGAGAGAGTTTAAAAATAACCTTATTATGTCATCAAACCTGTGTATTTAAAGGATCTTCTTTCCAGTCACAACAGTGTCCCATAAGGAAAATGTTTCATGCTGTTATGGTCTGATTTGCATGGATGGTAGAATGATAACAGAGGTTTGTATAAATAGATAAAGAATAAGCTGCCTGAAATACATTATATTTATTCCTTTTAATATTCATATATTTTGCACAGTATAACTGTTAATGTATAAAGTATTGTTCAAACGTTTGGGGTTGGTAAGATTTTTTTTTTTTGTTTGTTTTTGTTTTGTTTTGTTGTCTAACATTGATTGTTGTTTCTTATTCTCACCAAGCCTGGATGTATTTAATCAAAAATACAGTAAAATAGTAATACTGTGAAATTGTTTTAATTTAAAATAACTGGTTTCTATTTTAATATATATTAAAATGATATTTATTCCTGTTATGGGAAAGCTAAATTTTAGCATCATTACTCCACTCTTTAGTGTGGCATGATCCTTGAGAAATCATTGATATGCTGATATGATGCATATTATTTTCAATGTTGAAACATTTTTTATTTTTTATGGAACCATGATTTTTGTTTCATTAATAAATTGAAATAAAAAACAAGACATTTCAATATCATTTATTTGAAGTAGAATATCTTTACTTTTGATTAATTTATTACTTTCTTAATGAACAACAGCATTAATTTATTACTGACCTAATTAATTTCTTAATGATTTTACTGTTCCAAACTTTTAAACGTTAGTGTACATTGTCCTGCTAATATAATGATTGCATTTTTTAGGCATAAATCTCTTTCTTTACTGCCCATATGTTTAAATTATGTTAATTCTGTCGGTGCACTCTTGCTGATTTGTTTATATCTTGATATTTTGATGCTTTTTGTAATAATTGTATAGATATTATGGTAACACTTTACAATAAGGTGTGATTTGATAACAGTAGTTAATGTATTAACTAATATAAACAATGAACAGTACATTTATTGCAGCATTTATTAGTCTTTGTTAATAAAAATACAGTTGTTCGTTTTGATTTGAAGATTAATAAATGCTGTAATGTTCATTCTTAGTTCATGTTAACTAATGAAACCTTATTGTAAAAAGTTCCCGATATTATTTCTGTTAATTAACTGATTGATATTACATCAGTTTAGAGACTGAATTTCTGAATCCTCTGAGATGTTCCAACACAAGCCTCATGGCCAAGAGAAATGCCAATGTTAGCTTGAGTTTATTGTTTTCAGTGTTTCTGTATGCTTGTTTGGCCTTTTTGAACTGTTCAGGGAAGCCAAAGTGCGGAATTGCTAGATATGGTCTGTCCTCTGGAAATTCTCCTCAGGATACTTTTGATGTTGATACAACTTTTTGTTTTGCTCACATTGTGAACTTCAGAAATGTAGTTCAGTTTCAGTTCAAAATTCAATGCAAAAAAGTATTCAAGATCTTGTTCTGAAACTAAAAGTCAGTGAAAGGCAATGAAAGGTTACTTTCATACAGTCTGCTGACTTTTAATATAAATGATTGCTTTCAGTCAGTATTAAACCTCAGAGGTCTGGTCACATAATAACCTGATGTACTCGCTCGGTGCTTCTATTGTACGTCAACAAAAGGTGAGAAGGATTAATCACTTATTCAAAATCGTACGGCGGCGAGCGCTCAGTTGGGCGAGCGCTGTCAAACAATTGCAAACCCGATTGGCTTTTCTTTGCATTATTTAAGCATATTGAAAAGACTGAGAATGTGGTGAATTGTTGAAGCTTAAATTGCTTCTTCAGAGCTTGGCAGAAACAAACAGTGTGTCATCAGACCGGCCCACCACCAGCTGCTAAATGTGTTTAAATAAGTCGACTGAATATGAACAAAGCCATAAGCAAAGCATGCTCATTAGTGATGGCCAAACCTTCCTCGCTTTTGCCAGAGGAGTTGGGCTCTCAAATCTCAATTATGGCCATAAAAAGCGCTTTTTCCTCTTTCGTAGGTACACATATTTGTTTGCGACCAACAATGGCTTCAACAAAGCAGCTTACGCTGTTATTCTCATGGCATTGTACAGTGTCACATGTGTAGAAACATTGATAAAAACCAGTGGACAGATATAATGCCCTTGGCCATTTTTCCCGCTCAAACCGAGTGAATTGATTCACTTGAGAATCTCCAAGATGTTTTGTTGAACAGCGCAAAACTTGTAGTTGCGAAACATGAATTTGAAAATAATGCAAGGCCTTGCTCCATTAAACATAAATGTGTGTGTTTTTTGTAGGTAGATTTGCACAAAGAGAATGAGCTGTCAATCAGTCTCAATGAAAAATTGAGCAGAGATGCAAAGATGCGTCTGCAAGTCGAACTTTTCTCAGTGCAACGCTTTGCCCAAAGAGCAGCTGACCTTGTGGTACTGCCCCATGCACCTGCAATAGTGAGATATATATTTCAACCTGCCCTATGCCAGGGGTGAATAGAGAGGCCCCAGTGTTTGCTCACCTTGTAGAGAATCGCCCCTGGCTGTTTACACTGTGTGGGCTGTGAGGTTGCACACGGATTTTAAAAATGGATTGATGACCACCAAAAGACATTGGAAAGCCAAAGGGCAAAACAGAAGTTCACTTTAGTTTCCAGCTTATTGACAGCTTCCCGTTTGATATCGCTTGATGTTTTTTTTCGTCATGATTAGTGCTATCGCTTGACATGGTTTGATGTGCTTCGCTGGTCTTGTTTGATCAGTAGATGTACTGATGTTCTTTCGCAGGGTTATTTATTTATAGCTTGCTTCTATCATTACAAAATTCATATTATAAATGAATAGTTCTGGCTCTGGGCGCTAACTGTTCAAAACCGCATTTCAGCTGTGCTAAAATACATGATGATGTAACGGCTATCAAGACTGTGTTTTCATGTAAAAACAAATACAATTGTATTAAATAATGCAGTTAAAATTCTATTGCCGTTCACTGAAATATTATATTGTAAAATAAATTGGTGCTCAAGAAACATTTCATATGAAGAGTTTATTTGCAAAAACAGGTTTTTGCAAAAAATTTTTTTTTTTGCAGATTTCTGTTTTTACCTTACTTAACCAAAACTATTTTGGTTATGTATATTATTTTATTATTCTATCATTATTTTTAGTCAAGTACTACAAAATTGTAATGCACTGATGCCTAAAAATTGCTTGTAGCATAAAAATTGTTTATATTAATGTATTTTATTTATTATTTGTCTTTCTTAACTAAAACTAATTGTATTTTATTTTTGATAACACTTTAAATTTTTATTATTTTATTATTCTATCATTATTTTCAGACATTATAAGCATTGATGGCTAAAAATGGCTTGTGGCATAAAAATGGCTTATATTAATGTTTTATTTATTATTGATCTTACTTAACCAAAACTAATTTTATTTTAGTTTTGATCATTTGTTTTTTTTTTTTTTTTTTTTAATTTTTATTATTTTATTATAATATTTGACTGAAAATAATGATAGAATAAGTTATAATACACTGATGCCCACAAATTGTATTTAACATTAAAGTGTTTTATATTAATGTGTTTCATTTATTATTTATCTATCTTAACCAAAACTAATTTTATTTTATTGTTTATTTATTTATTACTTTTTTTATTATTCTATCATTATTTTCAGTCAAATACTAGAAATTATAATGCACTGATGCCTAAAAATTGCTTGTAGCATAAGTGGTTTACATTAATGTTTTTAATTTATCTTTCTTAAAATAAAACAAATTTTTATTTTATTTATTTATTTATTTATTTCTATTATTTTATCATTATTTTAGTCAAATACTAGACATTATAATGCACTGATGCCTAAAAATTATTTGTAGCAAAAAAATGATTTATATGAATGTGTTTTATTTATTATTTATCTTACTTAAAAACTATTTTTTTAAATATTTTTTTACATTTTTATTATTTTATTATTCTATCATTATTTTTAGTCAAACACTACACATTATAATGCACTGATGCCTAAAAATTACTTGTAGCATAAAAATGGTTTATATTAATGTATTTTATTTATTATTCAGTTTTTATTCAACAAAGTAGTGTAGATTTCTAATATTGTTGTCATTTTTGGCATTTGATGTGGTTCCTAACAACACCTCCAAGATTACTGCCTCACTTATTTTTAGAAAAAGCCTAATGAACATGCTTGGAGAGTTAGATACGATGTACTGTATGTATTTAATTTTCCAAAAATATATATAATTAGTGAGGTGATGTCAGCACCAATAGCCTCATGGTTAGCGCCGTTGCGCTGTGGGTGCCCGAGTTCGAATCCCGGCTCGTGGACCTTTCTCGATCCCAACCCCTTCTCTCTCTTCCACGTTGCTTCCTGTCCACCTACACTGTCCTATCTAATAAAAGGCATAAAAACGCCAAAAATGTATCTTAAAAAAATAGTGAGGTGATGTAGATGCAAATTAGGAAAGAGAAATTCGGTCATGCTCTGTACATTGGCCTGGCTCGTACCAGTGGATAAAAACCAGTGCAACCTCATTGTAGTCGTTCCGAGTGGGTGGCAGAACGGCAGAGTTTGGCGGAGCTGACATGTCTCTCCTCTTTTGAGTTGCCAAGAGGCGTCTCGGCGCTCCTTCACGAACTAACAAAGGCGTTTACACGTGGAAAAATAAGACACATCAAATATGGATCTTTGTGCGTTGAGAATGTGTAAATATATCTTCAAATGCAGGCTTGTTTTTATTTGCTCCCTTGTTGTTGCGGGGGAGTCGGGCTGTTGTCATGAAGCACAGCTCCTCCATCCACTGATCAATATGTTTTCCTCTTTTTCTCTTTCAGAGGAGAAGACACAGCTGGTTCTAAATGTCGACAAACAGCTTGAAGAAGTCAGAGAGTTGGTGGGTCTTTGATCAGTAATTTCCACTCACTCGTTTTCTAAATAATGAATTTGGAAAAATTTCCCCCCTGCATAAACAACACCTGCAATGTCGCCGGTGACATGAGACACACTTCATCTGGCTGAAGGCTGCTCGGTGCTAACGGTGTGATCACATCCACATAATGCGCTTTTAAGTGACACCGCGCGACACATTTCACGCCATTATTGGGGGAAGGCGCCGTGGCAGGTGCCGAAAGGAGGGATGTGTGTCGCATGTAAATTGTCCCATCATGTCATGTTGATTGGACAGTGTAAATCAGCGGGGCCCTTTTGTGCACGCCGGTTTGCTCACATGTGACACGGACACATGTCGTAGTTGTCAGAGCTCAACCGCGCCAGAGGTTTTAATGAAGCGGCACCTCCTAACATGACTTGATTTGCCGGCTGCCTGAATCGATGCCTCTGCGCTGACTCCAGTTGACAATAAACAAACCAGACAGTTTAATTGTTTTTGTATCACAATTTGATTGTTTACACTGAATTTAATTGATGTTTCCAGCTCGAGCAGATGGACCTGGAGGTCCGAGAGATCCCGATTCAGAGCCGAGGCATGTACAACAGCCGTCTGAAGAGCTACAAGCAAGAGATGGAGAAACTTGAGAAAGATTTTGTGAGTATTAAAAACGTCCCTACACCAAACAAAGCGCACACGTATTGCTTGAATACTTTCATGGGCCGCTTTCTTCTTCACATCAACACGCGCACATACGCACGTGGTCCGAAGCTCGCTTCTTCAACTCTAAAACCACCGAAGGTCATTGACATTTCCACTGTGGTTAATTCAGAGTGTATTTTTTGCAACTACCACTTGGGCCAAGGAGAGCAGACCTGTATTTTTCGCCAGATGTCCTTGTTTAGTTATTCATAACTCTACCTGCCCATGAAGAATCTACCCCACACACATCAAACCTTAATGAGGCGCTTTTCCTCTGAAGCCAAATTTTTCCTTTGCTTGTTTTACATCACCATGTTTGTCTTACTCCCATACTGTAATAGTCCTATTCAAATACACATCTTTTTGCTTTCCCTGATGTGGTCACAATTACGTTATAGTGGGTAAGGAGAGGATAAACTGAACACAGTAAACAAACTTTGATTCTGTAACATTTAGAATATGAGGTGTTGGCCTTGCCTTTTGTCTTGTAAGAGTTTCTGAGACCAGGTTAATATACAACATTCGCTGTTTCTAGTAAACCCTCTTGTGTTTCAGTAAAAAAAAAAAAAAGTATATATAGTTTTATGCAAAAGTCTGGGAACCCCTTGTAGAATCTTTGAAAAGTGAATAATTTTAACAAGATCATACAAAATGCATGTTATTTTTAGTAGTGTCCTAAGTAAGATATTTTACATAAAAGATGTTTACATATAGTCCACAAGACCAACAAATTGTTGAAATTATTAAAATAACCCTCTTCAAAAGTTTTTGAACCCTTGGTTCTTAATACCGTGTGTTGTTACCTGGATGATCTACGACTTTTTTTTTTGTTTTGTGATGGTTGTTCATGAGTCCCTTGTTTGTTCTGAACAGTTAAACTGAGCACTGTTCTTCAGAAAAATCCTTCAGGTCCTGCAAATTATTTGTTTTTCCAGCATCTTTTGCATATTTGAACCCTTTCCAGCAGTGACTGTATGATTTTGAGATCCATCTTTTCACACTGAGGACAGTTGAGGGACTCAAACACAACTATTAAAAAAGGTTCAAACATTCACTGATGCTTCAGAAGGAAACACAATGCATTAAGAGGCGGGGGTGAAAACTTTTTGAATTTGAGGATCAAGCTACATTGTACTTAATTTGTCTCCCGGGAAACATGCAAGTATCTTCTGTTACTTTCGAAGGGCAGTACTAAATGGAAAAAAATTATATTTCAACAAAAAATTTGGACATATTCATCCTGTTCAAAAGTTTTCACCCCGACCACTATATATATATATATATATATATATATATATGTATGTGTGTATGTATGTATGTATATATGTGTGTGTGTGTGTGTATATATATATATATATATATATATAAATATAATTTAATTATAATTATAATTATTTATTATTATTATTTTATAATTATATATTAATTGTAAACATATAAAAGAAATGTAAAATAATTATATAAAATAAATAACTGTTAACATTACATTAATTACTAAAATGAACAACCAATGAACCATTTATTACAGTATTCATTCATCTTTCTTAATGTTGGTTAATAAAAATACAGTCGTTTATTGTTAGTTTGTGTTAGTTCAGTGCGTTAATTAACAAGCAAAGCTTATAATAACGCATTAGTAAATGTTGAAATTAATATCAAGAGTAATAAATGCTGTAGAAGTATTGTTCATTCTTAGTTCATGTTAACTAAAGTAGTTAATTAACGTTAACTAATGAACCTTATTGTAAAGTGTTACCTATATTTCTTTAATTAACTTAAATTTTTATTGTTTGTCATCCTTCCACATAAATATAAATATACATACAATATACATATTACATATATATTAGCAAATTGAATGTGTTGTCCTTCCACACCAAGTATATAAATAAATGTAGTTTTTATGTAGTTAGTAATCATATACTTATTTAATATATGTAATTACATAATTGTAATTGCCATATATACACACATTTATAAAATACTTATTTATTGGTTTATTTAGTATATAGTACCTTACACACAAGTATAGATTATATATTTATACATATTTAGAAATATTTATATTTATAAAATCATTAAATAAAACAACCAACAAAATAAATATTAACTATGTATATTTATGTAATTCATATGGAAGGATAACATGTATATATGTGTCCTTTTGAAAAGGATAAAAAAAAAAAAAATCATCTATAGTATATATCACATTGGTATTCAACCATTTTAATGCATTTCAGTCCCTCTGTAGCCTTGTTCTCTTTGCAATCCACTCCATTCACTGATGCCACCATATGAAGTCTCAGCACGCAGCAAATTCTCTTCATCTGAAGTCGCTGCTTTCAAACCCAGCACCTGCACCTAACTCAAGGTGCTCTTGATATCAATTACCAGATGGCTACGGCATCCACAACGATTCCAAAAAGGCTGACATAAATGAGGAGATTTTTTGAAAAGGATCTTTTGCCAGTGATCTGATGTTGTGCCGCTGTGCTGATAGCTCAGATCACAGTGGAGATCTCTCGTCTCCGAGGGGCCTCACGTTCCTCACCGTGGGCATTTAATTGGCCGATGATTAATCTTTAGCTTCTCCTGCTTGACTGTTGCCATGCTTAATTATCATGCAATTAACACCCGCTGTGAAAGGGTTTAGTGCACCGTTCGTGGTTGCATTCCTTTGCCTTTCACCTCGTTTTTTTTGTGGATATATTTCTGTGCAAACTAATCGTGGATATGCAAGATGTTGGGTGCTGTTAACACTGTAAGCCGTCAAGTGTTTTGTGCTTTCCAAACTAGGTTTAGTAGATCAAATGTTTTAACATTTTCTGATAATTAAACAACTTCACTGGGTGAAGTAAATTCACTGGGCAAATTCACTGGGCTTGATAGTAATAACAATTAAATTACTTACAGTAGTAAATATTTAAAAAAAATAGTATATATATATTTTTAATCAGACAGATGTTTTTGATGTTCATAGAATGAGTTAGTAATTGTTCTGATTGAACGTCGTTTTATTCTCCTAACTACTTTGAGTTTATGTGCATTTGAAGAACAGATCCCCCTGAAGCCGACGGTGATAGCAAACCCCAGAAACTTGTCCTAAAGCCGGGAGATTCAGCTGGCTCCTCAGAAGTGCCAAATGCTTTAGCGTGGATGGCTTATCCTCTCTGCCACGCAACGTGAGCACACACGCACACTTCTAAGAGGTGTCAGGGAGAGGGCCATCGCTGCTTTCTCTAAAAAAGCAGAGGCTTTGTTGTGCTTCCACGGGAAATCAAGGCCTTGTCCTGCCCTTCCCCTCCTCTGGCCTCCCTGGAGCTTCTCTCTCTTTACCCTCGTTCTCACTCACCCGTTCACCCGCGGTTTGAAGTCTTCGCTCCATCCCACTCGCCAGACTAAGCCTCCTGTTCGGCGGCAGACGGGGACCGGCCGACCTCTTAACCCTGCCATTTTTCAAGAGAAAGTAGGCAGATATCAGAAGGACATCCCGAAGGTATGCTCCCTTCATGATGGCTTCATTTTGATAATGGGGGCGCCGGGTCTTAAAGCCGAGAACCCCCGCGGAGGCCTTATATTAGCAAAAAAGCCAGAGTGCTAGAGATATAAAAACAAGCACATGCTCACAAAACAAAATGAAATGAAATAAAATGAAAAAGCTTATTTGGGTTTGGCTGGGAGTCATCAGTGGCTGTTAAAGCCAGACATAAAAGTCAGCGCCTCTTAGAGGCACATTTGATTGGTCAAAAAAATGTGATAGATTTGTAATTTAATAACAGCAACTGGGAAAAATATATTTAAAGCAAGTGAACTTTGTTTGTCTATGCCACATATCTGTCAACTCTGTTACTTGGTCAAATCAAAAATGTATCAGACACCTTCATCATTTTTCACATTATCAGTGTATTTGCTATAGTTTAGAAAATGGTAATACAATATGACAAGAACTCCGAGTTAAACTGTCAGAACAAATTCATCTTGATAATCACGAATTTATTTATTTATTCAGACACCTTCAAGGTTCCTCACATCATCACAGTTTATTCGTTACAGTTTAGAAAAAAGAACTCAAGAGTTAAACTGTGTTAGAACAAATTCAGCTTTATAATGTCAGATAACTTTGATAAAAAGGTATATGTAACAAAACATGACCAGGTCAAAGTGCCAAATCAAATTTTTGATCCCAAATTGTGTCCTTGGACCACAAAACCAGTCATAAGGGTCAATATTTCTAAACTGAGATTTATACATAATCTGAAAGATCAATAAATAAGCTTTCCACTGATGTAAGTTATGATTGGGCAATATTTGGCTAAGATGCAACTGTTTGAAAATCTTGAATCTGAGGGTGAAAAAAAAAAAAAAGGGAAAATTCGAGAAAATTGCCTTTAGAGTTGTCCAAATTAAGTTCTTAGCAACGCATACTAATCAAAAATTACATTTTTTATTTTTTATTTACAAAATATCTTCTTGAAACATGATTTTTACTTAATATCCCAATGATTTTTGGCATTAAAAAAAAAAGTATAATTTTGACCCATACAATGATTTTTTTGCCATTGCTACAAATATACCTGTGCTACTTATGACTGGTTTTGTGGTCCAGGGTCACAGTTTTTATCAATTTTACTGGGAATAATGCATCACAGTTTTCTTTATTTTGCTATCCTCACTTACATAAATAAACTAGTGTCCTGCACCTACTAGGGAAAAAAAAAGATGTGTAATTTTGTATGACTGTATATTAAGATGTTACAGGATCCACTTTTGTTGATATCCTAAATTAATTTCCTATACTTTTAATCACCACAGTATTTATAGGAAATAATATATAAAGGATTTATGGGTGGTATCTTGTTTCATTTGATGGAGTTACCTTGTTTATCCACCCATAAGAGCGAGCTTCCGGTCTCATCCGCGGTCTAGCAGTTTTTAGCTGTACAAAACAGCTCGTTTTGCTGCTTGATATTGATATTGGTGTTACTTAACATATTAATTTAATGTATCATCATCTTTTATGAACACGCTGTTTTGTAGTGAAACAGTTTTACCGTTTACTGCAGGTTGTTATTCTTCTCATTATTTTCCTAATAAACCGGAAGTCTCGCTTATAGACTTACTTCCGCGTTGAAGAATAAATTGGATACAAAGCTAAATATATTTTCATGTAGAAAAATATTTAGTTTTCTCTTTGATTTTGTCACATTAACACAGGGATGATAAACCTAGCTAAACTGCATCGTCAGGCTCAATTCCCGGTTCTGACACATTTCCTTCTGTGAACGACAGATGGCGACATTGTTCAAGGTATCAGGAAGAAATCCTCATCACCGCTTTTAGGCAATTGCTAATCAAAGCCGTTTTCTTAGATATAGATAGACCATTGGTCTTCTTTTGACTTTTCTCCTTTGAGGAACTCTGAGATTAAACGCTGTGAATATTCTGGGTGATGGGGTACTTGTTTGCTCATTTGGAGGGCAAGTAGAGCTTGTGGGCAAAGCGACTGGGGTGATGTTTGAGTACAGGTCTCTCCCACCTTTCTACACTCAAAGACTTTTGCTCAAGTGTTCTGCTTTGCTCTCAGCACTATAGTGTTTTAATCTTTATGAACTGTGCTCTTTTAATGGACTGACTTTTGAGACTAATAGTCTTTTAGCAGCTGGCATCACATTTGCATAATCGCTTATGAATGTGCAGTTATTTTAGATTAATTATTAGTTTTTTGCTAAAACCTGATTTTTAGTTTGTATAAATTGTGAATATTTTAGTTATATTAATGCAGAGTTTAATAGTAATACGGTTGTGTTTACATGACAAAATTTAGCATCGTTAGCTTTTATTTTATGCTATTTTATTTTCTAGATATAGAGAGAATGTAGAAAAAGCATGCAGTCCTAAGCCAAAGATGTGCAAAGAAAATGTCATTTAGCTTGTTTGGTCGTTCTACAGATTATAAATGTCATATGTGCCTTTATAATTTTTGTACACTCACAAGACAATTATGAGAATTTCTCTTATTTTAAATTCCATGTCCCTATTCAAAATTGCAACAATTGCTTGAATAATTCCTGTAAGCAATAAGTAAATTGCTTTGACTCTAGCTGTTAGTATTCAGGACCCCCGAAGCATTTATCAAGTCACTGTTGTCATTGTTTGGCATTGAATCAATTCAAACATTGTTTATCAGAGCAGATTATTTTTTTTTAATAGGTATGAAGTTCAAATGACCTTGAAATAAAATGTTGAATGCTAACATTAATACACTATATCTTTTTAGTAATTCTTGAAGAATACTTTTTCAGGGTCTTCTCTGACCTCAATGGTTTGCTGAGACTTTTTGTAAGATCTAAGAATTGTATATTATGACCAATAACAGAAAACATAAAAGATTTAATCCGATTTATCAAAGGCATTTGTAGTAATATGACTAATATTAAGCGTTTACGCTGAAAATATACAATGTGACCTAGTTTTTCAGTGGTAAATTTGCCCTAGTTGTTAAAAAAATGTCAGATTGCAGGCAGCTTTGTTATTTTGTTAAAATTGTCTTGCAAGGATAAATTGACGCCTTTGAATGATTTGTGACGTTTATCAAAAAGTCTTTCTTTAACAGTTTGTCAACTGACAGTTTTACATTATAAAATCGCCGGTCAAGGTCCAGGTCACAGATTGTGTAAAACTTTGTTGGAGTTTGTTAAATCCCTTCATGGGTTTGTCAGATAAGTGAACTGAACACAGGTTTGTCAATCATCTTGATGAAATCCAATGACTTCAATAAAACTTTGTTGCACTTCCCCAAGTTAAACTTTTAATCGTCTTGCTCTTCTCATCTGCAGACTTGTTGCAGCCTTTAGTGCGCTATATCAAGTTTTACTCGCACAACATACTTTCCAAATAAGCCTTTTGAATCTTTCAGAATCAAAACTCGAAACTTGTTTCTTAGAGTTCTTGTTATACCAAGTCATCTATTACAGCAGCTTTCACAAAAGCGAAGCATGACAGACGTACTTGACCTGGATGTTCGACACTTTTAATCGCTTTAAATTAGAGCCGAACGCACGCTTGGAAAAACTCTTGATTGTTGTCTGATTGTTTCATGGCGCTAAGAAGGTAATGCAGATTAGGATAGTTGTGTCCTTTGAGTTTAGCAAGCCTCCTATGATGCCCAAGTCCAATCACACTCCCTGATTACAAACCTTCTGTGTTTATTATGGAAATCTCACGGATTGATGGGATTCTTTTTCTGAGATGGTACCGATTTAAGAAGGGACTAAATTGATCTTTTGAACACGTCTTTTATTATGGAGTTGTTTTACGCGGGGCGTCTCGCGGATTGGTTGCTACTCTGAGATGGGATTGTGGGGCTTTGCAGAGATCAGCGCTGTGGCGCGTGCTCTAATCGCAGTGATGGGACGATGATGAGGTGAAGGACTGTGTCACTCGAAGGAGAAAATCAAGCCTCCATGGCTGGGAATGAACAGCCCATGTACTTAATAAGAAGTGGAGTTTTTTTTTTTTTCCCCTCAAACTAGAAAACCAGTCTGAGTGTATTTGAAATCCTAATTTTATAGCATAGTATTTGGACCTATTATATGATTTATTAAATAAATAGTAAGTTGTGATAAAGCTATGATGAAAACCATTTGTATAGTATATTAAAATAGTATTCAAATTAAATGAATTATAGCAATTAGAAAAAATTGGAAAAATATAAAACGAATATTTGTAACCCTGGACCACAAAACCAGTTTTAGGTAGCACAGGTATATTTGTAGCAATAGCCAAAAATACATTGTATGGGGTAGAATTATCGATTTGTTTCCTTTCATGCCAAAAATCATTTGGATATTAAGTAAAGATAGTGTTCCATGAAGATATTTTGTACATTTTCTACCGTAAATATATCAAAACTTTTTTTGGTTAGTGATATGCATTGCTAAAAACTTCATTTGGACAACTTTAAAGACGATTTCCGCAATATTTAGATTTTTTTTTGCACCCTCAGATTCCAGATCTTCAAATATTGTCCTAACAAACCACACATCAATTGAAAGCTTATTTATTAATATTTCATATGATGTATAAATCTAAATTTCTGGAAATTGATACTTATGACTGGTTTTGTGGTCCAGGGTCACATTTATTTATAAAAAAATACTAAAAAAAATTGTAAATTAAATAGAATTTAGCTACACATCTTCATACGTGGGTTAATATTTTAGTTACATAATTTATTGATAATTGTGCTTTGTTTTTGGGTGTTGAATTGGTTATTTTAATGGATAATCTCCTATTTGTCTCCATAGTTATGCTTGACACAGATCAGGTAGAGCTTTTCAATTCAGGACAAACACTTCCATGTTTCTGTGTGTGTGTGTCTTTTTGAGAGTGGCTGGATAATCAGACACAGCGGAGCTGTCTTCTCTCTCGGCCTGTTCCTATCGCTCCTGTAAAGTGAAAGTGACATGTGACACCCCCGGAAAATGATGAACTGACATGAGGGACGAAAAAGGGTGACAAAAAATTTTTGATTTGCCAGACCAGCTTAAGTATGAAAAATCATGAAGTATTTATGAAATGTATTATGAATCATTGGCTTGGTTCCCTTTAAAATGCACGCCCCAAAAAGAGAGAAAGAGAGAGAGAGAAAACTTTGACGTCTCAGACTCCATAGACATCAACTGGTCCTCCCCCTTAATGGAGTGATATATTTACAGTGCATATGAAATCTGTAAATTATTGCTGAGTTTTTCTCAGTAATGAGGACGAGAAAGTTATTTTGGCTTTCTGGGAGGATTTTGGCTGGAGTTAAAATGATGGTGAAAGCCTGGGGTGGAAATTTGCTTTTTGTCGTTGATTAAAATTAGGGAAATTTATGTCATATCACACTTTTTTAAAAAAAAAACAAAACATTAAGAAAGAGTAGGTTTTGGTAGCAAGCAATTTTTTGAAGTTTGTGTTTTTTCAGTGTATTTACATGCTTGATTAAATAATATTTTTCGTAATATTTTTGGTAATATATGCATTTTAAATTAATTTCTTTCTACATCCTAATTGAAATCCTAATTTCATAGCATAGTATTTGGACATATTGTATGATTTATTAAATAAATAGTAAATTGTAATAATAAAACAATAATGAAAACAATTTGTATAGTATATTAAAAATGGTATTCAAATTAAATTAGAATAATATTAATTAGAAAAAATGGAAATATAAAAGGAATATTTATTTGTAAATAATTTTAGAATGTTACCCAAGCTCATTATATTTTTGATGCATGCATTTTAAATTAATTTCTTTCTACATAATGCATCGAAAAATGGTTTTGTTGTTAGATTTATTTTATTTCTATTATTATTCTGTTATTCTACTCTTTTATTTTTATTTCTATTTGTAGAAGTTCAATTTTTATATTCTTGCTTTATTTCTTTTATTCAGTGTTATTTAGTGTTAATTTTTATTCTATATTCTATATATGTAAGGATTAATTTATTTAAAATGCATTGACAATTGTATCATCTCAATATATTTTTGTATTTTTTTTATTTAATGAATCAATTTTGTAATTATAATATTTTACTTTGTTAAATTAGTCAATTATATAATTGTATTTAAATATATTTATCAATTACCACACACACAAACAAAAAGTGTAAATGAGTTTAGAGATCATCTCTTTTCCGACAGAGATATATACAGAAAGGATTAGCAGAGGCCACGGATAAATATCTTGTCTTGAACTTCCGTCTTGAGCTCTATTGTGATGAATAGTCGCAGTTGATTTCACAGGTCCGCACTTCATTGTGACTGTGGATGAGGCCTTTGTTTAAATCTGCATTTGAATTTGGTGCACATAGGGCAGTGACAAATATACATACATGTATAGAATTAATGATGTGGTTAAGCTGCTGTGTGTGTTTGGGTATTTTTATGCTAATGACACGAACATTCATCCCAGACAATAGTCGCGTCGCGAGGAGGAGAGGGAGAGACCGAGCGAGGCGTTATTCAGCGCGTAGCCATTCATTCCCGCGTGTATTCGACACAATAATAGCATATAAGCTCGGCTTTCTTTATGACTGGTTGCGTCGGAGTGTTCTGAGATGAAACACTCAGAACAGACATCGGATACTAAATATGGCATGAACTTAGGTCAGAAGGAAAAAAACAAATCTTTTCTTTTTTTTTTTTTTCCAGAAGGAGAGAGTTAGAGAGAGAAAGATGGTTCGGGGGAGGTGAAGAAAGACAAGAAAAAAAGAAGTTATTTTCTGTGCAGGGTTCAGTGAACCATATGTGGGTAGCCACAGGCTAATAGGCGATTGGTCCCTGGCTCGCCAGGTATCTTGTGCCTCAGAAATCCCTCCTCCATTTCCTCTAATCTCACCTTTTCTCTGGTGCTGACCCAGGGAGGCCCGTTTCATTCCCCACTGCACGCCAGAGGAGAGTGCTGTGATGGGAGCCGGCCCGGCCCTGCCAGCTCTGGCAGTCTCCCTCCCCACCGGCTCTTCTCTATTGATTTCTCCACTCTTGCCTAGCCGGGGTCTGCTCTACCAGTGCCCGCACCGGCCCCGCTCCCAACCCAGCATTAATGTGAGAAAACGCTCGGCAGCCAGAGAAACGGGCTTTGATTTTTCATTAGAACTGCTTCCATATTTTAATATTGGGTTTAATCGGCGCTTATGCCTTAAAGAAATAACCATTCGCAGCGACTCCCCGGCCTTCAAGAAGTATATGCCGTTTCTTCAATCAAAGCTGCTTGAATTTGCTCTTTTGTTGAGAGTTCACTTGTAGTCGGTTTTCCCTCACTCTCTGTATGTGGGCAGTCGTTAGGTTTATTGACTGCACTTGCTGTTTCCAACATGACATTGACAGAAATATCCATGGCTGGATTGAACGGTTTTATTATATTATTTATATTATTTAGAACATTTTCTTTTTCTAAATTTGAAATTATAATTTTTTCCCCTCAACCACCTTCTTTTTTAAAATAATTGTATGTATGATTTTTCTTAAAAGCAGTTTTATCTTTTTTATGGATAGTACTTTTTTTTTAATAATTTTTGTTTTTATTATATTTTTATAATATTTGGACCAATATTATTTTAATTATAAAATGATAATGAAAACTCTTCCATAACTGCATTCAGAATAGCATAAAATAGTATTTAAATTAAATTGGAATTATTTTATTTAGAAAAAATAGAAATGGATTAAGGATTAAAAGGATTATTTATTCATTTTATATGTGTGTGTGTGTGTGTGTGTGTGTGTGTATATATATATATATATATACATATATATGTATGTATATATGTGTGTATGTATATGTGTGTATATATAATATATATATATATATTTATATATATATATATATGTATATATAAAAAGTGTATATATGTAAGTATATGTATATATATGTGTGTGTGTGTGTGTATCTATGTATGTATATATATATACATATAAGTGTGTGTGTGTATGTATGTATCTATGTATATATATATATATATATATATATATATATATATATATATATATAACATTACAACATTTTAAAAGGATTATTTATTAATGAAAATTACAATTATTTAAAAAAATATATGTTTATAATAGCTGCAAATTTATAATGCCTACATATCTAGCTACATAATTTTAGTTATGTATTTATTTATTTACATATATAATTTAGTATATAATAATGTTTTAGTTACAAAATTCGGTAACACTTTACAAAAAGGATAATTTATTCATAAAATGTACTATTATTTAAAAAAATGTTTATATATGTTTATAATAGCTGCAAATTTATAATACCTACGTATATAGCTACATAAATTTATTTATTTATTTATTTATATATATAATTTAGAATATAATAATATTTTAGTTACAGAATTTGGTAACACTTTACAAAAAGTGTTATTAGTTAACATTAGTTAACTGTATTAGTTAACATGAACCAAGAATGAACAATGCTTCTGTGGCATTTATTAATCTTAATTTTAATTTCAGCATTTATCAATGCATTATTAAAATCACAAGTTTTGTTAACATTCGTTAATGCACTGTGATATGTATTAACTAAAATTACAAAGATTAATAAACAGTGTAATAATGGCATTGTTCATTGTTCGTTAATGTTAGGTAATACATTAACTAATGTTAACAAATTATACCTTGTTGTAAAGTGTTACCATAATTTGTGCTTTTTTAGGATTTAGCTACAGTAATTTAAATATTTTGTTAAAGGTATGATATTCTAATTATTAATATTATATTATAGTTGTAAATAAATGTAATTATAAATTTTACATTTTCTTTTTATACCTTTTTTTAAAATACAAAGAGCAATATTCCAGTCTGTATTGCTATATCACAATAACACATTTCATGTGATATTAATCTCCATGGCCTCCATTTGTTCCTGTTTTTTTCTCCTTCATGCTTTGTTTTTTTTTTAATACACAATGCTTCGTGAATTAAAGGCACACACCAGTAACCTGTGTGCTAATGAGAGACACCATGCTGATATCAGTCCACAGCTCCTACGATTTTTACCGAGCGCAAATGTCACACCGACGCACACTAAACCAAACGCATCTGTCCGTCTATCACCCATGCGACAGATTTGATGTTACCAAAGACTAAAGAACAAATCACAGAAGCACAAAGACCCTCCTGTGACCGTCATTACTTTGTGCCTTTATCTGATATCGTATCAAGTGCACAACCACCTACAATTTATTTCCTAGATGTTAAAGCAACATTATGTGTGTGTGCGGGTGGATGTAAAGCTTCCTGTGCATGTGTGAATAGTATTCTTTCTGCTTGCGGATGGTGTTAGACCCCTGCTAGGATGAGATGCATTATTTAAGACTGTTGTGATACTGGAGCCTGCTTGAAAAGGTCTTTGCTTTCTTCAACCACTACAGCACTTTACTCTAGCACTCAGAAAAAACACACAACGCTTTGTCCACAGTTGCAAAACATCACAAAACGCACAATTCACATTTCTTTATATTTAAATGCCATTCATTGTTAGTCATAGTCTTTTTCCTCATTTGCTTTCTAGATTTGAACAGTATGAGGTGAATATTTATATTTTTTCCCCCCACTTGAATCGTCAGCTCCCCTTAAACATTTTCAGCAGATTATTAGCTGCAGAAAGAAAAGGTTAAATGGCAATTTGAGGCAGCCACATTGTGTTTGACTAAAGCCCCATTAACTCGAAATCAGAACTGGCCAGACATTTTCCCACTGGTGAGAAATACTTAATGAAACACACTTTATAAATTAAATATCATTAATTACTCTTCACGGTTTGCCACCAGCCGTGTGGTTTCCGAGTGGAAAAGTGGAGGAAAAAGCTTTGGCAGTGTCACTTCAGGGCCTCTCATTAAACTCTGCCCCTGGGTATTTTTATGCCTTTTAATGCCTATCTAATGAACTGTTTACTTTTGCTGCAGTTCAGGTTCCATTATTTGCGTCCTTGTGTTGCTGTTTGCTGTCAGTGTGCGAAAAATAATGCGATAATAATGATGAACAATAAGAGATAGCAGTTGATTTATAATAAGATATTTTTCTGGTAACTATTTTTTTTTCATTATTTTACTTTTTCCTGCCCTTCGAACTAAAGGTTAGTATTTTTTATTTTTTTTTATTATGACTTAAATCCTTTTAATTAATCTTATTCTTCCAACAAAAAACACATAGGTTGTTTGGATGGTGTAAATAATTTGTAAAATAATTTTATCTGCTGCCGTTTTGTTCATGTTATTCACATTTCGCAATTTTTGTAGCTGATATAAATATTTAGCATGCACATTGCATATGCAATTATGCTTCGGTTGAACGTCGTGCATCATGTCAACAGACTTACAACGCACATTTTTGACAGGACACAAAAACCCTCGTCTCCGGTTTGATGAGACATGTCTGTTTTAAAAGGCAGTCAGACCACTTTGCATAAAGTTAAGACGGATCTTTGTACTTTTTCCCTATGCTTCCGGGAATAGAAGCAAAATCTCACCCAAGATTAAAACAAGTGACAAGAGAAGACCTTTCAAACAGATTAAAAAAGATTTTGCCTTTTTTTTCCTGTAGCAATAAGGTATCTTCATTCTTACGATTACAAAGCCTTCTCTGGGTTTTTATGTTTTTAGTGCGAGTTTTATATTCGAGCGCTATGCAATATGTACGAACTTTAAAATCCATTGATTATTTCTTCTGAAAAGCAAGAACTTGTTATTTTCTAAAATAACATTTCATATCATTCCAATCGATTTTAGGTCACTTTAGGTCGTGATTAAATATGCAACACCCCGATGATCTAAATAAATAGCTCTGCTTTATTAATGCATGGCGTATAGGAGATAAGTAAGTGGGGAAATAAATAATTCTAATAACCTATAACTCGGCTCCGGTCCAATGCAAAGTACCAATCAAAGTATTTCCTAGGGTTAAGCAGTCAATATTGCCCAGCTGCTGTGCTATAGCAGCAGATGAAGGGAGAATAATCAGTGTGAGGCTTGTTTTACTGCAGGGGGAGTTGCAAAATGGTGTAAACGGGCTGGGAGAGGCGTCTCACTTTGTTTCTATGACTAGTTTTCCCCTTCGAAGACTTAAGGCTGCATTTGCCATTCTTTTTGTGCGAGATGCACTCAAAGGTTACATCGTGAAAGTGGTTGATGCTCTCAGCTACAACAAACAGCTATTTAGAAGAAGAAGAATGAAACAAAAATAGGGTTTGAAGACGATAGTGTGTGCATTCAAATGAAGGCATCTCCAAGGCTTCCGTTTTCAATTATGAACATGCCGACATTCCCCAAAGTTCCTCGGCTGTTCTTTAAGATGAAACTCGACTAAGATGGAACATGTGGGTGTGTGTTTTCTTTTTTTCCTTGTCAGAAGATGCGCTTTGTTTGTGGTGCTCGTTTGTGAAATAATGTGCAGGCAAATGCAAACGATTGCTGATCGGTTAAATCAGAAATGACACGATATGACACTTATATTTTAAAACCGAATGATCTGTCAGCCTCCTTTAAGAAATCTCAATTCCTACATTTGCGCTTTATATTAACTAGTTTTGTTTGTGAGCAAAATATTACGACTGCTACGTTCAGTTTCAAAAAATAGTAACACTGTCAATTAACGTATTAATTAACGTAACAAACAATGACCAAATACATTTATTACACTTTTTATTAATCTGTTAATGCTAGTTCATAAAAATACATTCGTTCATTGTTTTTTCTTCTTAGTTCATGGTGCATTAACTAATGTTAACAAACACAACTTCTGATTCTAATAATACATTAGTAAATGCTGAAGTTATTATAAGTTACATTATAAGATTAATAAATGCCATAGAAGTATTGTTCTTTCTTAGTTCATGTTAACTAATGTAGTTAACTAATGTTACCTAATCAACCTTACTGTAAAGTGTTACCGAAAAAAAGAAATGCTGCTTTAAGTTTTTTTTTGTTTTTTTTTTAAACAGAGAGTGTGGAAAAACTATGTAAAAATGTACGTTAGTATTATTTCACATAGATATAAGGATCTAAAAAGTAAGTTAGTGGTTAGAATTAATATATTTTGTCTTAGTTCATGTTAACTAATTGAAATAACTAATGTTAACTAAATGTTACCCCCAAAAATGTAGAAAAAATATGCTGTTTTTGAAACATTTTTGAAACTGAGTATGTGGAAAGACTATGTAAAAAATGTATGTTAGTATTATTTCACATAGATATAAGGATATGAAAAGTAAGTTAGTGGTTAAAATTAATATATTTTTTCTTAGTTCATGTTAACTAATGGAGTTAACTAATAAACCAGATGTTACCCCCCCAAAATTTAGAACAACAACAAAAAAATTGCCGCTTAAACAGAGAGCACGAAAAAACTATTTAAAAAAAAAAAAAAAAGTTAGTATATTATTTCTTATAGATAAGGATCTAAAAAGTAAGTTAGTGGCTGAAATTTTTCTTAGTTCATGTTAACTAATGTAGTTAATGTTAACTAATGAACCTTATTATAAAGTACCCAAAAGATTTAGAAAAATACTCTGCTTTCGAAGTACTTTAAAAACTGTTTAAAAAAAAAAAAGTATGAAAAAACTATGTCAAAAAATGTTAGTATTATTTCTTTTTTCTAGATATAAGGATATAAAAAGTAAGTTAGTGGTTAGAATTATTATTTTTTTACTTAGTTCATGTTAACTAATGTAGTTAACTAATGTTAACCTTTTTTTAAACTGTTATGAACCTTATTGTAAACTGTTACCCAAAACAATTATGGAAAAAAATGCTGCTTTCGAAGTTCTTTAAACAGTGTGAAAAAACTATTTAAAAAAAAAAGTATGTTAGTATTATTTCGCATAGATATAAGGATATAAAAAGTAACTAATGAACCTTATTATAAAGTACCCAAAAGATTTAGGAAAAAAAATGCTGCTTTTGAAGTACTTTAAAAACTATGTAAAAGTGTATGAGAAGACTATGCAAAAAAAAAATGTTAGTATTATTTCTTATAGATATAAGGATATAAAAAGTAATTTAGTGGTTAGAATTAGTTTTTTTTTCTTAGTTCATGTTAACTAATGTAGTTAACTAATGTTAACCTTATTGTAAACTGTTATGAAACCTTATTGTAAACTGTTACCCAAAAAAATTATGAAAAAAAAACTGCTTTCGAAGTTCTTTAAACAGAGAGTGTGGAAAAACTGTTAAAAAAAAAAAAGTATGCTAGTATTATTTCACATAGATATAAGGATATAAAAAGTAAGTTAGTGGTTAGAATTGATATATTTATCTTTAGATATCTGCAAGATATATCAGATATGTACATATACATATACATATACACATATATATATATATATATATATATATATACAGAGAGAGAGAGAGAGGGAGAGAGAGAGATGGATATTCATAGATAGATAGATAGATAGATAGATAGATAGCATGGTGCAAATTTAGTAGACGTTTTTAGAAGTTAAAATGCTCATTGTTGACTCTGATAAAACTCGCCGAACAAACTCCACTTTTTATGCGTAATATATTTTCACGTCCTGTCCTCCAGGATTTGACCGGATCCTCTGCGAGAAATTGTGACACAGCATTGCATCACAAAATGCAGTTCTTGGATAGCAGTTATTTTGCTGTTTAGTTTTCCCGTGGCTCGCCTGCACCTTTCCCCGCTCTCATCCTCCCGAAGACTGCCAGCCCGCAGGAAGAGCGAACAGAGGGAAGCAAAGGGCTCTTGGTAAACGCTATCTCAGTGTGTTTTTTTTTTTTCTCCTCCGCACCACCAGTGTGTGTTTAGTTTGGAGGGTATTTGAAGAGGTCGGGTGTGTTTGTAAACATGCCATACTCGGCGTCTGCGCTCACTGAATCGGAGGTGGCACGCTCTGAAGTGTTGGGTGTGTGTGTGTGTGTGTGTTTTCTTTTTTGGACACGGCATTCTTTTTCCCAACTGCGTAGCTGAGGAGAGATGGGGGAACGAGCCCAAATCTGATGGCACGCCAATCGCGTCGACCTGGGTGATGAATTATTCTCTGTCTAGCTCCCTGGCTTGGTATTATCACAGGGTCTGCCAGAGAACAGGACTGACAGCAGTGACAGCCCCCAGAACACATTTCCCTCTGACAACTGATACTTTCCTAATACGCTCCCTGCCTCTGTCTTGTACTACGGTCCGCCATTCTACACTTTTTATTTATTTAAGTGAAAGGGGGGCTTTTGCTATTGTATCCGAGGGCTCCGGTTCACTCAAGCCACACTAGAACTAGATTACACACACACTTCCTCTCTTTCCACAACACACGCTCACTCGCTTCAGAGTATCACCTGGTGTAAGTATATTTTGTTTCGTTTGCTGATCCAACAGGGGGCTCTCGTGCTTTAGAAATGTGTGATTTTTCAAGTCAAGTGAACTAATGCTTGTTTTTTCTTTCTTTCTCCCCTTGCCCCTCTTCTTTTTCCTTCTCGATCTCTTCGCTTTCTCTCTTTTTCCTCTCTCTCAACCTCTTCCCATTGCAGAAAAGGTCACGTATTGCCTACAGTGATGAGGTGCGGAACGAGCTCCTGGGGGATGATGGGAGCTCCTCGGAGAGTCAGGTAGGGTGTTAATCAGGGGCTGTGCTTTCCCAGTGTGGGTGGCTGCTCGGGGTGAGGACGGGTCAGGGCCACGAGGGGCAGAGAGAGGCAGGCATTGGCACCCAGTCATGCAGAAGCAACACTGTTTAATGCAAAGCTGCCCAATGCTGAATGGGCTTTAGGCGCTAACCGGCGTCTGGGCAGCACCAGATTGGGGTAAATTCCCGCTTTCTCCCAGCTGTTCACCATCCGCCTCAGTCCTTATTCTTTTAAAAATGACCCCCCCCAAAATCCAAAAAAATGCTGCTTTCAAAGTTCCTTAAACAGAGGTTGGGGGGAAAACTATGTAAATAAAAAAAACTAAACTAAATAAAGGTATTATTTAATGATTATTATAGAATTATTTTTTATTTAAAAAAAAAAAGAAGTTAGATGTTGTTATATTTTATATACATTATATGTATAAAATGTATATACATTTTATTTTTATATACATATTTTGTATGTTTTTATCGACAAGAAGCTGATAGCTATTATGTTTCTGTTTAATAGTATATATACTTTTTTCTATATTTATATGGAAATGTGTATGCGTGTGTGTGTGTGTGTGTGTGTGTGTGTGTATGTATGTAATACATATATACATAAAATATAGTATGTGTATATTTAATTACTTTATAAATTATTTCTAAATACATGAAATATCTAAAAATATTAAAAACAAATTATTTCAACAAAATGATATAATTCAAATAAATATATATACAATATTCTTGAAATTATTGTTTTTTATATCAGCAAGAAGTTGATAGGTATTGTTTCTGTTCAAAAGTATTTAAATATAATCACACACACATACATATATTAATGAGTTTTGATTTTTTTCGTGTGCGTGTGTATATATATATGTGTGTGTATGTATATATATATATATATATATATATATATATATACACACACACATATAAACATATATATATATATATATACACATAAAATATAGTATGTGTGTTATTTAAATACTTTCGAAATTATTTTGAAATACATGTAATATTTAAAAAAAATGTAAACAATTTTAATGACATATAATTTACATTAATTATACATTATTGCTGATATTTTTTGTCAGATATTGGCAAGGCGTTGATGGGTATTATGTTTTGTTCAAATGTGTTTAAATATAAACACACACATAAATAATATATATGTATGTGTGTGTGTTTTAAATACTTTAGAAAGTATTTTTAAATACATGTAATATTTAAGCATTTTTACAACAGTTTAAATTACATATAATTTTATAACGATTAAATAAATATACATACAATAAATATACAATATTGTTGATTATTATTTGTTGGATATCGGCAAGAAGTTGATAGGTATTATGTTTTTGTTCAAAAGTATTTAAATATAATACACACACATACACACACATATGCATATGTATATATGTGTGTGTGTGTGTGTGTGTGTGTGTGTGTGTGTATATATATATATATATATATAAACAATAAAATGTAAATATTTAAATATTTAAAGATATTTACTACAATGTAAATTGCATATAATTTAATAACAATTAAAATAAATATACATACAATAAATATACAATATTGTTGATATGTTTTGTCAAATATCGGCAAGAAGTTGATAGGTATTATGTTTCTGTTAAAAACTATTTAAATCACACACACACACACACACTCACACTTTAACTTTTACAATACATTTTTAAATATTTCTAAATACATGTCATATTTAATAATATTTTGAACAATTTAAATTACATATAAGTTAATAATGATTAATTATATTATAATATATTATATTATATTCACACTCACACTCAAATACTCAAAAGTGGGTATTTAATAATTTCCTTTTTGCAATTTAAACACCTACACAGCTGTTTTTTAAAAGGCAGACCCCACAATAAGTTCTTTTGAATAATTACTGCATTTAATTATCTTGCTATATTTATCGAATATGCCACATGTCAACACACACACTCCAAGTGAGCGTATCCACAGGCACCTTGTGAACGAGCCGTGAGATCATTCGTAACTGTTCAAGTTGTGTTTTTGTTTTTTTGTCTTTTCCCCCCTTATTAGCATTTCACAGCTGACCTTTGCACCACACATCTTACAAACATATGTAGCGTTAGCCGTGATGGGTAATTGATATGCATATTCTCACCAAATTAGTGGGACATAAAAAAATGAGTGTGACACTTCATACGAAGTTGAGAGTAGAAGTGTCCCTCGAGCTGTCAAACCCACAGCTAGACGTTGATGGTTTTATCAAATTCTTGCCAAAGGAAAGAAAAATTATAACTTGCTTTTGTTTTTCTTTTTTTTTTTTTTTTCATTGACTCCCTTCTTTCCTTTTATAGAATCAGTTTATGACAAATCACATTACTTGAGTTGTTATTCAAACTGCATTCAATGACAGCTTCTTTTATCAAAAATAATTATGAATTGTCGTGGATGGCACAATAGCTCATTTGATATGGATTTTTAAGATGCAGGCTTTCATACTTTATTCACTTTAGTGGCGTTTGAACAATAGGACAATAGTTTAAAAGGATTATATTTCAGTTCCTGAAGTTTCGTATTCTTTTTCATATTAGCCCTTCTCTAAACACTTAAGATAATTTGCCTAATAACAAGACATTAGAGACAATAACAAGAGATATGTTTTATGTTAGATTGCAGCCATTGATCTGGTAAACGGATGAAGTGCTTTGGGATGTTGTTATATTTATTGCCTGAGACGCAGTCAAGCTCCCCACTCTCTGTCACCTACAATATTAAAATCCTCTTTTTACACAAAGACACAAACAATAAGCACAAGAGGGTATGAGGATGAGCCATGTGCTAAATTGGTATATAAATATAATTTTTTTTTTTGATTGTTTTATTTTATTTAGATATTTGTAGTATTATTACATATCTACTTATCTATACACACAAAAACATTATTTATATATATATATACATTATAAATTATACAAATTATTGTAATAACGCAATAATTTGTAACACTGTACTAAATATTTGTATTTAAATATTATATTATATTAAGTTATACATTTTCTAATTTTGCAGAAACTTAGAGTGATATTTAGCCATGCACACAATTTGTATATAAATATTTTAATATTTTTTAATTGTTTTATTATTTTATTTATATATTTGTTATATATATATATATATATATATATATATATATATATATATATATAAACACACACAAATAAATTATATAAATATTTTCAATGATAAAAATTATTTTAACACATCATTTGTATCAGTGTACTAAATATTTATGTTATGTTATGTTACATTATATATATTATATAATGCATTACTTAAGTTTTATCCATTTTCTCATTTTGCAGAAACTTCCAATAAATAATATTTAGCCCTACACAAAAATTATTTAAATATTTCAATATTTATTTTGTTTTATTATTGTTTTAATAAATAATATTAGTATTAATATATTAATTAGTAGAAATTATTATATTAACACATATTTGTATCGGTGTACTAAATATCTGTATTATATTATATTATTTTATATTATTAATGCATTTTTTATTTATATTTTATCCATCCAAACTTCCTATAGAGTGATATTTAGCCATGCACAAAATTTGTATATACATATTTAAATTTGTTTTGTTTTTTAATTTTATTTGTATATTTGTTTATGTATAAACACACACAAATAAATTCTATAGATTATAAAAATTATTATATTAACACATTATTTGTGTCAGTGTATTAAATACCTGTATTATATTATATTATATTATTTTATATTATGTTATATTATTTTATATTATTAATGCATTATTTATATTTTATCCATTTTCTCATTTTGCAGAAATGTCCAATACTGATGCAAAATTTGTATATAAATATTTAAATATTTTTTTTGTTTTATTATTTTATTTATATATTTGTTCATATATAAACACACAAATAAATTATATATTATAAAAAATATTTAATTGACATTATTTGTATCGGTGTACTAAATATTATATTATATTATATTATATTATTATTAATGCCTTATTTATATTTTTTCCATTTTCTCATTTTGCAGAAATTTGATATTTTTATTCCATTTTCCATGAAATAGGGTGAAAAAAATCTCCTAGACATATATGTTCTGTATCAGTTCTACACATGCATTTTAAATGTGCATAAATATTTCCTTAAAGGGGAACAGAAGGACCAGTTTTCTGCCCGATCAGACCTCAGGTGTTGAATTAACTTCGTTTCCATTTAAAGAAAAATAATGAATTAAACTAGGGACGCTAACACAAGGCTTGCTGTGAGTGGAGTGGTCGGAACTTCAGGGTTTTTTATCGAGCTAGACAGGAGCGATAGAGCGGAGGGGAAGAGATGTAGGGGTGGTGGGGGGGGCGACTGGGGTGAGTCGGTCAATTTAATTCCTGACGATCTAAAAGAGGTCAGGATCATTTCATATAGCCCTGGCTGAGCAGATCATTACCAGTCACAAATCTGTTCGTTACATGGCGAGGATTTATAGCTAAGTAAATAGGGAGCCGTCATAAGTTCTGAAAATAGCGTGTTGGCCCGGCGATAATAGCTAAAGGACGGTTTAATAGAGTTCGGCATTTATTCGTTATCTGTATGCGGACAGAGACCGAATTGGCGCTATCGCTCTTTTTTTTAATAATGTGGTGGTCTACCGTTGCACTTTTTTCTTCAACATCCCTCCCCCTACCCTTTCCACCCGAAACGCACACATTTTTTACCACACACGTTCTCGTGTTAGCGCACACACTTTTTTTCGCACGCGAATACTCTGCGGAATAGTTTCGATTTCAGACACAGCAGAAGGCATGGCCACGAGAGATTGGGCAGGTTTGAGCCGGCGTGGACCAGATTTTACAGGCTACAAAGGAAGCAGATTACCACTTGTATCGAGTTCCGTATTGGAAAAAAAAAAATCTTTGTTTGAAAATCCGCTGATTATCATAACAGAAAAAATTGCAGCAGTGCAGTTTCGAATAACAACCACATAAAGAAAAACGAAGGAATGAACTCATCACAACATAATTAAACATTTTCGCGAATTTTTTTTTCCCCCCGAGAAATGCTTGCGAGTTCAGGTGAAGCAATAAAAGGCTGGTTGTCTGGTTTGGTTTAAAGAGGAAAAACACAGTAGAAAAGAACAACAGCAAGCTTAAAGTCTTCCAGATTCTCTTGGTAAATCCTCGGCGAGAGCTCGCAATCGTCCAAGCAGCACAAATATGATAGAACAAGGTTTGTTTGGTGTTCATTGAGACGGTCTGCAGGGTTGTGTTTAGCTCGGGTGGGCTCACAGCGAATCTAAATAGCCACTTCTATAGCGTATTCACAAACTTTGGCCTTTTGAATAATGCAGGCAACGCATGAGTAATACTACAAAAATAATATACAGCTAGGAGTTGCAATGTAATTTTTCCCAACTTAATGTTTATTTTATTTTATTTTATTTTATTTTATATTATTTTACATAAAAAAATAAAATTTTATTTTATGCTCATTGTGGATGTATGTAATGCAGCTTTTATTCTTCAGGCACACAACCACAATTATTTTATTTTATTTTATTTTTTAAATATATATTTCATATTTATTTTTTATAATAATAATTTTGTTGCCTACATTTAATTGTAATTTAGTTTATCATTAACAATTTAATTACATTTTTATTCACATGAATGCATGTTTTTATTTTCATTTTATGCTTTTCCTTTTAGTCCTTTTTTTTTGGAAAATGTACTTGTATATATGTCAGAGAATAATGCAGGCAACGCATTAATAATACTACAAAATAATACACAGCTAAGAGCAATGTACTTTTTAAAATTGAATTGAATTGAATTGAATTGAATTGAATTTAATTTGATGCTCATTGTGGATGTATGTAATGCAGCTTTTATTAGGCACACAACCCCAATTATTTAATTTTAATTTTTTTTTACATTTATTTCATGTTTATTTTATTTTAGTTTTTTTATAATAGTCATTTTATTGCCTACATTTTAATTGTAATTTAGTTTATCGTGCACAATTTAGTTACATTTTTGTTCACATGAATACGTTTTTATTTTCATTGTATGCTTTTCCGTTTAGTCCTTTATTTATTTATTTATTTATTTATTTATTTTTTGAAAGAAGGTACTGTGTTATATCAGAGAATAATGCAGGCAATGCATTAATAATACTACAAAAATAATACACAGCTAGGAGCTGCAATGTAATTTTTTCCTACTTAATATTTTATTTTATTTTATTTTATTTTATTTTATTTTATTTTATTTTATTTTATTTTATTATTTATTTTTTTTTTTTAATGCTCATTGTGGATGTATGTAATGCGGCTTTTATTCTTCAGACACACAACCCCAATTATTTAATTATTTTTTAAATTTATTTCATATTTATTTTATTTGCATTTTTTTATAATAATATTTTGATTTCCTATATTTTAATTGTCGTGCACAATTTAGTTACGTTTTTATTCACATAAATGCATGTTTTCATTTTATGCTTTTCCTTTTAGTCATTATTTATTTTTTGCAAAAGGTACTTTGTTACATCAGAGAATAATGCAGGCGACGCATTAATACTACAAAAATTCTACACAGCTAGGAACTGCAATGTTATTTTTACAATTTTTATTTTATTTTATTTTATTTTTAATGCTCATTGTGGATGTATGTAATGCAGCTTTTATTCTTCAGGCACACAACCCCAATTATTTAATTATTTTTTTTAATTTATTTAATGTTTATTTTATTTAAATTGTTTATAATATTAAGTTTTTTGTGCACAATTAAGTTACATTTTTATTCACATGATGTTTTTATTTTATTTTATGCTTTTCCTTTTAATCCTTATTTATTTATTTTTCTTTGCAAAAGGCACTTTGTTATATCAGACGCATTTTATTTACTGACGTACTTCAAGATGAGCTTCAACCGCAGCTTTGTTTTGAACCCACGGCAGATGGGGAAAAAAGATTTGAGATGCGCCGTCCCCCACCGACGGCGGCCACCACCGCAGTTTAACATCACGACCATAGATTCAGCCTTTTTAGTGAGGTATTAAGTTTATAATTCATGATCCGAGTTCTGTCTCTTTTCTGATACGATAGCGAGTGATTTAAAAATAGCGAAATTCAAAATGACCAGCGCACACAAAAAGAGATGAGAGGCCTTTAATAATGGCCCAGAGCTTCCCCTTAGATCTGCTAACCTTTAATCTCTGGGAAGAAATGGAGATTAAAAAATCACCTGCAACGGCTGACAAATTAAGAAACTTGTCCTTCCCCTCCTCTTCTGAATATGTTGCGCGCCGCCGATAAGCAACTCCTCACCTTTTGCCGAGAACGCTTGTGTTATGTAAAGAGGCTGTAATGAAGAGCTTCTTTAAATGCTTAATGTACTCGATTAAGTTAGCGACCATTCAAGAGCTGCCGAATTCACCGAAAGACGTGTGTTTTTTTATTTGACTATTTTTAATATGCAGTTCCCTTTCATCAAAAATGAATAACCCATGCTATTTCTTTTGTGTTCTGTGGTAGGTGTTTCCATAATAAGATGCAACCGCTTAGTTTTATGTTTATGTATACACGTTCGTCCCTCACGGGCCTAATGCATAATACACTCTAATTTAACACTGATAGCGAGTCAGAAATGTCCTGTATTAATAAAAAAGGAGCATTGCTCGGTGTCACTTTCTGTTTCTTAGCTCAGAAGTAGGAATCCTGCGGAGTTGTTGTTAAGCAGCCTAAATCCTCAAAGCCTCCATCCTTACTGTACGAAATCTGTATTATCCTCCTGTACTGTACTGACTGAAAGCTAGTGTTTTTTCCCCCCTTATGCCATATCAAGTGCTGTGATGTGACTGTTTCTCTCCCCCTCTTCCTTGATGATGATAGTTTAGACGTCGTGAGTTGAGAAATCCATTCCCAGTCTCTTTGTTTAATGTGACAGCACGAGAACTTGATCTTTGTTTGTTCAAAAAAGTCGGCATGAGTCTCGTGTTTAGCTTCTTTTAATGTGTTTGTCTGTGATTTCTAAATGCTAAACATGCAAACAGATAAATCGTCAAGGTTAATTCTGTACCCAGCCGCATGACTGATCTGCTTCCTGCCATGTCTCGGCTTTTTATCTATCTCTCTCCCTCTCTTTCTCCCTCCCTCTCTTTTTCTCCCTCTCTCTATTTTGTGCCTTCATGTGGCAGTTGATAAAGTTACGTGAAGAGGTAAGTGCTGCTCTTCCTTCCCGTTTTGGTCTTCGCTTTTTTCCCGCGGATCCTCCATTCATTTTCCCCCTTCGTCGGAATGTAAAAGGCCTAATCTGATTTTAAAGTCTCTTTTGATTGAGCTCAAAATGAGGCTCATTTCTACATACTGCTCTATGAGGAACTGAATCAAAGCTGTTTCACACCAAACCTTAAAAGATTTAATCAGCTTGTCAAAACATTCACCCAATATGAAAACGCAATGAGACATGCTGTTATAATAAAATAGGAGGGGGAGATCTGGATTTGCTTTTATTTTCTTTTAGTGATGGGTCACGGTGGTCAGCTATTCGTCCAACACTAGTAAATTAGGTTAAGTATTTTTTTCATTAGCATGCTGTGCTTTAGCTGTTAAGTAGTTTGCATAGTAAAATTGTGACTAGATTTAAACAATTTATATTCTTTAAAATAGCAATTTAAAAAAAATCACTGTTTCATTTAACTGTATTATATTTTGTGCTATTTTGTCTTACATTTTAAACAATAACACTAAATATAAGTGGTAAACAAAAAAAATGAAAGTGAAACTGGCTATTCATTTTGAGATTTATTAAATGTTTTTTAAGCTTATTAAGGAAAGGTGAGTGTTATAATGACAGCAAAAGTTATATAAATATACAGATAGAGGAAGAGAGTGTGTATGTATATATATATATATATATATATATAAATATAAATATAAATATAAAATATAAGTATATTTGTAGCAGTAGCCAAAAATACATTGTATGGGTAAAAATTATTGATTTTTCTTTTGTGACAAAAATCATTAAGATATTACGTAAAGATCATGTTCCATGAAGATATTTTGTAAATTTCCTACCTTTCCTTAAATATATCAAAAGAACTTGATTTGGGCAACTGATAGACAATTTTCTCAATATTTTGATTTTTTTTTTTTTGCATCCTCAGATTCCAGATATTCAACCAAATATTGTCCTATCCTAACAAACCATACATCAATGGAAAGCTTATTTATTTAGTTAGATTATGCATAAATCTCAATTTCCAAAAATGTACCCTTATAACTGCTTTTGTGGTCAAGAATCATATATATATATGCTACCATGGTCAGTTTTTTTTTTTTTTGAAGACATTAAAACTTTTATGTAGCAGGGACACATTAAATGGATCAAAAATGTAATTTATAATGTTACAAATGATTTTGTCAGAGAATCCTAAAAAAGTTCCATCAAAAATTGTTGGCATCATAACTGTTTTTGACGTTTATAATAATAATAATAAATGTTTCTTGAACACCAAATCAAGCAGAGTTGCCAAGTCTACGGTTTTCCCACGGAATTGGGCTACTTTAACACGGTTTGGCATGGGTTGTTTTTCATGTTTCTCAGATTGAAGTGACCACAATAACGTAATATTTAGCCCCTGGAATGCTAATTTTACCAGGGGAACCCTGCCAAAAAACGTAACGTAATTGGGCTACTTTTGGGCTAGTTTTGAGCAGCAGTTTGATGGTTGTTTTTTTTTTGAAAACCTGGCAACCATGAAATCAAGATATATGAATGATTTCTGAAGGACCAGGTAACACTGATTCCATCACTAATATAATATAATTAATATAATATAATATAATATAATTAAAACATTTAAATAGAAAACAATCTTATTGTATTAATATTTCACAATATTACTGTTTTTACTGTATTTTTGATCAATCTTTTACTATAAACATCATAAGAAGTTTTCAGAAACAATAAAAATAATCTTGCCGTCCCCAAGCTTTAGAATGATTTATGTGCATTTAGATCACCTTTGGAATATGAAGTTTATTTGCAAAAACAGATGACTCAGTTTATCTTAATTTTCAAAAATCATGTTTTTTATTATGTTATCATATTTTTATTATGTTTTATTGTGTTAGTTAGCTGTGTTTTTAGTTATTTTTAGTTTATATCAAAATAACCCAACTGGAGTTTGTTTGAGATGAATTGGAATGCACAATGAAAAAACATGATCGTTATCTGTTTTTGCAAATTGGCTCTTCATATGTTTTCTAGAACATTTATTTTAAAAAATAAGTAATTATTTTCTTACTTAAGTAGTGTACAGCAAGTATAAACTCCTTTTAAACTACAACATTATTAATTATGTACATTTAGGTGTTCATACACAGCTCTAAATATACCAGAATTGTGCATTTACTGCTGAGTTTTCTTTGTGCAACCTTAGGAAGCAGCCCACAGACGTTTCCCCCACTCAGCGGATGAGAATACAATAGCCTGCCTTTTAATCCGAGATAAGGAGACGATTTGTAATGTCTTTTTGTATTTGTACCATTCATCCGTCTTGGAACTGAGCATGTATGTGGATTACGGCAAAAAAGGCCGTCGTCTCGATCTGCGTGTGTTTGTGTGTACATTCGCTCGCCGGTATTTTCATCTCCTGTCTGGGGTTGTAAGTGTGTATGTGTGTGAGTGTGTGTTTTGTTGTTTGGACTTGGGATTCCCCTATTCATAGACACATGCAGACACACACACAGACTACAATATCTGAAGATCTTCATTCATAAAGGAAGCCTCCTCTCAGTGGAGGACTGGATAGCACTGCATCATGCTTTCCGCCCGCCTTTGTAAAGATGTTTAGTAAGTGATTGCTTATCTTTGAAGATAACAGTATTTACAATGCAAATTTCTGATCTTGAAGAAATTGTAAAGGCGCGTTAAATATTTATGGACGGAAGAAATGAAAAACCTTATCTTCGGCTTGTCATCTCACGAACGTGAGACACTTGCATCACTTTACTAATTCATAACTACTGTATGTGTCATCCTGTTGTGTACTGTAAAAACAACAACACAAATTCAAAAGTAATGATCTAAAGTGCCTGATAATTTTCTTTAGTACACCAGAAACATTCAAGTAAACAATACACAGCATGCTAGAAGATCCTCTTAGCCCAAATAAGAGAAGAATTCACCAGCGCCTCTGGTTCTGAGGATCTTTGTAGACTCTCGTGTCTGTGTTTGTGTGAACATCAGTATATTGTTTAGATTTCCTCACTTCCTATTGCTGAATAATCCCATTTGTCGAGCCACACCACCTCCTGCATTTATAATTTACAGCCCCTTCTGCGTTCTTTGCTACCTTGACTTGTGTGTTTCTCCTCCTTTTTTTGTTATTGTTTTTCCCACATGGCCAAACAAAATGGGGAGTATAGCATTTTTTTCAGCCGTGGGTCAAAAGACACCTTCGGTGTGTTCAGCCGCCAAGAATCACGTTTTTTTCCATCTCCCATTTTACTGAATATGAATCAAAGCCTGTGCAGCTTATACACACTTAGCCTGCTTTTTAAAACTGTACTTTTCCTCAGCTGGAAAACATGTTTAAATATTTAGCACCCTTATTCACAGCTGTTTGACACTTGTAATTCCTTTTCTTACAAGTCCCAAACAAACGGTGGAGAAGATCACATAGTCAGTCTGAATCATAGCTGTCATCATTATTCACTTTGACTCTAACACTTTATTTGAAATAATAAGGAATCATCAAAACTTTGGAAAATTGCGATTGTAAGCGCTTGTGTTTGATATTGAAAAAAGGGGAGAGAGAAGGGAAGACGATTCTTTTGAGTCACATTCGCATTGTTCCTGGGTTCCACGTTAATAACTTACAACTGAAGTGCGGTTCTTCTGGAAAAAAACAAAAAAAAAATCTCGTTTATAGTATCTAAGAACGTCTTTGTAGAAAAAGTAGGTGTCAGATAAAAAGGCATACATGCATTGGCACAAATGAGAAGGGGCGCGCGCAGAGGCGGTCGCAAGCGCACCAATATTTATCATGCCCTTTTTAAAAGCAGCTTCTGTTGAACTCCACAAGACCAAAAAAGACAATTTTGACAGTCCTGCTGCTCCAATAGTGAATAAATCAAGAAAAAAAGGTTTCTTTTATTCAGGTCATTTTGAGTGATATGCATCTAGGGCTTTTTAAATATGTGATATGTTATATCTAACGTGCTTTGTTGCTCATAATCATCTGCGTTTGGATTCACACGTGGGGCGTTTATCGAAAACATAATTCATTTTGATAGCCGACGTTTTTCAGGAAGTCGCCGTTCCTCCGCGCTGTCGTCACCGCACCTACGCGGCCACCTTCGCTGTGTGTGTCACCCCTATTCCCTCGCACCCCACACACGCGCACAATAGACATCAACAGCCCCCACCACCCTCGGAAAAATAGACCGACTGAGGGAGTGAGAGCGAGCGAGGGAGAGAAATTCAAGAAAAAGCTTTGAAGTGGCTTTCCGGCGCGCGAGTCTGCTGGCCGTCTCCCCGAGACGTGTCACCTTTGCCGAGAGGGAATAGGAAAATCACGTTTCGAATGGTAATGATAACATACTAATCACTTGAGCTCTTTGAAGACGGGGGAGCGAGCTACTCTGTCAGTATCCCCGGCTGCCTTGTGCTTCCAGGCACACAGGCACATCCCTGGTCTAGGTGTATTAGTTTAAGCGGTGCATGTCAATACGTCCCCTCCATCTCAGCTGATCCAGAGGGGCTCATTAGGCAGAGATGGCTCCCTTTTCCCCATACGCACTCCCACCCCCGTTCTCTCTCTCTTTCTCTCTCTCTCTCTCTCTCTCTCTCCCTCCCTCTATCTCCCACTAACACCCCCTCCCTTAAACTATTAAAAAGTATTTCAGCTATTTTAAATGACATCTGTCAACCGAGAGGAGGAGAAGAAAAAAAGTTCAGACACAGTTTTTATTTTTTTTTTTTCTCTCCCTCTTTCCCTTCTCTGTGATTGTCAAACTTTGAAAAGTGGAATGTCGTCTATTTTTCATTTCATTTCCTTGGAGTGATTAGCCGCTACGTATTTTGACAGCTTAACTAGAACTGGAAACTTGTTTCTCTCGCTTTTTCCTCTGCCTTTATTCTTTCTGCGCATGTAAATAGGAATAAAGGTTAACGTCCTTTAGAAATATATTTACCGCTTTCTGTTATGTATTGGCAAATAGAAATGCGGTGGACTCATTTCAGTGTTCACACCCATAAATGATGTGACTTACTAGAAAATAGTGCATTAGTTTTAGTTTGGAGTTTTTGGAGTGGGGTTCAAAAGTTGCAGACCAAGTTTTAAGAAAGTTTTAGAAATGGGATGATGTGGAATGAATAAGAAACATTTCATATTCTGAATAATTTGCAAGTTATTAATGCATAAGTGTAAATTTGTGAAACTAATTCTTTGTACTGACTGTTGATGGTCCATTGATGCACAAGATACTCTTTGGATCATTCACATATCATTCTGAATTGCATGATTTTCATGTTTTAAAGGGAGAAAATGTGGACAAACTGAAGACATTCTGATGTTCATTTTAATTTTTCAATTGAATTTTTTACTTAAATTTATGCTTGTATACTATAATTAGTAATGAAAAAACTTAAATTAAGAACATTTTCACAAGTGAACTTTTGGACCTCACTGTATTTTACACATGTATATATTTACATTTATGAGAAATTTAAATATATTAAAATTAGGGCTGTCGAGCAATTAATCACGATTAATCGCATACAAAATAAACGTTTGAGTATGCCTAATATATGTGTGTGTATTGTGTGTAATTATAATGTGTATATAAATACAAACACATTCATGTATATATTTAAATAATGTTTACAAGTGTGTGTATTTATTATAATTTTTATATAATTTATATTAATATAAAACACATTTTGTACCTAAATGACACATTTCTTATGTGTATACATTCATTTGTGTGTATTTATAATAATTACACACAGTACAAACGCATAAGCAAACTCAAGCGTTAATCATTTGACAGCCCTAATTAAAAACTTGTACTTAATGCAGTTTAATTGCGTGGAAATAGTGCTGAATTCCAACTTAAGATATGCTTAATATATTTAATTGTTCGAAAGTGGAACTATTGCAAGTATACTTTAGGTACACTTTGAATAGTTTGCATTTAAAGACTTGATATTATTGAAAGATCATACAGTACTCATCAATGGTCACATTAAAACATATTTTAGGCGTAATATTAAGAAATGTGCATTGTGCACAAGTAGTACTCCAAATAAAGTTTAATTACAATTTTAATATCAGTAAATCTTGGAACTGTTTGTCAGTAAATATGTTAAAAGACTTGAATTATACTTGATATAAAAATGCATTTTAAATCTATTACTTTTTTAACTAGGGAAGGTCTACATAAAATATACTACCATTCAAAATTTTGGGGTCAGTAAGATTTTATTTATTTAACTTTTCACTTCCAATTCATTCCACAGAAATATTAAGCAGCACTTTTTTAAAACTGTGATAATATTAAAGAAATGATGCTTATGAACCAAATTGTCACAGGAATATTTTACTTTATTAACTATTTTAGTTTTTGTTTAATCTATCTATTTTAAAATAGATTTTTAGTTTTTATTTTATTACTTTATTTTTTTTACTTTTTAAATTGTAATAATGTTTCACACACTGTTGCTATTTTTTTTTTTTTTTTTTTTTTGTATTTTTATGTTGTTATGTTCTCAAAACATGAGTCTGAGAACACTTCAGTGTTTTCAGGCTGGCCAAGGTTATAATTCTTATGAAATTAGTTGTCATCATTTGAAGGACATAAATGCTGCCCACAATGTGCAATATTAATGCATTTAGCCCTTGACCATGATGTTTATTTTAATCTTACATTTATGACTTCTCACTTTGTACATCTGTAACTCACCTCAAGACATACCAACCTTTTCTTGAAAAAGTTTACACGCCTCATTGGTTTGCATTATTTACAGCGACCCCTAAAACATCCAAACTGCACTGTAGAGAAACCAGCAAGTGTTTTAGACTACAGTGTCAGGATACACTTAAAATACAGGTTCCAAAAGGTTTTTTTTCACATCAGTGCCATTAAAGAATGCCTTAAATGGAACAATTGAAGAGTTAACAGATAACGGATTTTCAGAAATCATGTTTTTTTCATTGTGCATTCCAATTAAATCTTAATCAAACTGCTGTTGGGTTATTTTGATTAAGTAAAAACAGCTAAAAAAATACAGCTAGCTGACACAAAAAAACAGAATAAAAACATGATTTTTTGAAAATGAAAAAAAAACAGTTATCTGTTTTTGCAAATAAATGCTTAAATTCTAAAAAGAGCAATTTTTTTAGAGTGAATAACTTTTAAAAAAAAATTGTCATAATCTTTTTAAATCAATTATTCGATTGTTAAATTGATTATTCAATTATTAAATCCCAAGAATCGATTAGCCGAGCCTGTTTTCAGTTAATGAATGGAAAATTGCAGTGCGCCTCCCAACTGATTAATCGCAATAAGCTTTGTGCTTTGTTACTTTTGATGTGAAACAAAGTCTCAGATTTCTGTCTATTTTTTTACAGTATTCAAACAATAAATACTGTTTTGGCGCTGTTTCATATGGAGTGACAGATAGCTGTAGCGCCTCAGTTAAAAACTGTCCTCCGCTTTAACACTATTTTTAGCACAAAATAAATATAAGAATCCAAAGATATGTTAAAAGAATGAGTACATCTTACCAAAATCCATATCCTGTTTCAGCAGCGAAAAGACATCAGTATAACAGCTTGTAAACAATGTCACGTAAGGTTACATTTATCTCAGAAAAACATATTCGGTGACCATAATTTCATTAGTCAACTTGCTAAATATATGCACCATATAAATATTCATTGTATTTTTCTGTTTAATGTGTAATTTATGTTTGAATAAATCCATCACGTTTTTATGACAGCCACCACTTACATGTTTATATTTTTAAAAAACGAATTGGAGTAGAAATACAATTATGTAATTGTAACTTTATTATTTTATGTGACCCTGGACCACAAAACTAGTCTTAAGTAGCACGGGTATATTTGTAGCAATAGCCAAAAATACATGGAATGGGTCAAAATTATACATTTTTATGCCAAAAATCATTGGGAAATTAAGTAAAGATCATGTTCAATGAAGATATTTTGTAAATTTCCTAACGTAAATATATCAAAACTTAATTTTTAATTAGTAATATGCATTGCTAAGAACTTGAACGATTAACGATTTTAAAGGCGATTTTCATATTTAGATTTTTGCACCCTCAGTTTCCAGATTTTCAAATAGTTGGAAAATTGTTGTTAGTTTTGGAAAATTGACACTTATGACTGGTTTTGTGGTCACATAGTGTAATTTAAGTGTAATTTGTGTACAAATCAGTTAATTTTAACCTTCAGTATTATAGTAATGTCGTACCAACTGACTCTTACTGTGTATTTTACAGCATTAGTTGCAAGATATTTTTCCTTAAGAAAATTTGGCATGTACTGTACCTGATATATATCCAAAATAATCGATATCGAATCAAATCAAATTGTGAAATTTGTGTCAAAAACAAGCCCTAATTCAGAATCTTTTGTAAGAGTCTACACAACAAATAACAAACCGTGTAACAAGGTTTACAGTGCGTTCCTGAACTTGTCCGACTAACAGATATTGGGTAATCTGAAGCAGCATTTGAAAATATATTACAGCTCAATTAGCCATCCCTCCCATGCTAATCTTTGCCCTGGTTCTAAATGTGAGGTAATGAGATCTGGCAACACCTTCAGAACAAAGCCACTACAAGAAGGAAGCCTCAATTAAAAAGAAGGAAAGGTGTTAGATTGGAGCTCCGTCCTTTTTTGCTTTGGAATTTGCGCGAAGATCAGTCCAATTTATGAAAACGCAACTCGTAATTAGACGTTCTCAAATCAATGTATAAGTTAAATTAAAACGAAGTGGTCTGTACCCTTTTGTCTTAGTGTGTCTATTATTGTGGCTCTAAATAATGTGCCAGTCTTCTCAATCACTCTCATTGTTTTCTTTCCATCTGTGGTTTGTTTTCAGAGAGCACATCTGTTGGACAACACAGAGAGGCTGGAAAGGTCATCTCGGAGGCTGGAAGCTGGCTACCAGATAGCGGTGGAAACCGGTAGGCATTCTGGGTAGGGGGGTGAGCGACAGCAAATTGTCTCGCTCGTATGCGCGCTAAAAAGAGAGAGAGTGGAGGAAAAAAAACGCCTTGACGACTGGTGACATTTTCAGGAGCACATCAAAGAGAAGCAAGGGAGAGAGAGGTGTAGAGCAGCAGCCGCAGTACTGTTAGGCTCACACAAAACACACCACCTTATTTCCATTCACCTACCTGTGTGTGAGAGAGAGAGAGCGAGAAAGAGTTTTAATATGGGTACCAAATGATGGCGTGTCGACTAGAATAAACAACAACACCCTGCCTCCAACCGTCCTGCAATTTTTTAAAAGCTAAATAAAGACCGAGATCTTTTAATAAACCATTTCTAAATAAAGCACCTTAGACGTCACCTGATTCGCACCTGTCTGAAGGTTAGTTTTCATCTTTAAATACAAGAAAATGAACTAATTTAGATCTGAAATAGATTGAATCAGCAAGCTTTTTTTTAGCCTGACTGTCACCGTGTTGTTGAAGCAGAGTGTATTCCTTAGAGACGTATCAAAGCTCGTTCTTCAAGAAGCTACTGGCTTTCTTTGGCTTCTGCCTTAGTTTTGAAAAGTTTGTTAATTTACACTATAATGGCAGGGTGGCTTGTGCGCGACGTCGACACAGTTAATAATTCAAATCAAGAAAGGGTTGCACAGACCACTGGCGTTTGAAGTCTCGCAAGAACAACTCACAAATTCATAAATGCAATCTGCATCCTCTGCTGAAAAATTTAGTTTCATTTATTTTGGATCCTCTCAAGCCCGTGCTTTTTTTTTCTTTCCTGCCCTGCATAAGATTTCTATATATATATATATTCAGTTCACCGAATGAAGCCCCTTTGTGTTTCTGCTATTCAGACTATTTTTTTCCTTATGTCTGCCCAATTGAATTGCCTAGATACTAAAGCGGAAGCCCGTACACTCCAACGGCGGGATCAAAACCCCTCTGAGAGGAGTTTTCCCCCCATAAAGGACGGTTTCTGCTTCTGAGACCCGTCACAATGCCGCACCGCTCAGTGTGGGAGCCGCAAGCGCAGAACAATGCCTGTTTACTCAGCCCTTCTCTAACCGCGTTAAAGCGCAACTCGGCCTGTGCGTCTCACTCCTGTGATCCAAATCCCTGACCCTGTACCCCACCGACCACCCCAACGCTCACGTGCACGCACACCTGCGTCTTAAAAGCGTAGCGGCAGGTAGTCCTAAACTGAAGTGGCCCAGGAAGGACAAACCCTGTACTTTTGGGATTTGGGCACAGCGATTGCTGGGGTAAACACAGACCCGCTTCGGTGGCTGTGGAGGAGCTACGGGGATAGATATGCTTTGTTTGGGTTGCGGCGGTGACCCTCGCTCTTCGTGTCACACTGAGGCGGATCGGCCAGTTTATGGGCCGTGTGTTAAAATTCACTCGAGCGGCAATCCACACCTGCTACAGCGCCGGCTGTTCGGGTTTCTGCTGTCTTGTAACAAAACAAAGCAATTTTGAGTTTGTATAGAAAATAAGTAATTACATAATTACTACTAATAATTAATTAATAGTAAAATGTATTTTATATTTATATATTTACTATATGTATTTTATATAGTTTTACTATTTTATAAAATAATAATTAGTTATTTAGGTGACACTTTACAATAAGGTTCATTAGTTATCTACATTATCTACAGCATTTATTATTCTTAGTTAATTTCAGCATTTACTGATGCATTATTAATGCATATTATTAATGTGAACTAACATGAACAAACACAAAACGACTGTATTTTTATTAACTAGCATTAACAAAGATTATTAAAAAGTGTAATGTATTGTTCATTGTTCATTCATGTTAGTTGTTAAATGTTAACAAATGACAACTTATTGTAAAGTGTTACCATTATTTTGTGTAATATTTAATTTATCTATGAAATTTTTTTTTTTTGTGCTGTTTATTTAATATGTGACCCTGGACCATAAAACCATGAGTAGCACGGATATATTTGTATCAATAGCCACAACATTGTATGGGTCAAAAATCATTAGAATATTAAGTAAAGATCACGTTCTGTGAAGATATTTTGTAAATTTAAATATAAATATACAAATATAAATTTGTAAATATATCAAAAGTTAATTTTTGATTAGTAATATGCATTGCTAAGAACTTCATTTAGACGACTTTAAAAGCGTTTTTCTCAATATTTAGATTTTTTTGCACCCTCAGATTGCAGATTTTCAAATTGTTGTATTTTGGCCAAATAGTGTTTTCTTAACAAACCATACATCAATGGAAAGCTTATTTATTTAGCTTTCAGATGATGTATAAATCTCAAATTTAAAAAAACATGACACTTATGACTGGTTTTGTGGTCCAAAGTCACAAATATTTTGTTTTTACTTAAATTATGCTATTACTTTGAGACTATAAATATATGTGTTTTGAGTATACACAGTAAAACCCTCAATACATTTGTTGTGTTATTTTATATTAAATAAAATAATACATACATACGTGCATATATACATATACATGTATGTGTATGTCTATATATAAATTGCTTACTTCAAATCTAAATATGCTGTATGTTTGTTTACACATTATTACTTTTATTATTACAACATTTTATTGTTGTAAAGTAATAGTGTTAATATGTATGTGTGTATTTATATTCATATATAAATATATTCATTATTTGTAGCACTGAACGCTAATAATGCACAAATTTGCTTAATATCTAATTTAGTTTTTTAGTATTTTAAATTAATTTGTAATTTAAAACAACCTGCTCTTCGTATTGACCAAATCATTTTTTTTTAATCAAGGTTGTTATTTTTTGACTAAAGTAGACTAAATTCTTGGATTTTTTTTATTATAATGCTAAAAGCTCCTTATTTTGTAGTAAAATTTTGAGGATCCTCCATATTGTATTTTTATTATTATTATTTTTTATTTATTTACTTTTTTTATTGCATCTGCACAGTGTCAGTGAGGCAACTGTGCGTGTGTGTGTGTGTTTGTGTGTGTTTTAAGGGTGTTTCAGTGTGTGGTGCGTTCAGTCCAGCACTTGCAGCATGTCAGGAGCACTCCAGGCCCTCAGAGAGATATTGAGAGTGCTCTCTGGACATGCAGAGCTTTTTACCAAACTGTTTGTCTCATAAATAAAGTATGGGTCTTCATTAGGAGAGGGCACCCACTTTAAAGCTGCCTGAACCAGAGGCACGCCGGCCTGAAGAGAGCCTGGAGTACAGTAGGAGGGAGCAAAGCAGCCAATTTAAAGGCATTTAAATCAGAGATGTCCCAGAGCCCACGAGCATTAAATAAACCCTAATCAAAGAAGTTCCCGGCTGTTTATGAAAGCCAAGGAAGTGGGCAAAAGATGTTTTGTATAGAGGAAGATAAAATACCTAGGGGGTGTAATTCTGTTATTTGCAGTCGCATTTGGAATCGTTGAAAGATTTTTTAAATTTTTTTTTTTAAGAAAACAATTTAATTTGCAGAATGACCTCATCTAAAATCTATTAATTAATCCAAATGAATTTTAACGGAGTGTCCGATGTAAACAAACGAGCCGCGAGAGCGGGGTCCGTAAGGAGCAGAGCGGTGGCCTTTGAATACGCAGCAGCCGCTGTGGCAGCGGATCGATGGGGCAAAATAAAACCAGCTCATTAGGGATTGATTTCAGCAGTGTTTAGATAAGCAGAGTGGGTCGGGGCCTGGCCCCTGGGGCCCTCACCAGGGCCCAAAGTTCACGCAGAGCCAGGTAGAGAGCGTCTCCGCAGGCCATCATCTTTATTAGCACCCAGATAAGCTGATTAGGCCTTGTCAATCAAAGGTGCCAATGACTCAATCGAGAGGCCCTTCTTTTCTTTCTCTCTCTCTTTCCTTTTTTGTGATAAATCATTGAAGCGACCAACAAAGCAGTAGCCATGGCGGCTAAGCTAAGCAGCCCTGCAGTTGTCACCAAGGCAGACGACGCAAGGACCCTGTGATGATGTGACGACTGTATTAAAGAGTACATCAATTTGTTTGAGAGCGGTTTGATTTTTTTCTGCAGCGGTATTAAAAGAGCATGCGAGGGGGGAGAGTAGTTATTGTTGTCGCGGGGCTTTACGGAGAAGCCGAGAGTGCCCCCGATAGAAATAAATAAGAAAATAAATGATCGAATGAAGAAATAAATAAATATGTTTTGTAAACATGAAGCAACGCTGCGCCTTTTGAGCGTGAGCACGGCTTTAAGACATGCTGTGTCAGTCCATGGGTGTCAGAGTGTCCCAGTAACAGACACGCGATTGTCTCCGTCTCTCCGTTTTGCTGCCTCTAGCTCTTTTTCTTTCTCCTCCATGTTATCGTTCTTTCATTTTCTTTCCTTCATCTCTCTCCTCCACACTTTCTGGTTATTTTCGACCATTTTATGAAACTGATAACTTGGTTCTTTGAATGGAATTCCCTTTTTTCTTAACCGTCAACTCTTTGTTGCCATGACCTTTTCTTCTCAAGTACTTTAAACAGTTATTAATATTCTTATTATTATTTAGTGTAATTAATAACATTAATAATAATAAAATTAAAATGTAAAAATTACATTGAGAACATTCAATAATGTACTGAAAAGTAGTTTTTTAATATATATTTCTAATAATCTCTTAAACATATTATATTTAGGTATATAATATTTAGAATATAATATTTAGTTATATAATATAAAGTGATGTAGTAATAATAATAATAAATTAAAAATGACAAAATGAAATTGAATTGATGTAGTAATAATAATAATAGTAGTAGTAAATTAAAAATGACAAAATGAAATTGAATGCATTCAGTGATATACTGTAAAAATATTTTTTTTATTTTAAATATGAATAATAATAATAATAATAGTAAATTAAAAATGTCAAAATAAAATTACATTTATTTAATAATAATAATAATAGTAAATAAAAAATGACAAAATGAAATTGAATGCATTGTGATATACTGTAAAAAATGTATTTATAATAATAATAATAATAATAATAATTTATAGCTGTTTTATGCTGGTTAAAATGTAAATATTTATTTTCAATAATCTCTTAAAAGAATATGTTAAGTTTTATAATTGTTATATAATTTGATAGTAGTAGTAATAATAATAATAATAGTAAATAAATTACAAGTACAACAACCGTAATAATAATAACAATCTATAACTGTTTTATGCTGGTTAATTTTTTTATCACATTATATTCAATTTTTCAATTCAGTTTACATTTTAAAAATGTATTTTTAATGATCTCTTGAAATAATTTATTTAGTTATATAATTGTTATATAATTTGTAGTAATTTGATTTAATAATAATAATAATAATAAAACAATAATAATTTATAGCTGTTTTATGCTGGTTAAAATGTATTTTATCACATTATATTCAACTTGCTGTTTAAGTTTTAAATATTTATTTTCAATAATCTCTTGAAAGAATATATTTAGTTATGTAATTGTTATATAATTTGTTGTAGTAGGTTTAATAATAGTAATAATTATAGTAACTACATAAAAGTGTAGGAATGAAATTGAATGTGTTCATTTATCTACTGAAAGGTTGTTGCTATTTTTAAACAATATATGCATAGTCTTTTCAACTAAAATTGTATATTTAGGTATAAGTTGTTATATAGTAATAATAATAATAATTTATAGCTGTTTTATGCTGGTTAATTTTTTTTTTTTATCACACTCTATTCAATTTGCTGTACAAGTAATAGCTCCTCTGTAATTAATTGTTTCATTGCCTTTCATTATTTATTTCAGCCTAGCTGTTCCAGTTGATTTCCTTCATTGTATAGTGGTGTTTAAAGTTTCAGCACATCGCTACTGTTCTCCCTTTAATGAAGACAATTTGGTGAAGTGGATTTCCTTGAGGTATAGCATACCAAATAACTTGGGTTTTTGTAGTTTGCTGAAATCTGAATGCCGTATTGTGTTTCAAAAAGAATATGCCGTTATTTGATAATTGTTTGATTCATGGAGCAGAGCCACAAGAGTTAAATATTTCAATAGCAGAGTTTGCAGATATGCAGAAAGGAGAACTTAGCTAGAGTGGATTTTCTAAAGACAATGGTGGGTTTTTGTGTTGTAATGAGGGCATTTTCTCATTGAAAATGTATGATTTTTCTCTTTTTTGGAGCTACAACTTAAGCCTGCACTTCAGAAGTTTGAATGCATGTATGTTAGAGCTTTTTAAATATGAATACACAATGTAAACCTCTCGTAAAACATTGATTTAAAGAAATATGTATATAAGCGATGGGATGTGCGCGTGAGCGTAATATATGGTTTTCGGCTCTGTAAATCTACCTACGGGTGAGCTGTTTATCGTGAAACCCCCCGGCGGATGAAAGGCGATGTAATAATGATTTTTTTCTCTCCTAATCGGGCCTTGTCAGCGAGGCGTCTTATCGTGGAGAGGAAAATGACACCGATACTATCGAAGAGCCCAGAGTCCGAGTTTGTGTCGCTCCCCCCCAATCACGCCGGACCCGGCCTCGCCGTATCTAGCGCCGCCACAAACGGCAAGCGCCGCTTTTTTCATCTGGACTTCAAAAACGGTCCCCGTCATTAAAATTGCACCCGCGTTCGGCTGCAGGGATCAGCCGCTCCGGAGCGAAAATGGGATGTGGGAGAGGAGGCTCGCTAAATGTGCTAATTCTGTCCTCACATGTTTACGGCTTAATTTTAATCGGTTTGAGCGAGGGAGGAGGAAGGGGGGGGCACTGAAAAAAAGCCTCACATTGCAATAAATCGCCATTATCTTTGACACCGAAGGACTCAGCTGTTCCAAGGATTTTGGGGTCTGTGTGCAACAGTATTATATGGGGACACACAAAAGTGTTTACGCTTGAATTGCGGTGGCCGAGGTGAACTCACTGATTTCGGCGCGTCTAGACAAAGGGCCAAACTTTCACAATGGCGGAGCGCGCAAACAGGCTCTTAATGCAGGAGCTGAACCAACAAACTTGCGTCTGTTTGTTGTGCAGGTGTCGACTTGTTGATATATTCCAATCGGTATTACGATATTTGCTCACGTTAAGTGCGATCATTGACTGTTGGGTCGCCTAACGCAGTTTGAGAGGGTTTTTTTTCCTTTGGGGTGATGGGGAGCAGATCCATTTTTCTAGATAAACTATTGAGTGACAGATTGAGAGGTAAGCTTCCCACTTGCATCTTCTGAATGAGCCTCTCCAGCAACACTTGCCACCAGCTAGATGCATCAAAATCTCCAGTATTCTCAGGACTGAGTTCAAACTAAAGTAGGAGAAGAGCAGAATACAGACGGCAAAGCTGGGTTTGTGGGACTGAAGCCCAGAAAAGTGTAAAATATACACTGGGTATATATAACAATAACGTTTTTGTCACTGTAGTTGCTGAGAAATAAAAAAGAAATGTAAAGAGGCAATTCCATAACATTAAACTTATGGTTATAACATAAATAAAACGTACAGTAACACTTGCACAGTGCTTAATTATATAATATTTTTAATAAAATAAAATATGGATATATATTTTATTTTAATTTATTATTATAGTACATGGTTGTACTTACTACCTATCAGTATGCAAGTTCTATAATATTTGAAATGAATTTAGATTCATATTTACTTTTAAGTTTTATTGTTATTTTACATTTATTATTATTATTTTAAATGCATTCTTACATTAGTACTGCTGTTTTTATTTATTACTTTACAGTGTCCATATTATGCATATTACTTAATTCTATACTAAATAAAATTGATATTAATAAATACATTTTATTTTAATTAGCTAGTTTTATTGCTATTATAGTTCTATTACATATTAATTACATTAGTGTTGGTGCATTTACTATTTTTTACATTACAGTATCCATATTATTCATTTACTTAATTCTACTTAATTCTAATATTTGTAAAAAAAATGCTTATTTTAATTATTAATATTGTTATTATTATTGTATTATAATACTAAATTAATTACATGTTAATTACATAATTGCGTTAATTGCATAATTAGTATTTCTGTATTTACTGTTTTACCTGTTATACATTTTGTTTAATTCTATAATATTTTAAATTAAATTTATATAATATATAATGCTTATTTTAGTTATGTTAAGTACATATTAATTACATAATAATTACATTAATTCTGTCATGTATTTTTGTTACTTAATTCTAATATTTGTAATAAAATTTAAATAAATAAATAATGCTTATTTTAATTATTGTTGTTTTATAATATTATATTAATTACATAATAATTATGTTAATTGCATCATTAGTATTTGTGTATTTACTATTTACTACGTTAGTGTATCCGTTACATTTTACTTAATTCTGTAATTAAATTTACATAATATATCATGCTTATTTTAGTTATGTTAATTACGTATTAATTACATAATAATTACATTGATTGCGTCCGTTGTATTTCCATGTTTTTGTACATTAGTGTATCCATGTTATACATATTACTTAATTCTATAAAATTTGTAATGAATTTATTTAAATATATGGTAACACTTTACAATAGGGTGTCATTTGTTAACATTAATGTTTTAACTAACAATGAACAATACATTTATAACAGTATTTATTAATCTTTGTTAATGTTAGATGATAAAAATACAGTTCATTGTTAGTTCACAGTGCATCAACTAATGTTAACAAACACAACTTGTCATTTTAATAATGCATTAAAAAATGCTGAAATTAACATTAACTAAAATTAATAAATGCTGTAGAAGTATTGTTCTTTCTTAGTTTATGTTAACTAATGTTAACTAATGAACCTTATTGTAAAGTGTTACCAGATATGAATTCTTATTTTAGTTTATTACATGTACTTCATTAGTCCTGCTATATTCACTTACTTGACTACTTAAATGCACAATTGCAAAGCAGTGTAATGTAAAATGACTAGTTTTCTTTTATTATTGGCTTATTTTATTTTCTCATAATTTGTTTGCAACATTAATGGCTCAAAATGTTTTTGAAGTAGCTTGTCAAAAACATGGAGAGAGAGAGAGAAAGAAGCAGAAAATACATTTTAATTTCAGATCATATGTGTCTATTTATATCAGACGCACACAAACAGTCTTTCATTGACCTTTGGTTGACGGAGAGAGAGTGAAAGAGGGCACTCGAGCTGGATGGCGTTAAATAAAACTGTTTTGGAAGGAAATGGAAGACAAAAGCGAATACCCAGGACCCCCATGGGCGCTTCCTCATCGGCCGCTTTAAAGAGCTGGCACATCTGAGGCGCCGCAATATCAAAAAGCAGAGAGAAAAAGTGAAATGAAGTAAAAGGAAAAAGTGGAGAGGGGGGAAGAGAGAGTGGCAGTACCTTGTCACTGCGGAATGAGGATCATAAACGGTAATTGTGTGATGGGAGTGACACGCTGATGACAGCAGATTGATGGCAGTTGAAAAGCGAGCGTAATTCACTAAGGAGTCGCAGAGAGTTGGGTGGCTGAGATTAAGAGAGGAAACTAGTCAGACTGAGCTCTGAAAACACAGGCGGAGTGGGTACAGAAGGGCAGAGGTTTAGGCTTCACTTCTGCTTCCAGTTTTGTTTTGTTCTCGCCGTATTTATGTCTCCTGGTGCATTGGGCCGGAAACGGTCCTACTCAGACTGCCGCATTATAATAGAAATGTTTGTTGCTTTTGTGGGAAATAATCCTTCTAACCCTGAAAAATTATTTTGACTTCGCTAAATATTTGATTTTTAGGGTAACATTTTACAATAAGGTGTCATTTGTTAACATTAGTTAATGTGTTATCTAACATGAACAAACAATGAACAATACATTATTAATCTTTGTTAATGCTAGTTTATGTTAGTTCACAGTGTTTTAACTAAAGTTAACAAACACAACTTTTTAAAAATACATTAGTTAATGCTGAAATTAACATTAAGATTTATAAATGCTGTAGAAGTATTGTTCATTTTTAGTTCATGATAACTAATGTAGTTAACTAATGAACTTTATTGTGAAGTGTTACATTTTAGACATTACAGTAAAATGTCACTTGTTTGGATGCAGGAATAGATTTTATAATATTGATTAAGTGTCTATCAAAGCTAAAAACTCACATTTAAGACTTAACAGCAATAAATAATATAAATACATATTTAAATCTATTTATTTTCTAGTTATTGAAATGAAAAAAAGTAACAAATTAGAATAATTAAAAATAACAAATAATTTGAATTTGAATTCATTGTGTGAATATATATAATTTTAAAATAAAATATAATATAAATATCTAGAGTTAATATTTGATGTTTATATTTATATTTATTTTAGTTGCCAATTAGTTCATTTTAATTTCTATTTAATTTCTATTCTATTTATTGAAATGAAAAAATAAAAATAGTAATGTTAGAATAGCAATAACAATTAACAATAAATAATATAAATAAAGAAATAAGTTTTGTATTATAATTGTAATTTAACTTACAAAATGTCTCATTTATTTTTTAAAATGTCATTAAAATCATATTGATTAAATATATTTTATAGTGTTTCATTTATTCTACATATGCACACACAATAAATGGATTTAGTATTTCTGTATTGTTTAGTATAATTTAATAACTAAAATGTACATTTTAAAAATGAAACTGAGTGCATTCAATAATATACTGAAACTCTTTTTATTTTAAATATTTTTAATATTCTCTTAATCAAAACAGCTTAATATTCTGTTATGATATAAAGCAATGTTGTAGTAATAATAAAATAATAATAAAACTAACTAACTTGAAAATTAGTCGAGGTAAATTAAAAATGTCAAAATGAAATTGAATGTATTCAATGATGTACTGTATTTTAAATATTTATTTTCAACAATGTCCTATATAAAAATATAATTTGTATTATAATTGTAATTAAACTTATAGAATATGTAACTTACTAAAATTTATTTAATATAATTTGTATTTAATTTGTATCTTAGTTGCTTTTTATATTTTTGATCAGTGTGCAAAAAAAAAAAAAAGAAAAGAAAAAGTGCTCCACTGTGTTGTGATAATGTAAATCTTTATAGCAACATCCTGACTCATATTTAAAATATATGTAGTTTTATTTTATTTTTATTTAGTTTCAACAATATGACTTGAAGTTAAAATATGGTTTTATTAACATTTCTGTCAAACACTTTTTTTTATATTAAGCGACTGTATCTTTCAGTCCCTGTTGTTCAGTCATTTTTTTTTTTTTTATTAACGACTTAATAGCTGTTAACACAATCCTGGCTTCATCCTCCTAAGTTTGAACAGCTGCCGGACCTGCTTTGTTATGGATAGTTAACCCAGCACAGATAATCTTATTTGTTTTCAGATTAAATATGGCTCAATGTGTGACGCTTAGCATATCTCAACGCTGACCACCCCACAGTTTGCGGCACATATATAAAAAAGCCCATCATTAGCGCTGTCCGTCTGTCCCTCCGCGGCTGCTTGTGTCACACCGTCCCTCAAAGTGGCTTCCTCCTCGGCGGGCCGCGCCCTGGGCCGGTGCGGCCGCGGGCCCAGGACGCCCACTGAACATGAAACACATCGCCCGATCTGTCAGCTGGGGGCTCCATCTGTCAGTCAGTGGGACAGCTTCACTTTTGTCTGGGGAGGGAGTCGGGCAAATACGACGGGGGGCTGCCGCGTACCCCGTTTTGCATTGCGCTGCCATCGTCCTGACATAATTAATAATAGTTGCAAGACTGTTACTGAAGCAGAGCCTTTTTAAGAGGGTGCTCAGTGTTTGTTTAGATTTTTTTTTTTTCTGATTTAAAGGAAATGTATACATGTTTATTCCACCTCCAAACTCACTCACAAAACTGTTTTGCAGTTTTACTGTCACATAAATGAATCTCCCTTTTGATTAAAGTGATTATAGCCAGGATTGGAGGTTGCAATCTTCACTTTGGCAGATAGGCTGCGCCCTTGAGCCACCGTAAAAAGGACGGGCTCAAAGAATCGTCTCCACACTGGGGGACAAGAGGCCTCCACCACTCAGCTCTCTCCGCTTTGGATGTTTCTCCTGGTGCTGAAAGTTCCTGAAAAGATAAGCTTTGCTCGCAACTCTAGGAGCTCATTTGAGTTTTATTTATTTAGTGTTTTTATGTGTGTGTGTGTGTTTGAGAAAGAGCAGGAGTGAACGAGTGTGTTTGTGTGCACTGCTGATTCCCTGCTGAGAGCATCAGTATTTTCAGATCTGTGTGTAGGGGCGATACTGAACATCAGCAGCGTGATATTTCAGCTATTATTATTCGCCCCGACTGGATTTGTCACATCACCTCTGATGTCAATTTGAATTTAACAAGATGATACTCTGTGGAAAGTTTCACATTCATTTTGTAAATATTTCAAGCCTTTTTTTTTTTTCCGCCGTGTCCACATATTGGGATACAGCATTGTCAAGGTTAATTTACTTTGAGTTTTTGCCTGTGAGCAAATGATTTGTAGTCTTAGTGTTGTGCTTAAGTGGTTTGGTGCCTTGACTTCTAGTCACAATCATAATCGTATTGAAAATAGGATCAAAAGAAGTCTTTTTGTTTGGTAGGGAGCTTTTAGAAAGATGGGCTGTTTAATATAGATCGTTCAAGTACTGCGTTAACCTCTAAATTTGAATCGAATAGCTTGTTGAATTCAAGCTGATCTAATAAGAGTAGGTATGATTTATTATTACTTTAGGAATGTAATTCACAGCAGCTGAGAAATGACTTATGAACATTTGCGCATCTTCTTAATCACTGCACTCTTTATTGTTATAATTCCTCTTTATGTGAGATATGTGAGGAGTCTTCATAGAGTTATTTTACCTGATTTAATTTGCTCTTTTTTTATATTTTGTGTAAAGATTTCTTTAGCAAGCAGATCCATTTTGCACTAGTGAATATCTGTATCTTGAAATGTTTGCGAGGAGTTTGTATAAAATGCTTTTTAATGTACTTGATTGAAAAACCGAAAAAGAATTTTTATTGCGTTTTCATTTGTACATGGTGTAATTCCACTGGTAATTGTATCCAAGAGACATAAAAGGCAGAGTTGGAGGATATACAGCTAGAAAACAAGTGATTGTTGTAAATGTGTTGAATTATTTCTAAAAAAATAATAAAAAGGATCATTTTACAGAATTATGTTAGAATTATAATATAGAATTATTATAGAATTATTATAATTGGAAGTAATGAATCTATCTATCTATCTATCTATCTATCGATGGAATTTAGAAAAAAAATGAAATAAATGATCATCTGACTTCTCAAATCATAAGTAGAAAAATAAAAAAGTAACAAATTAGAATAAGTAAAAAGAACAATTTATTGTATGAAAATATATAGAAATATAGAGTTAATATATAGAAATATCTAGAGTTAATATTTAATGCTTTAATTTAATTTTAGTTGCCAGTTAGTTTGTTTCTATTTTTATTTCTATTTAATTTCTATTCTAATTATTGAAATGAAAATATAAAAATAGTAAGAAATTAAAATAAAAAATCATTTTAATTTGTCGTATAAAAAATATTATAGTAAAATATAATATATAAATATCTAGAGTTCATTTGAAATGTTTTAATCTAATTTTAGTTGCCAGTTAGTTCATTTTAATTTCTATTTAATTTCTATTCTAATTATTAAAATAAAAAATAACAAATTAGAATAATTAAAAATAACAAATAACAGATAATTTGAATTTAATGTATGAAAATATATTATGATAAAATATAATATATAAATATCTAGAGTTCATTTTTTTTAAATTTTAGTTGCCAATTGGTTTGTAATTTCTATTTAATTTCTATTCTAATTGTTAAAATAAAAAAAAAAATAAATAAAAAAATTCTAACAAATTGGATTAATAAAAAATCACAAATAGTTTGAATTTATTGCATGAAAATATAATATTATAATTAAATATAATGTATAAATATCTAGAGTTCATTTTAATTTAATTTCAGTTGCCAATTAGTTTGATGTAACTTTTATTTAATTTCTATTTTAATAAATTTTTTTTATTTTACAAAATTTCATTTTCATTACAAAAGTTTTTTTTTGGAACATTTTCTTATTTTTATTTAGGATATTTTCTGTTTTCTGTTTCTTTTCCTTTTTTTTTTTTTTAAGAGAAGTCAATTTTCCAAACTAATTTTATTATCATTTTTTTTAAATGAAACACATAGATTTTTATTTAGGTGGTATATTTTCTGGGCTATTTTAAAGTTGTTCTCATGCTATAGATTTTCGTCCAGCGTTGAGCGAACTTGTTTTCATCAACAAACCCATAAGGCTGAGTTGCCGTGCATAACCGCATTGACCATGGTGAGGTGATTTCTGAAAAATCTCACACGAAACACCCAATGCCATCTGCTGCTGCATACTCATTTCGATTACACATGAAAAAACGCAATCCCAAGTCCTCAGCCTGCCAGAGATTGCCAGCTTCTTTTTATGATTGACTCAGTCAGATAAAAATAGTCAGGAAAGAAGTCTAGAGACAGACAAATTATTTGTATGTGTTCTATCTTAAAATCATCTCAGAATATTCCCAGGATTCTTATTACCTTAACAAATGCACACTTAGACCAAATGCTGTCAGTGCCGTTTATGCTTCTGAAGACGTTTAGCTAAATCAGGTCCTAAAGTCAAATAGCTTTAGCATCCTGGGCCACCTGGATTTATTTGGGCCAACACCGCTCTGTCCGTCTGAGCCCTGCCTGTCCAGGAGGACTACGGTGAACAGAAGCTACCTCTTCACAACTCACACCTGATCACCACATTTATCCCCGACTCTCTTCCTCTCTCCCAGTCTGTCTCTATCTCGCTCGCCCTCTTTTAACATCCCCCCTCCCAGCGGTCCTGCCCTGTCCTACTTAACTCCGGCCCATCCTGCCCTTTGATTTGAGCTACTTATCCAGCCACAGATCATCTGCACACTTCACACACTCTGTTTCTCTCACATCCTCTCATGTTTACGGGGATATGTTTCACAAACGGATATTTAGTGAACAGTCACACATGCAGTCCAGAACACAACAGTGCATTCAGATGAGTCACTCTTTTAGATGCTTTTATTCTTATTTACATTATTTTTTAAAATTGAGACTGTGTAGCAGGTGTTGCGTTCTTATAATATTGAAGATTTCTTTAAAGGATGCCACATGAAAAGATGGTGGATTGATACATAAGCACACCATCTGTTTCACTTTTGTAAGCTCCAAAGGCATTGTGAAGTATATTTTTATAAAGGATGATAAAAGAAAGAAATAATCTACTGCTTGTGAAAGGTATCTAACAGCTGACTTGTCTTCCGTCTGGAAATATCCCTAGGCCTTGAGTCCAAGTGTTAACTGTAAGTGATCCAAATTGAGAGTAGCATACAGGGACTCATTGCTCTGTTGATTACTTGTGCAGTCTAACAGCTCTGTAATGGTTCAGTTCATGCTGTTCTTGTTACTGGAAGAGTCTCCTTGCTCAATTTACTAAGCACCCGTAGCCTTTCTTCATTTCATGTAAAGTCACAGAACATTCTTATGAAGATATTTGAAGAGCTTGTAGTCAATTTATTGCACTTTACGAACCTTTTTGAAGCTGTGTGAAGGAGTCATTTTAGTGAGTCATCTGATATAAAGTCATATTATGGAGAATTTTGAAGCTTGTGGAGTCATTTAGGTTATTCAGATAAATCATCTTATATGGAGTTATATTTTAGAGCCGTCTGAAGCTTGTGGAGTCATCTTGGGAAACCAAAAGGAGTCATTTAGCAAGACGCTGGAAGCTTGTAGACTCATTTTAGTGAGTCATTTTGATGAGTCAACTTGGTGAGTCATTTTATACAGAGTTTTTTGAAGCTTGTGGAGGCATTTTACATTTAGTGAGCTTATGGGTCATTTAAAGTGAACTCATGAGTCATCTTTGGTGAGTTAATTGTCCAGAGTCAGTTGAAGCTTGTGGAGACATCTTATAGAGTCAGTTATGGAGTCGTGTGAAGCTTGTGGAGCCATCTTAGGGAGTCATTTTGATGGAATCATCTTATGGAGCCATTTGAAGCTTGTAGAAGCATCTGAGGGAGTCATTTTAATGGAGTCATCTTATGGAGCCAGCTGAAGCTTGTGAAGCCATCTTAGGGAGTCATTTTGATGAATCATCTTGGTGAGTCATCTTATGGACCTATTTGAAGCTTGTGAAGTCATCTTGGGAAATCAAAAGGAGTCATTTAGCAAGACGTTGGAAGCTTGTAGACTCATTTTAGTGAGTCATTTTGATGAGTCAACTTTGATGAGTTAATTGTCCGGAGTCAGTTGAAGCTTATGGAGGCATCTTACATTTAGTGAGCTTATGAGTCATCGAAAGTGAACTCATGAGTCATCTTGGAGAGTTAATTGTCCGGAGTCAGTTGAAGCTTGTGGAGACATCTTACAGAGTCAGTTATGGAGTCGTGTGAAGCTTGTGGAGTCATCTTAGGGAGTCATTTTGAAGCTTGTAGAGGCATCCGAGGGAGTCATTTTAATGGAGTCATCTTATGGAGCCAGCTGAAGCTTGTGGAGTCATCTTAGGGAGTCATTTTGATAAATCATCTTGGTGAATCATCTTGTGGACCCATTTGAATCTTGTGAAGTCATCTTGAAGAGTAATTTTGATGGAGTCATCTTATGGAGCCATTTGAAGCTTGTGGAGTCATCTTGGGAAATCAAAAGGAGTCATTTAGCAAGACGTTGGAAGCTTGTAGACTCATTTTAGTGAGTCATTTTGATGAGTCAACTTGGTGAGTCATTTTATATGGAGTTTTTTGAAGCTTGTTGAGACATCTTACATTTAGTGAGCTTATGAGTTATCTAAAGTAAGCTTATGAGTCATCTTGGTGAGTTAACTTGTCTGGGGTCAGTTGTAGCTTGTGGAGGCATCTTGTAGAGTCAATTATGGAGTCTTGTGAAGTTTGTGGAGGCATCTTATGGAGCCAGTGGAAGCTTGTGGAGTCATCTTAGGGAGTCATTTTGATGGAATCATCTTATGGAGCCATTTGAAGCTTATAGAGACATCAGAGGGAGTCATTTTGATGGAGTCATCTTATGGAGCCATTTGAAGCTTGGTGAGTCTTCTTAGGCAGTCATTTTGATGAATCGTCTTGGTGAGTCATCCTATGGAGCCATTTGAAGCTTGTGGAGTCATCTTAGGGAGTCATTTTGGTGAGTCATCTTGGTGAGTGATCTTATGGAGCCAATTGGAGCTTGTGGAGTCATCTTAAATGAAGTCATATGCATATACATAAAGAAAACACCTCTGCATACTCCTAAATAGTTTCTAGACTGGTTATTAAAAATGGGAAATAGTGGCATAATTATTTCCATCTCTTTGTGCTATGGTCCGAGAACATTGTCATTGATTTGTTCCTGTGTGTGAAAATAACCGTGGCTTTTTCGCGAAGGAGACACGAGAGGGGCTAACTAATTTCTCCATCAAGCTAATACAGCATTAGTGTGTTTTTAAGATGGCTGCTGTGGTAATTAGTGAATTGCTTTGAGTGGGCCACGCTGGGCTGAGAGTGGGTAAGAGATGAAAAAGAGGGCAGAAAGGCTGTCTGTTTCATACTCTGATGGAGGTTATATTTTCTGTGACAACTGGACCACAGTAATCAAAATGTGTTAATAATCCCTTCAAAGGGATGGCGCGGCATCAGTGGGGCCTCAATGAGTCTGAATCCCCTTGTTAGCAGCAGAGCTGGATGCTCCGCCCTCCCCAACCTGAATCAGCCGCAATTACAAACACCGCCGCACATGAGAGAACCCCGCTATTGTCAACACATGAACAGACATACATGATGACACTTTAATATGCATACACATAAGCAAACAAGCAAACACTTTTTGATATGTCAATTAGATGGTCAACATAAAATCCATATTGATGTAGTGTTGCGTATGCTTCTGTTCTGTTCAAATATTTTAATAGCCAAATTCCAGGTGAGGATCCTGGAAGAACCCATGAATTCTGAAGAAAAAATCAGCATGAAAGAGGTCAGCAGAGATCGCCTACTCCTGTGAAGTGTTGTGAATGATGTAATCGAGGCAGTCTCTCAAAATTTGTATGTTCAAACATTTGAGGTTGGTGAGATTTTATAAAATCTTTCTGAAGGAAGTCACTCTTGCACACCAAGGCTGCAAAAATACAGTAAAAACAGTAATAATGTGAAATATTCTCTTTTCTAAACTCTTTTCTATTTGAATATATTTTGTAATGTAATTTATTCCTGTGATGACAAAGGCAAATTTTTAGCAGCCATTACTCCGGTTTCCAGTGTCACATGATCATTCAGTCTAATTTGGTGATTAGGTGCTCAGTCATTTTCCTAAATGCATACATTTAAGAACAGTTGTGGTTTTTTTTTGTATTTTTGTGGAAACAGTGAGACAGTATTTATCATTATTATTATTATTATTATTATTATTATTATTATTATTATTATTTTTATTTTTTTTCAGGATTATATGATGATTAGAAAATAATTCAATAATTCAAAAGAACAACATTTGTTTGAAATATTAGTTTTTTTTGCAATTATATAAATTTCTTTTTACTGACACTTTTGATCAATTTAATGCATTTTTTAATCAAAAGCATCCCTAATTAATATATTTTTATCTTAAAAATTAATTTATTATTTTTTTATTTGTTTATTTTCAGAAATATTGTGTTGTGTATTAATTTTTTTTTTCTAGTATAAAAATGCCTGGTTTTTACATCCATTTTTAAAATTAATTAATTAATTAATTAATTTATTTATTTATTATTTACCATTCATTTTATTTTTTCCCAAATTCCATTTTAATTTAATTTTTTCCAAATTCCATTTTTTTCTGTTTTCATTTTTCTAGGCTCTGTTTTAAAGTAATGTTAAAGCATGTCTAATTAATTAAAATTATGAAGTGTACAATTTAACAGCAATTTATTAAAGTTTAACAAAATTACATTTTAATGTCCTATGAAATTCAGTTTTATTTTTACCAAATTCTGTTTTCCATTAATTTTCTGGATTCCATTTTAATGGTTTAATTAAATTTTAATAATAAAAACCATCTTTATTAAAAAAATATATATTATTTTTTTATTTTTAAAAATACTGTGTTGTGTATTTACATGTTTCCAGTATATAAACTCTGGTCAATAGTTTTTCTGGTAAATATTCCTTAAAAATAATTTAATAAAAGTAATAATTTTTAGTAGTAGTAGTACTGTCATTACATTAAGTAATATATTTCTGTCACAGTTTCTTCAAGTTAAACCAAGCTTTTATTTTGATGTTTTGCTGTGAAGATCTTTAAGTTTCTGTTTGTATATGATATGACGTTTTTTTTCTCACAAGAAATTGTAAAATGCTCATGAAGTGACTCTCACAGCTGTTCATATACTCAAATATTGAGGCGGCAGAGACTGAAAACACTGCAAGTGTCTGCACCATTCATTCACGCAGAGACACGCGGAACATGCAGGATTCATATTTAAATAGTATTTTATTCATCCAAAATTCAGCAAATTCCATGACATTCCGTGTTCTACAATAAATTATTTTTTTACGACTGGGTTTGTCTGCGTTTTCCGCATGGTGGAAATCATAGGGCCCTACTTTAGTACTTAAATGTTGTTTGACTTGACAGTATGTCATGTTAAGGAGGTGTTTTTACACATCTACACATTAACAGGTAAAAACTAACATCCTGTCTGCCTAGTTGCTGCCATATTATGTTGATCCAACCGCCCACAGACGATCCCAATATCCAAAGGTTGTTCTTTCAGCTCCAGTGATTACTGCATATTGTTACTCTCACCAGCAGAATCCTCTTATTTGCCCTTTGGGTTTTCGTGATCAGGCGTGATAGTCTTGGCATATTTACTTTATCACTCCAGAGTGAGCCGTGTTTAAACAACCCACGTAAGCCGAGCCAGGCTCACAGATCAGGGAAGCACGTTCAGTAAACACCACGACAGATTTGAGACTGACCTGTGGACATAATACTTTAATCTCATCAAATGGAGCCTCTTCCTAACACGGTCCCCGTTCCCCCCAAAGTCTCGAATCGGGAGTTCATGAGAGCAGGCCCGAACGGAGAATGTTTTAGTCATAGAGCTCAACAGTAGTCGGGTAATAAACGTCACTCAATAAGCCCTGTGAACGCAGCTCTCTCTCTCTCTTTCTTCCTCTCTCTCTCTCTCTCTCCCTCTCTGTCAAACTTGCCATTATGCAGCCCATTAGCTGAAAGACTAGGTAGAGACCTAAGGTGGCCCTGAGGGTTGAAAACCGAGTAGAAGCTTCCAGTCACATCACATCCAGCGCGATGCAAACACCTGTCTATCTGCTCACGCGCTCTGCAAATCAACCTCAACGCAGCAGCCCCGTCTGATTGATGAGTGTCTTTGTTGTGCTTGAAGTTGCGAGGTGCTTTTCTAAAGCTAATTAAAACCGAGCGCTGTTTTCTGCAGTCGAGCGCCTGCCGCTGTAAGTTTAGTTAAGGAGAGTTGGAAGCTGGAGGTGAGCCTGTTAAATATACATGGGTGCAGGTGAAAGGCCACGTCTGATCTGACCTTGGATCAGCTCTGCAGGCCTCTCCAGAGACCTCTGTGTCTGCTGCACGGGGCAGGACAGGAGATACTCAATAATGTAAAAGATGTGTTCAATTAAGACCTGTCCTCAGTGCCACCATGTTCTTAAAGTCGATGAAACGACCCGTTTTACTTCCACAACGTGACATTTCTGAATGAAACAGGATTTCTACATGGAAAAATGTAGGGTGGGCCTTGGTCGCCATGTTGGTAATATTTTACAGATTTTGGCTCAGTTGATGTTGGATAGTTAATTGAGCATACTCCTTTTCCTTCTTTTTGAACTAAACTGACCTTGTCATCTCACTCTCACTTAATCTTTAATAACACGATTTAATAACACCGTTAAATGTCCTTTTTAGCAAGTTTTTTTTTTTCATAATTGTGTATAATGTTATTATAATGTAAAGTCATGCCTAAATTAATTTGTAATTTTATTTTATTTATTTAGCATTGCTTTAATTTTTGGCCACTTTTGAAACATTATGTATATTGAAGCCTTAATAACTTGAAGTAGTTTTTAGGGTTTTACATATATAAAATTTATATATATATATATATATATATATGTAATTGTTTTTCTTTTTTAAATATTCTGTTCTATTTTACATTTATTTTGACAAAATTGTAAAGAATTTTAATTTTGGCCATTTATCATTATCAGGCGTTTATCAAAGTACAATGTATATTACAGCCTGAATTGATTTTAGTTTTTAATATTTTAATTTAAATTTTAGTGTTATGTTATTTATTTACATAAGTTTTTTTATGTAGTTGTGTATAATTATTTAATGTTATTTAAATGTAATGTGATACCTAAATTAACTTGTAGTTTATTTTTTATTTTATTTATTTATTTTTTAATTTTAAATATAATTTATTTCTCATTGCTTTCATTACTGGTCATTTTCTAAGACATGATATATATTGGAGCCTAAATTTACTTGAAGTGGTTTTTAGCGTTTTATTTATATATATATTTGGATTTATTTTATTTTATTTTATTTTATTTTATTTCATTTTATTTTATTTATTTTTTTATTTCATTTTATTTTATTTATTTTTTTATTTCATTTTATTTTATCAGTTGTGTATTATTACTTTCATTATTGGCAATTTTGTAAGACAACATGTATATTGGAGCCTACATTTTTTTTTTCTATATAATTTTTTAAAAATATTTTATTTTATTTTATGTTATGTTATTTGACATTTATTTTAACATGCTATAGAAATGAAATTTTGGCCATTTAACATTATCAGCCGTTTATCAACATAAAGCCAGTTTATTTTAGTTTTTTTAATTGTAATGTTATGCTATTTATTTACATATATATGTATTTTTTTTTTTTTTTTTACATAATTGTTTTTACATAAATGTTATGATGTTAATTTTATGAGATTAATTTTATTTTACATTTATATAGACAAAATGGTATTGAATCCTAATATTCTAATAATATAACTTACCAGTGCTTTCCTAATCTCAGTCATTGAATTGTGGGCCTCCCACAGCAGAGTGTGCAGTTTAACGACTCCCCTACTCGAAATGCACTCCCTCACTGGATACTTAAGCATGCTTGGTGACATCATCTGAAAGAAAAGTTGTTTAAGAGATGATTTAATAAAACTAAAACTGATATTTTTTTTCTTCTTTGGGTTGACGTGCACCACAGAGTCAATAAAAAAAACTATTAGATATTAAATTGACTTTGAAAACTAGTGTCTGTCTCTTTATATCAGTTTTGGTTCTCTTTTATGTTCCTGAGCACGTCCAGAACCGTACACAGCAGGTTGTGCTTGTTTGTATGTTTACCGTGCATCCGTGCGGCGCGCCGTGCAAGGCTAGCGCCTCGCTCTGTCCCTCTGAAAGTTGGCTCGAAGCACTGGAGGACTCATTGACTTTCTAATGATCACTGGTCAGCCCGCGCGAGTGCCAGGGGTTTAGCCCATCCGCACTACTCAGATATCGACTGAACACTCGGCTCCCTCTTTTCACTTCGGCCTGCCGGCTCTATGTCAAAATCCATTACCGCGGCTTCCGCGCCGCACTCACACGAGAAAAAAGCGAGACGGATAGAGTTTTTAGTTTTTCTCCTCCTCTTATCCTCCTCGCTGGCCTTTCTTCTGGATCCACCTCCTCTGCTTTGTCAGAGAATGAGGGTAACCCCTGGCAGAAGATCATCCAGTAACGCGCTAGCGGATGACATATCGATCGACTTCCCGTTTGGGCAGAGCAGAGCGCTAGGCCTTCCTCTGTTCCCGGTCCCACACATTTCCACTAGGATGGCTCTCACTAGCTCCCTGACCCCGCCGCGCTCTATTGTCGATGTAGATTTTCTTTTCACGCCGTTCCGCCTTTTTCATTTTCATGTTTCCCACATTGTAGCGTGAGATGTCTCTGAAGACGTTCGTTGTAGACTTTTATGAAAATTATTTACTTCCCGCCAGATCTTCGCATCATGCGTCGGGTGCGAATTCGAGGCCGTTCGAGCTTAACCTCGCGATACGGCGTGGAGGAATCACGCCTCTGGGAGGTGCTAGGCCTCGCTGTTATACTCCAGGGAGGCTGGTTATGGCTAATGCTAAGCTAAGGTCTCCAGAGAGGGCTGTCGAGGAGGCGCAGACGCGAGGTGTGTTTGTGACAAGTGTCAATGTGATTTCCTCCGTCTTTCTCGGCTCTGAATGACACGACTAATTTTTTTTGTTATTTATTTCAATAATGGGCCGAGAGACGGAAAGGAATAACAAAATGACAACCAACTTAAAAGCACCCGAGGGCACATGCCAACACATCACTACAGTGACACCTTCCTCCTCCTCTCATGACGGCTTCTGTCTCGACAGGTACCGCACACACACACACACACACGTTTGCGGTGTTGCCCAAACCCTCAGGCCCTTGAGATGGCAGGGGTGGCATGATTGTGTTTCTGTGTTATCTGTGATCTCTGCTTACTAGACAAGCAGGACCCAAAGCTAAAGCCAATCAGCGCCTGTTGAGAAGTGTAAGTGTGTGTGTGTGTGTGTGTCTCACAACGAGAGAGTTTGCCAAGGACACGGCGCACAGCCAGGGGCTGCAACGGTGTGATGATAACTTTTGGACAGGATAACCCATTTGCGAAGAACTAAGATAGGACAAGCGAGTGCTCAGTGGCGTGCATGTCAAAATTTAAGGCGATAGATCCACGTCTGTTAATTAAAATGATAACAATCAACAGTTTCCTTTTAGTGATGTTATTTTGTTTGAAATGTATATATTTTGCGTTGGACGATATACTGTATAGTGGTGCCCAAATTCACTTGTAGCATTTAAAAGGATTAATTTTAGTTTTTAGTGTTTTATTTAATTTAGGTTTAATTTATTTGGACAAAATATTATAGAATATGTATTATTTTTAAATGTCTTATTTTAAATTTATTTGCACAAAATAACATAGCATTTTTATTATTTTTAAATATTTTGCAGAGTTAATTTTTTATTTTGTTTTATTTTCATTTATTTAATCAAAATTGTATAGAAACTGTTATTATTTTTTTTTTCATTTATTTGGATAAAATAGTGTGTGTGTGTGTGTGTATATATATATATATATATATATATATATTTTTTTTTATATATATATTGGGATAAGATAGTATAGCCTTTTTTAAAATATTTTATTTTATTTTAATTTGTTTGGATAAAATAGTATAGCCTTTTTAAAATAGTTTAATTTGTTTGGATAAAATAGTTTAGGCTTTTTAAAATATTTTGTTTTATTTTGATAAAATAGTATGGCCTGATTAAAATATTTTATTTTATTTTTATTTGATTTAATGGTAAAGACCATTTATTATTAAAAAAAAAAAAGGAAAAAGAAAAAGAAATACATTTTGGCCAGAATATTAACATCAGTTGTGGGTGTTATAGGAGTTGCACTTGTTATAGCACCTCTACCCTGTCTGATTTATCTTTATGTAGAATTAATTTAAATTAATTGTTTTTATTTTGTTTTATTATTTTTATTTATTTGATCAAAATTGTATAGAAATTTTAATGATCTTTTTTTTATTTATTTTGATAAAATAGTATAACCTTTTTAAAATATAATATTTTTTAAATTGTTTGGATAAAATAGTACAGGCTTTTTAAAATATTTTATTTTATTTTATTTTATTTTTAATTTATTTGGATAAAATAGTATAGCCTTTTTAAAATATTTAATTTAATTTTTATTTTATTGGAATAAAATAGTATAGCCTTTTAAAAATACTATATTTTATTTCTAATCTATTTGGATAAAATAGTATACCATTTTTCAAATATTTTATTTAATAGTATAGACCTTTGATTATTAAAATAATAATAATAATATTAATAATAATTTCAAATAAATTTTGAAATCTTTACATCAATTGTGGGTTTTATAGGAGTTTCACTTCTCACCTGTTTGAACACTGCTGATTTATCTTTATTTAGAATTGTTTTTTGTTTTTGTAAATTGTTGTTATTTAGTTTTATTTGATAAAAAAAAAATTAATAGAATTTTTAATTATTTTGTTTTTGGTTATTTGGATGAAATAGTATAGCATTTTATTTATTTATTTATTTATTTTAATTTATTTGGATAGAATAGCATAGACCTTTTATTATATTAAAAAGTAATTTACAAATATTTTTGGCCAGAATTTTAACATCAGTACGTCCCTAATTTAATCCATTGAATTGTGGGTGTTTCAGAAATTGACCACTCCCCTACTCAAAAACTGCTGAGGCCCATTGGTTGAAAGCTAAGCAAGCTTGGTGACATGAGCCAATAAAGAAAGTTGTTTTAGAGGCATAACAAATGATTACATTTCAATGAAACATTACAGACAGACCTGTTTTTTCTTTAGAATAACATCCGCAGATGATGTTACTGATGACGATCGTTAGAGTCGGTATAATTTCTTGTTGGTCCTGTTATTCTCCTTGCATGTATTTATTTTGCAATGGAAGTAGAGTAGATGAATATAGATTCCCAAAATGTCAGTCCCCCCAAAGCTAGACATTAATGCCAAAACTCAAAAAAAGTCTTTGTTTAGTATTCTCAAAGGTGGATCAGGGGCCAGATGGGTAACGCATTGTGACAGAGGTGATGTCTAAATTAATCATTCATGCTCTCTCACATGGCTGTGTGCTAAAATATTAATGCTGGAATAAATTTGATTCGGGGCCTGTGATTAGAGGGGTGCCCAGCACCGGCATGTTTATTTATGCCCTGGAGAGCAGCTGCAAGGGTCACACTCATCCTTCTACCGTACATATACCTCAGTCCAACGCATATATATACATACATCTGGCTATGTACATGTGTGTACGAGTGTGTGTGTGTGAAGTGGGAGGCTCTGATATGTATTATACATTATAGAGCTGATAATCATGGAGATGCTTGGTATGAATAATGTCAGAGGTGTTTTCATTGTTGTAGGGGTCTTTGTGTGAATTCGTGGTAGCTTAAAGTCCTCCCACCACTAGGAGGGGATATTTTGTTTCCCGCTAAGGCTGAAGAAGGAGGTGTTTAAATATACAGGTAGTAGTTTTGAAACCTGTAGGATTTTTTGACAAAATCATGCACATGAACTTAAGTAAATAATGTTGGGTTTTATTCCTTGTTGATTCTAAGACATTCTGAGCAAAATTTAGTTAAAATAAACAACAGTTCTTAAAGAAATTAAGTTGTACCAATTTAAAAATTCAGGGTATACTTACAGTATACTATCCATTTGTTTTGGGAATATAAATTAACTTATTTCTGTATTTTCTATTTATTTATTTATTTATTTATTTAATCTTACATATTCTTGATTTGAGAAAGATTAAAAAAATGTTTTTGAAAAATAGCCTCTTATGCATACCAAGGCCGCCTTTATTTGATTAAAATACAATTTAGAATAAATAAATAAATAAATAAATAAATAAATCTGAAATATTATTACAATTGAAAATAACTGTTTAATATTTTGATATATTTTTAAATGTAGTTTATTCCTGTGATGGCAAAAAATGTTTGATCCTTCACAAATCATTCTGTGCTGCTTTGACAACCAATAATAATTTTCTGGAAACTTTTATTAAACTAATTAAATTATTTATTTATTTATTTAATTTAATTTTATTTTTGTAGAAAATATTTCATTTGATGTTATTTTATTAAATGGAGTTTTTAATTAGTTTTTTTTTTATTTATTGTATTTTGTTTTATTCCCCCCCACCCCCATTTTTTAAATTTCATTTTATTTATTATTTATTTATTTATTTATTAAATATTATTATGTATTTGCTTTTATTTTATACATTTTTTATTAATAGTTTTGCGGAAACTTTTTTTTTTTATTATGTTTTGTTTTATTTATTTTTCATGTGCTTTTTTTATTTTATTTTATTTATTATTTATTTTTATTTTATTTCATTTTATGTATTTTTTATTTTATTAATATTTTTGTTGAAACTTTTATTTTACTGTGTTTAATGTATTTATTTTGCATTTTTTAAGATTCATCTTGTATATTATTGTTTTATTTTATTTTGTTTTTTTATGAAACTGTGATATTTTTTGCATGGCATTTAAAATGTTTGTGAAATTATTTTTCTCATTTCGTTCATAACTGAGGCTGTAACAGTTGTCTTTTATTTGGTAATTATTATGCTTTTTTCATTTTATGTTTTATTTTATTTTATTTTATTTTACAAAATAGAAAAAATACAATTTTAAATTTACGTAGAATTGCTTTCCTCATTACGTTTTGCTGAACTTTTTTTTTTTTTTGAGTGCAAATACTCCTTATAGTCACTTGGTTAATATGATGTCATAGTCGTTGTCTTTTATTTTATAATTATTATGCAGTTTTTATTAGTGTCACACTACTGCTAAAAACTACTTGACACATTACGTCAGCTATGCATTTTTTTTAAGCGATGTTGTGTATGTGGCGTGTATGAGTGTTTTGAGTACAGTATTTCAGAGTGTGTTTATTAAGCGTCTGGTGTGGTTTTGCTGGAGACAGGGCGTGGAGTAAGTGAGTGAGTGAATGAATGAATGATGTGTGTAGTGTTTGTGTCCCAGAGGCACTTGCTGTAATGGAGTGATGGAACATGACAGTCTCACTGATAACAATCAGGTGTTTATGTACAGAAGCAGCAGGTCACGGGAGGCTTTTATCTCTCTCCTTCTCTCTGTCTCTCAGGCAGTGTGGAGCTGGTAATGATAAGCACTGTCTGGCCTTCAGGAAGAAATATGAGTTGTCCCGTCACTAAGTTTGAAAATGAACCACAGCTTTGTGTACGTCACAGGCACCACCATATGCTCTTCTGTTTTTACCATATGGATCATTTGCATTCTTTTTCCAGCAAATTTAATAATATAATAATATAATATAATATAAATATTTTGTAGGGTTTTTAATCTATTATAATTTTTTTTTCCCTTGACATGTTAACATTATATAATATCATTATCTATCTATCTATCTATCTTTTTTGAGCCCTTTCATCATGCATTTTGTGCTTTATATTTATATATATATTTTTATTTTTTGTATATATCATTCTATTTTATTTCTCTACATTTATTTTATTTACCTTATTTTATTATTCCTCCATATGCTCTTGCTGTTTTATAACCCAAATATTGTGACCATACAGGCCTTTTTTGAGCTTGTTCATCATTCTTTTGGTGCTTTATATGTATGTAAATATTTTTACTTTATATATTTCATTCTATTTTATTTCTCTACATATTATTTTATTTTTATCGTATTATTTATTTTATTTGATTATGATTTGTATTTGATTTTACGTGGTCTCGCTGTTTTAAAACTCAAATATTGTGACAATACAGTTTTATTTTTTGAGCCCTTTTATTATTCTTTTGGTGCTTTATATGTACGTGTATATATTTTATTTTATATCTTTCATTGTTTTATTTCTCTCTGTCTTACTTTATTTTATTATTGTTTTGTTTTATTTTATTTTATTTTATTTTAATATTATTTTTTTTCTACCATATGTGCCTGCTGTTTTTTTTTGTTTTGTTTTGTTTTTTTTGAGCCCTTTCATCATTTGTATTTATTTAATTTAATTTAATTTAATTTAATTCTATTCTATTTTATTTTATTAGTTTGGTTGTTTAGTTTAGTTTATTTCCACCATATGCTTTTACTGTTTTAAAACCCAAATATTTTTTGACAATACAGTTTTTTTTGTTTTGTTTTTTTGAGACCTTTCGTCACTCGTTTGGTGATTTGTATGCTTTATTTTGTTTTATTTTATTTTATTTTATTTTATTTTATTTCTACCATATGTGCCTGCTGTTTTAAAACCCAAAATATTGTGACAGTACAGCCTTTTTTTTTTGTGCCCTTTTCATCATTTGTTTGGTGCTTTATACCTACGTATTTTATTTTATTTTATTTTATTTGTTGTTTAGTTTAGTTTAGTTTAGTTCCACCATATGCTCTTGCTGTTTTAAAACCCAAATATTTTGTGACAATACAGGTTTTTTTTTTTTTTTGTTTTTTTTTTTGAGACCTTTCGTCACTCATTTGGTGATTTGTATGCTTTATTTTATTTTGTTTTTTATTAATTTTATTTTATTTTAATTTTCACCTTATGCTTTTGCTGTTTTAAAAAACTCAAATATTGTAACAATACAGGCTTTACAGAAGTGTTCTAAATCAGCTTGCAGAGTAGCTTGCAGTAGTTTTTGCATGTCTTACTAGATCGATCACCCATGTTGTTTAAGTGTGACATGGCCCTCTTCTTCCCAGGCTAATACAACTTCTCAGACACTAAAAAATATATATATATCGCTCATGGGAGACACTTTTGCTCTCTAATGTCACCCAGTGTTTCTCAGGGTAAACGCTTCATTGAGAATCCATGTCCATAGTTACGTTTTCACGCACCATCGACAGTATCTGCCAGCAGAACGCCTATCCTATGTCTAGACCCGCGCGTATACGCACACGTGGCGTAGTTAAAGAATAGATGGGCTGGTGATTGTAATGAAGGGGCGATGCAGACTGTCATAGGCTGTGTTTTCTTGAGTGGCAAGTTGCTAGGCAGACACAAGCCCGGGCTGGACAGACAGGTCATTTTTCAGTGTCGGGAGTTAGCATTACTTCTGTCACATGCACACACGCACTCCCACACCTTATTCATTAAGCCAGTTTTAGCATATGCTTCCCGTGTGTGTCGGTGTAGTGTGGCAATTTAGATCTTTTCTTTTTTCTTCCTCTCGTTTTCTCCACCCCTTCACTGTCGTCCTCTCTCAGGCTCGTCGTAATGATAGCTGGAGGCCTGATAGTGGGGTCTGTCATTCTGTTTGACGGAGGGATGGTGAGGAAGTGTAATCTTGTGTCATCTCTGCTAACTTGATTTTTCGCTCTGGTGCCACACTACGTCGGATTATTTTATGGCTGAACAGCAAGTTTTCATTCAGGTCCCTATCAAAGTCTTTCTTGAATGATTATAAACAGGTCAACAATTAGAATGGACCAATGGATAGAGCCAATGTACGCGAGTTTTGGGCCGTTTGACAGAAATTTCACTACCTTATTGGACCAGCAATATTAATATAAAATGTATAGCAATTATGAATATTGTTATTAGATTATATTTACATAAGAGTATTTGTTTATTTATTTATTAATTGTGGGGTCATAATCTTTTAATTTAATTTTGTTTTATTTTATTTTTTCATTTCGTTTTATTTAGTTTATTTTTACTTTAATTTTACTTTAGTATTTACTATTATTTATTATTTTCCTCATTATTTATTATTTTTTATGTTATTTTTAGTTACGTTTGTCCATTTAATTTCATTTTATTTTGTTGAATTTTTTTATTTGATTTTAATTTTTTTTTCATTTCTTTTTATTTTTAGTTTTTAATATATTTAATATTATATTGTTTTATTATTCATTTTATTTGAATTTTTAATTTTAGTTTTCTCATTTAATTGCATTTCATTTCGTTATATTTATTTGTTTTTTTAATTTTTAATTTTTTAATTTTTAATTTTTATTTCATTTCATTTTTATATTGTATTTTATTATTTTTTTTTTTTATTATTTTTTTTTTATTTATTTTCCCATTGAATTTAATTCATTTAGTTGTATTTATTATTTTTGTTTTATTTATTTATTTGATATTTTTTCCATTTCTTTAAAAGTTTTATACAACATTTTATTTTTTATATTATTTTATTTTATGTTTTAATTATATTTTTTCCATTCAATTTGAATTCATTAAATGGTATTTTTATTTAATTAATTAATTAATTTTTTTCATTTAATTGTTTTCATTAAATTTGAATTCATTTAATTGCATTTATTATTATAGTATCTATTATTTTATTTTATTTTATTTTATTTGTAAATGAATTTATTTGATTCTTTTATTTTATTTTATTTATAATTATTTTTTTATTTTATTGTTTTTAAAATTTATTATTTTGTTTTATTTACTTTTTAAAATGATTTTAGTTAATTTTATTTTCATTTTATTTTTTTCTTTTCATTTTTATATTATATTATTTTATTTAATTTTTTATTATATTATAATTGATTTTTTAATTTCATTTCATTTAGTTGCATTTATAATTTTTCTTTTTTTTTTTTCAATTTTTATATTAATTATTTTATTTGAGGTTATTTTATTTTTTAATTAATTTTTTTCCCATTTAATTTCAATGCATTTAATTGTATTTCAATCTATTATTTTATTTCATTTTATTGTTTTATTATTATTTTATTATTCCATTTTATTTATTTATTTAATTATTTTTATTTTATTTGTCCTCAGTCACATTAAAATTTGCAGCTAAATATAAAGCTTTCAATGGTGCTTCCAGTATCTCTTTCCATACCTGTTTCAGACCCGTTTTCCACTTCCCTCTCTCCTGTCCCGCATTTCCCAGTCATGCCACAGAGGCCAGCGCGTTTGGTGCGTGCTATTAAGGCGAGGTATTTTAATCTGGGCTATTTGTAAATGACAGCACAGGGGGCTCTGACAGGTGCTAATCGTTGACAGAAAAAGTAGCTAAGGAATGTGCCAGACCTCTCCTTGGCTTCGGTCCAAAGCTACCTGCGAGGGCCCCGTTCCCCCTCACCTCGTCTCCCGCTCTCCTACCTCATTTTTCTTGTGCCCAGTCTTTCACCTTTTTTCGTCATCCCCTTCTAACCCTGGTTAAATTGTAAATACAGTATAGTGGAGTCGACAGCCTAGTTTATAATAATGAGTGTTTCAGTTTTGACATGCCACATCTCTTGCTTCAAGTGCAAAAGTTGTTTAATTGGTTCTTATTGTGTTTAACTAGTCATATTCATTTACAAAAGGTTTCGATTTTACTAATCACTGATGAAAATTCCGTCATTAAGTACTCATCCTCATGTCATTCCGAGCACACCAGACCTTCGTTCATCTTCAAAACACAAATTAAGATGTTTTTGATGAAATCCGAAAGCTTTGCATAGACACCAACGCAACTACCACGTTCAAGGCCCAAAAAGGTAGTAAGGACATTGTTAAAATAGTCCATGTGACATCATTGGTTCAACCGTAATGTACTTTCTATGTGCAAAGAAAACAAAAACGACGACTTCTTCTCTTCTGGCTTTTGGTGCGGATCTGCGAGTGACCTGAAAGCCGTAATAACTCTATATGCATCAACCAAGGCCGCACGACACCAGAGAGAGAGTGTGCGAGTGTGTTTCCAGGTGGAGTGTGTTCTCTGGACTTTGGCCTGTGGCATTGCTGTGGTTGCTGACGCCAAGAGCGGATGCAGCTCTGGGAGGTGTTCCGGCGCTTGCTTCTCCTCAAAGCTCTCAGCATGTCCCGACTGGGCTCATTAAAGCCGACTTCAGCTTCATTTAATCCATTTTTTATATCTGAGGAAAAAAATCAGCCGTGATCTTAAATCTTTGCTAATTTAAGCTTTGGAGGAAGACGGACGATGATGCTGTGAACCTTGATGTTTTGAACGACATCTGAGATTTACACTGGAATTAGTTGTAGCGTATCAATGTCCGTGCGAGGCGGATCTTCCCAAATGGGCTTTCTCGTCTTCTGGACCCGGAGTTGGTCTTCCAATCCGTTCCTGGTGGGAGAATTATTAGTTTTTGCTTAATTTAGCATGGAGAAAAACATGACTCTCACCATTCCCTTTTAATTATACATCTCAGTAGTTCCACTTTGGGAAAGTTTAATTTGTACCACTGGTCTTGGTGCGCAGTTTCTCGGACCGCTTTTGAGTCCCTGTGGTTCTCTTAAGATCAGATATGTCCGTGCACCAACACAGTAGAGTCGGATGGAGCTTTCAGAATGTAATAGCATCTGTTTCATATCGGTAACGGCTGTATGAATGTTTCAGGCAGGAAGCACACCATCCTTTTTATATTGAATGTATATAAAATGTGCAGTGATTTGAAATATATCAACTAGTAGACTTTATGCTATATTGTTTTATGTAGGGATATCAAAAAATCTGACACACTTATTGAGCACATTGCAAACTAGGTTGTATTGGTGACTTCAGTGGCTCATTGATTATAGTGGGAATAATTTAGGGCACCTACACACTAGAGGTCTTATGGAGCATTTGATAGACATCAGCAGTTATTGAATGCATGGTAAGAGTTAGTTAAAGGTGTTTTTTTTTTGTTTTTTTTCCCCTTGACCTTGTGGAAGGCTTAGTAAAGTTCAAGTTAGTGAACACTGACCTTTGAATTGGTATATTGAAAAGAATGCATTTAATCCAAATGTCACTTTATTTACGTATTAAATTTATTTAATGAAATATTTAATGTGTTTTTACATTTTAATTTATTATTTGCAGTTTATGATTTATTATATGCATTAAATTATAATTAATCATACAGTGCTGTTCAAAATTTTGGGGTCAGTAATTTTTTACATTTTGTTTTTGAGCTAGAGTGCATTTAAATGTGTGTGTGTGTGTGTGTGTATGCATATGTATGTATATATATATATATATATATATATATATATATATATATATATATATATATATATTTCAAATAAAAAAAGTTTCTCCATTTCTACAAACAATATTAGGCAGCACAACTTTTTTTAGTATTGATAATGATAAAAAATGTTTCTTGAGTACCAAGTATTAAGCAGTATTTAGCTAAATAAAAATAATTGTAGTATCATGTGACACAACACTGGAGTAATAACATCTCAAAATTCACCTTTGCCAGTTTTTTAAAGTGTTAAAAAAGAAAAACGTTCCTTTAAATTTAAATTAAATTCTTTTAAATCAATATTTCACCATCAGTCATTTTTGAAAGTAATATTTTCAGCTAGAATGCATTTAATTGATCAAAAGTGACAGGACATCACCATTTCCACAAAAATATTAAGCAGCACAACTGTTTTCAACATCGATAATTATAAGAAATGTTTCTTGAGTATCAAATATTAAGCTGTATTTAGCTTATTAAAAATAATTGTAGTTAATTGTATCGCGTGATGCAAGAGAGTAGAGTAATAACAGATGAAATTTCAGCTTTGCCATTTGAGGAATAAATTAGATCTTAAAATATATTAATATATATTCTTTTAAATTAATATTTCACTCAATTATAGTTTTTATTTATTTATTTTATTTTTTATTTTTTGTAATTTAATCAAATAAATGCAGCCATGGTGAGCCCATTTCCGCCACTTAATACAAAATAGAAATTGTGACTTTTTAGTCTAACAATTCTGACATTTTGCGAAATTTTGCAATCTTGCATCTTGCAATTCTGACTATTTTTTTAGGATTTTCTTGCAATTGCATAAAAAAGTCAAAATTGCAAGATATAAACTCACAATTCAGACTTTTTGCAACTGCAAGTTAAGTATATATATGTATATATATTTTTTTCCCTTGAAATTGAATTTTATAACTCTAAGTTTATATCTCACTATTCTCACAATGCAATATATAAAGTCGCAATTGCGAGAAAAAAGCCAGAAATGTGAGATACAAAGCCGCAAATTGCAAGGAAAAAGTCTTAGGAAAAAGAACACAATTCTGTGGAAAAAAAAAAAAAGTCAGTATTGCAAGTTTATATCTCACAATTCTGAGAAACAAAGTCATAATTGCTAGATGTAAACTTGGAACTTAAAAAGTCACAATTACCTTTTTTTAATTTTTTTTATTCAGTGGTGGAAATGGGCTTCCATAGAAAATACCTTTAAAAAAAAACTTCTTAACCACTGAGTATTTATTTAATGTATTATTGATATATGCTTGATATCTGTATGCATAAAATACAGAGATTGTTATTCTTATTCGTTATGGAGCCTAGTGTGTGTATGTATGTATGTATGTATGTATGTATGTATGTATGTATGTATATATATATATATATATATATATATATATATTCTTTTTTTTTTGTGTGGTCACATAGACCGCCCTTAAAACTAGGTGTACACAGAGACTGACAATCTCTCATGGAATCCTTGATGTGGAGGAATTTTTAAACAGCACGTCCTCACCCTCGTTAGCCCCACTGGCATCTCTTGACAGGGGTGGGCACTTCTCCTGGGGTTGGGGTACCATGCCAGCCCAGGCCAGGACACCGTGCCACCCTAAGTGAGCCCCTTGTCAGTGCCCCCTGCCACGGTCACCGCATAGCAGGGAGCAGGGGCCTGTCACGCGTCAGCACCAATTACAATCAGCTGGTACACACCACAGATAATGCAGCCGGCCCCTGGAAACACACACACACACGTTCTTTACCGTCACACTATTGTGCTGTTACGCACGCAAACTCAAATAGACTTTAGTGGTAATATATTAATGCACTACAAAAACAAACGTAGATTTTGCTTCCTGAATGAAAAGAGCATTACAATGCAATAGCTTTACAGGAAGCTCATCCACCTTTTCAGTCCAATAGAAAATACATGCTTAAATTTACCACATAGGAGGACCGTTCTTTATGCGCGAAGTCAAATACTTTCTGTTTGACCTTAAAACACTCAGCAGATAGTGATATGTGGCGAAAAAAGCCTCTTTTGAGTTTCCTTAACTCTCTTTAGCTCTCTCCATTTCCCTGCGCTGGGACTAATACAAAGAGACCTGTTTACATTAACCTTGAGAAACGTTCTCTCTGTGAGTGAAATGGAACGTGCTTTCCTGTCGCTTTATGTGATATGTTTTTGTGCTGGGCAAAGCAATTACATGAGAGAACTGGTTTTCAGGACAAAAGAGCTCTTACCTTGGTACAGTACAATCACTCCAATTCCCACTAAACTTGAGGGAAAAAAGATCAATTAATAAATAAAGGCTGAAAAGGTGCAAAGTGAGAAGGATATGTGAAAAGAGCCGTGATATGAATATGATGTGTGAAAGGACATGTACTGTTTCGTTTAAAACGAAAGCTAAAGCCCTCATGTTTTTTTTCATTGTTGTTTGGTCAACCAATTCACTTTTTGTCTGCCTCCCCAGTCATATCTCCGGCCAGCGGAGGAACAATGTGTGGTTTTGGTAGGCCAAGGCTGGAGACAGTCACGTCTTTGTTAGGCGATGTTCGGGGCAGCTTGTGGTCCTGGTACTGGGTTCTGTTTGTGAGGCTGTTGTCAGTCCATAAACAGCAGCATATCGCTGACAGCAGGGCCCCTGTCTTACATGACCACACAGCTGTTGTCTCGCAGATCTGTGTGTCACTGTGTGTGTGTGAGTCTCCAACAGTGACTGTGTGCATGTTCTTTTTAGTTTCCTTGCATTTTTTTTATCTAAAGGGATAGTTTACTAGAATAGTAAAATTATTGTCATCATTTGTTCACCGTCATGTCATGTCATATACTATATTTTAAGAAGATGTAGAAGAGATTTGTGTGAGGAGCACAAAAAGTAATCAAAAGTGATGATAAAGACATTTATAATGTTACAAAAGATTTATATTTCAGATAAATGCTGTTCTTCTGAACTTTCTATTCATTAAAGAAACCTAAAAAAATAATACTGAGCTGTGGGTATAATTTTTAGCAGCAGATTAGAATATTAGAATGATTTCTGAAGGTTACTGTGACTGGAGTAATGATGCTAAAAATGCAGCTTTGAAATCACAGGAATAAATTACATTTTCAAATAGAAAAGAGTTATTTTAAATAATAAAAATATTTCACAATTTTACTGGTTTTGCTGTATTTTGGATTCAGTAAATGCAGGCTTGGTGAGCAGAAGAGACTTCTTTAAAAAACATTAAAAATCTTACTGTTCAAAAACTTTTTACTGTAAGTGTAGCAGTCAAATATCCAAGTTTAGAGAATTAAAATAAAATAAAGTAAAATAAAAATATTAAATTAAATTAAATTAAATTAAATTAAAAATAAAGTAAAATAAAATAAAATAAAATAAAATAATATAAAATGCTCACCAAGGCTGCATATATTTAATAAAACTACAGTATATTAAATATTATTACAGTTTAAAATAACTGTTTTCTATTTGGATTTATTTGACATTTTAAAATGTCAGTTATTCATTAATAGCGCACAATCCATCAGAAATCATTGCAATGTGCTGATTTTGTGGTCAGGTAATGCAGTATTTATGTGGAAACTGATATTTATTTATTTATTTATTTATTTATCTATTTGATGAATAGAAATAGCTGTTTTCTTTACTACTTTTTTTTTTTTTTTTTGCAAACACTGGTAAGAAATCATGAAAATAATCATAATTATGTATAGGTTTATGCCCACTACCTTTTATGGTGGGAGGAAAAAAAAAAATAATATTATATAATTCTTTACCAGATAGTGTTTAACAGACATTTATTGTATTTTTAGTTTCTATTTTATGTATTAATAGGGTCATCATACAGAACTTATTTTGTAGCTTAACATTGTTCATCATTTACTTTAATTGTATGGTAAAAAGCAGCTTGAGTAACTTTCATTCACCGTGGCTGATATTCAATCCAATGTATGCTTTTGCATTTACCATCACTTAAAACCATGCAGATCCCACAGCCTTGAATACCATTGAAGTCTTTCAGTGTAATGCTTCGCTTGTAAAGATGGTCAAGGTTCTTGGGGTCCATAATAATGAAACATTGTCTGTGGTTTGTAGGTAGATGTTTTTTCAACGTAAGGTACTTTCTGATCGATTTTTGTTGACATTCAGTTGTTTGGAATCTGTATTATTTTGTAATGGTTTTGAAAGAAGTCTCTTATGCTCACCAAGGCTGCATATATTTGATAAAACTACAGTAAAACAGTAATATTGTAAAGTACTATTTCAATTTAAAATAACTATTATCTGACATTTTAAAATGTCAGTTATTCATAAGTTGCACACATGATTTTGCGGTCAGGTAATACAGTATTTATGTGGAAACGGTGATATTTATTTGATGAATAGAAAGTTATTTATGTAAAAAAAAAAATGTTGTTTAAAAACAAATCATATTGACCCCACCTTTGCATTCAAATAAAACATTTGAAATAGTCAAAAATCTTAAAATAATCATAATTATTTATAGGTTTATGCACCTAAAACTACCCTCTATGGTGGGAAGAAAAAAAAAGGTATAGTGTATATTAACAATTCTTTACCAGATGAAATTTAACACACATTTCTTATACTTTTAATTTCTATTTTATGTTTTACTTTCATTGAATGGTAAAAAGCAGCTTGAACATTCTTCAGAATATCTCCATTTGCATTTGTCATACTGACGAAAGTCACAAAAGCTTGGAATGACATTAGAGTGACTAAATGATGACAGAATTTACATTTATGCAAAAGCTGAACATTTAAAGCTTGAGTTGCTTCCTTCATTTGCAATAATGTGTATGAAAGTTATGTAGATTCTGCAAGCTAAAACACCTACAAACTGGTTTCTCTTTTAATCTGAATCTTAATGCAGCTGTAGTGCGTTAAGCCTCTTTGTGTGTATGCGTGTGTCCCATCTGGCCCTGCAAGTGTCTCACCTGTACTGTGTGGCTTTGAGATCTGATGTCTGCGGGAAGTCCTGATGAAACCACGTCTTCTCCTCCCGTCACTCACGCTGGGGTCACATTCCATCATGCTGACTAGAGAGAGTGTGTGCGTCTGTGTGTGTGTGTGTGGCAACAGGCTGCTGTGAGTGCTACCAAACTCATCACTTCTTCTGCCCACTGATCCAAGCAACATAAAGGAAAGGTGGGCTCTGTTAGATGACATGTATTATTCATGTAAGCGGAAAAGGTATATGCGTTTTGTTATTACCGTATCGTGCCTCCGTGCTTTGGTGGAGTTGGCCCCGCAGTCGCATTCCAGACACCCGTGGGGATCCACTGCAGAATAAACCCACCGACCACCACCGACCAACTTCAAAAAACACAAGCAAATTATTTTGTTCAACTGCGGCCATGACAATGTGTAACTCTGTAATAGATTAAAAGTACAAGTGAGAAAAAGATGAAGACGCAAGACAAAAGCGAGGAGGCAGACAGAGGGATTTGAAAAGGACAGCGACGAGTTGACAATGGAGTTATAATATCCTGTCCTTTATGAATAATTAATTTGATGGCACCGCACTCTCAGAAGTTAGATTAAATTAGTTCTGCCATGTCTAAAAAGTTAGATATGCTTCATTAGTGGATGAGATGGCAGGGACGTTGCTTGGCCTGCTAGGGCTGTTGCAGTTAATTCACGAGTAATTCAGGAGGATTTTCTCTCTTTGCCACTGATTACATGCTGTCTTTCATTCACCATGGCTGATATTCATTCCAATGCATGCTTTTGCATTTACCATCACTTAAAACTATGCAGATCCCACAGCCTTGAATACCATTGAAGTCTTTCAGTGTAATGCTTCGCTTATGAAGACAGTCAAGGTTCTTGGGGTCCATGGTGATGAAACATTATCTGTGGTTTGTAGGTAGATGTTTCTTCAACTTAAGGCACTTTCTGATTGATTTTTGTTAAGAGACTGACGTCGAAGACTGACACTCAAGAGAAGAAATGGTTAAAGTAATCTATGTGCACATAAGTATTGTTGTAGAGTCATAAAATTATGGTTGAACCGCTGATGTCACATAGACTATTTTTACAATGTTCTTACTACCGTTCTGGGCCTTGAATGTGGTACACTGTAAAAAAACAATTCGTTGAGTCAACTTAAAATAATTTGTAACTCGGCTGCCTTAAAATTTTAAGTTCAGTCAACTCAAAAAAAAAGTTTATTCAACTTGAAATGTTAAAATATACTAAGTGACAACTTAGATATTTGAGTTGAATCAACTTAAAATTTTAAGGCAGCTGGGTTACTTACCCATCTGTTACGTTTAGCAAACACACATATCTAAGTTGTTACCTAGTACAACTTAACATTTCAAGTTGACTAAACTTATTTTAGTTGACTGAACTTTTGAACGCAGACATAAAAATCCAGACTTAAATTTTTATAATTCATGGTAATGCAATGTCTGATTTTAAAATGCCTTTCAAAGGATGAATTTTGAGATTTTAAGTTTTGCACTGATATATAATTTCGTATGATTTCTGAATTGTGATAGGGAAAAAGGCAACGAAGAAAGGCTTTTAATCTATTACTTTTCCTACATAATTTGTAACACAAAAATATGGTAAAATATCTGTTTAGGAGTCTTAGACCTTTCCAACGATGTATAGTTTGTCATGATTAGATTAGGATTTATTTGTAATATGGTGAAGTAACTTTAGGCTTCCCACAGAGGGCACGGTGAAAGTTAAAGGGTTAAAATGCTGTAGATCATTAAACATTTCTTTTTTCTATATGAAACTTTTGTTATAAAAGCTGCAAAGATTTTTTTTTTTTTTTTAATTTTTGAGCCAAATGTCAAAATTGTCTTATGGTGTGACTGTCTCAAGCATCGTTCAGTAAATTACAACTTTTATGTATTAAAAAAGAAAGGCATAAAAATGTTAATAAATATCTCCGGCATAATTGTACGAGTGTCTATTTTAGTAAATGGCAATTATTTTTTTCGTTCATATATTTCTGAAAGTGTAGGAACTTAATACATTTTGTCTTTGAAAACCATGTCCTGTGGTGTGACACCATATCCTGATTTTAAATCGGCCAATTTGAGAAAAACTTTTATTAGTTGAAAGACCCCATTCATGGTCGTGTTACTGAAGCCCCATGTCATGCCCGTGACATGCACATTGTCAATTTTTGGAACCACTACAAAAGTGGTACGTTTTGTTGTCCTTTGGTGTGACACCACTACATTATATTTTTTTAAAAAACAGTATGTTAAACTACATAATCATGGAAAATTATGCAAATGTGTCTTGCAGACCACTAATGACAGGTTAGCTCGGAATAGCAATTGACACGAAAGGCTGAAACGTCCTATGGTGTGACATAAAATGTCCCCTGTTGCAACCCCTGTACTGTCACACCATAGGACAAAGATATCACACCAGAGGACAAGGTCTCTTTAAAAAGCATTTTAAATGATTAAATAATTTGTTTAACTCCTGTTTTTATCATTGTTCAGTGTTCTTAAATGCAATAATTACATTAATTACATTTTTTTTTGTTTTTGCAGAAAACTTGTATTGTTAAAGTGTCATGAAAATAAGTATAAAATGTGACACTTTGTTTTTGAAACAGAAAGAAATTGATGTAGAAAAATTAGTGAAAGAGACATGGAAATCTAGACAGAAAATTAACAGTAGAAAGTAAATAGAATCAAAATCATCCCTTGAAAAGAGTACCTACATAGTTTTAAGAAATTCGTTCACATCTTAAGTTTCAATCATTTAGCAATAATATTTAGCTGTATCATAAATATCAGTCATATTTAGCTGTGCCGCACATGCAGCATGGGGTCTAGAGGAGTTTCAGTAACATACTGATTGACTACGAGACTGAATTTTGTTGATGAAAATTATTGTTGATATTGTTTGTATCAAAATTTAACTTTCTTTCTCATGACGTTTAAAATTAATTACAAATACTTTTACAAATAATTTAAATAACTTTAATAACCATGTCTGTCCCTTAGTGACATAATGTCCTACGGTGTGACACACGTAAAGGAACTGATTTGTTTTAATCTTAAAATTAAAAAAAAAACAAAAAAAAAACAGTTGAGTATTGCAGTAGGGGAGTTGCAATAGTCTTGATACTGTCTGACAAGTCATGAGGAAAAAATGATGTTAATTGTAATTTTATATTAAATAAATAACACATCAAAAATTCTTCATCACAAATGGTCTTTTACAAAAAAAGATTTTTTACTGGCTATTTGTCAACTACCCATATGCAGGGTCAGATAGCTGTCGGATTTCTTTCGAAATTTCGAAAATATCTTAATTTGTGTTTTGAAGACGAATGAAGGTCTTACTGGTTTGGAATGACATGAGGGTGAGTAATAATGACAGAATTTTAATTTGACTGAAACACACTGAAAACATACCCCTGTAGTTCTATTATAGCAAAAAGTAGTCCTGTGAACTCCTCAAACATCGGTTTCCATTGCACACTTGTAAGTTTATGATATTTTTGTTATCATTTTCCAACCTTGTTCAATCGGTGTGTTTTCATAGCGTTCTCTCTTCAGTTTTACCTTGACTGTTTGCCACAGCTCATACCATTTGTGATTGAATAATTACATTTAATTCAGAAAATGCTGTCTAGACACAGGCGTCATCAGTCATACTTTTTGGTTCTTGGTATGCATTGTATGTTGTAAGTTGTAAATATTTTAAGTAGCAAAGGAGGTGCAAAATGAGAGAATTGTCATAAAAGACAAAGCAATTGAAGATTGGGCCTTGACATTACTTAGATTCAAACCTGTTGTTCCATTATGGTTAAAACGTGCACACAAATATATATTGTGTAGTCCTACCCTCTCTGCTGATGTTATGTTGTGTATTTTCACTCTGGCATCTGACAATAATCTCTCTTCATCAGGCTAGCCGTGGCTATTGTTAAATGAGCCGCATGATGCATCTCTTTTGTGCGCTCCCGCCATGCCTCATCTCCTCCTTATAATAGTGTTTTTATTTGCCGTTGTCTAGTGATGGGAAGTGTGTTGGTATTAACCTAAAGAAACAGACAAACTGGTGTTGTTTGGGCAGATAAAGCAGTAGTGTTCTGGCAAGCGGACACCCTGGCTTTATGCAATAGAAAAAAATGCAGAGGAAACCTTGTGCTTAAAAAAACAAAAAAGAAATACAGAAGGACAAAGACATAATTACATTGCCACCAAAACCACGTGAAGAGCGCAATATTTTAAGCTAGAAAGGAAGACCTTGTTAGAAGCTACCAGAAACCAGAACATTGATATTGATTTTATACAAAAGTCCAATAAACAATACAGTAAGTTAATACTAAGAAACTAATTTTAGTCATAAAAGTGCCAATTATTTTGTCTTTTGTCAACGAAAATAGTTCAAAACCAACTACAGTAGAAGTGATGTTGTTAAATGAAACTATTTTTGAATGATTCATTTACGTTAATGATTCAGTGACTCACTTGTTTTGTTCCTGAACCAGTGAATTAGTGTTTAAACTAATCAGTTGAGTGAATGATTAAATGACTCACTCACAAAGACACTAGAAACGTTCCTGAATCAACCTGTTTCTTCGAGAAGGAATCAGTGGTTTCAGGCATTGTATTGAAACTAACCCCTCCTGGAGATTTAAACAGATCAACACCAAATTTGGTCAGTGTAATCTAAAGCCCTTTGTGATGTTAAATTGCGAAGATTTTAAATTTTCGTTGAAGGGCGTGTCCGTGGCGGCCTGTCAAATGTCGATGTTTTGCCATGAAAAAGGAAGTTGTTATAATTCAGGCATACAATGTCTGATCTGCACCAAAATTGACGTGATTGATAAGAGTCCTGTCCTGAACACATGCCCATGACCATATTCAGTTATAGCCATAGCGCCACCTGCTGGCAACAGAAAGTGGTGTGTTTTATGCTCTAACAAACTCCTTATAGGCCAAGTACACACTGCAGCTAAATTCATTTGTCGGTTCACCTTTTACTCCATAATTCACTAAAATACACGGAAGTGACAACTGCATTCGACAACCGCATTAACTCCCGAAAAATACGGGTAGACACAACCACATTTACAGAAATTTTATGCAGTGTGTACGGAACTGAAATGAACAACTAGTTGTTAATGACATATTTAAACGTGCATCAGAAATGTCTTCGTCTGTATGTGAAGTGCTAGAAAATAACAGTGAATGATGTCTTAACCTTAGCGCATTTTGACGGGGGGCTAGTTGCGCTCATGAGCCCTGTGGTAAAATGTGTTGCCAGATCTTCTTAGAAAAAAGTAAACCCCAACAAACAAGGACAAGCACAAAAAAAACACTAAAACACCCAAATGCTTTGTTTTATAACAACAAAAAATATCATACATATCATATCCACAACAGATCAGTTTATTCAGTTATATATCCAGTTATAGTCATAGCCCCACCACCTGGTAGCAGGAAGTTTGGCGCATATAAATGACTTTGACATATTCCTTCTATATTTATCACTTTAAATGTATATTGCACAACATTCGCTAATTTTCTAAAGCCACCGGGTGGTGGTGAGCCCGGGCCCTTTCAGTGCTGCTTGCAGCTTTAATCATGAAATGATATTGTTTCATAAATCCCAAGAATCGATTAGTCTAGCCTGTTTTCATTTAATGAACGGAACATCGTACATGCTTTGTTACTTTTGATATAAAACTCTTCTTTTTTACGGTATTTAAACAATAAATGTAGTTTTGGCATTGTTTAATGTGGAATGACAGATCGCTGTAGCATCTGTTTCAACACGAAATAAACATGAATGAACATTCGAAGGTATGTTAAAAGAAAGAGTACAACTTACTGAAATCTGTATCCTGTCTCATGTAATCGCTCAATATCAACAGACGTCGATATAGCTTGTAAACAATGTCACGTAACGTCACATTTATCTCAGAAAAAACAGGTTCGATGACCATAAACTCCTTAGTCAGCTAGAAGAGTGAACTGTAGAGAGGTTGCAAAATATATGCACCAAACAACGTATTAATTATAATTTTTAACTGTTCTTAAATGTTTATATAAATCTGTCAAGTTTTTCTGAAAGCCATTTAAATATGGAAAAAATTGGGAGTAGAAATATAAGTATGCAGTTGTAACTTTATTATTATAAAAAACTTTATTTTACAGCATTAGTTAATAGATTTTTTTTTCCTGGAGAAAATTTGGCATGTACTATACCTGCTACATGTCCATAATAATTGATACTGAATCAAACTGAATCGGAATTTGAATCAAATCGGAATCAGAAATAGTCATTTCTACTGTTACAGTACTTTAACTTGTGTTAATGTAATTATAGAACTTTCCAAAGTGTAGAACAAAAATGTCCCTGCTTAAAAACATCAATTTACATGAAGTAGATTACGACTTGATCTCCCCCAGGTTCCCATAAAGCGTTGCTCATTTAATTTTTAAAAGCTTCTCAGTTTGCAGTGGCTTTTTTTTTTTCCCGAAAGTGGGTCCATTTCAACCGCAGCTTTATATAAGCTGATCGGTAAACATGTTTAACCAGTGCATTTTCTGTGTGTTATGAGACAACTGTTTGGCTCATGAGTATTAATGAACTCAAAGCTCGAGTGGGAGAATCCCTAAGTGTTGGTAACTGTCAGATTCTGTCAGCGCTACGAATCCTAACAGCACAGAGTAGCGTGCCGCCGCGTGCTTCCGATTCAAACTCATGTTTGATGTCTTGCTTTCACGCCCTCCATTTCTGCTTAAGCCAAATTACTGCAGACAGTCCTAATTCTCCCGAGAATTTTTGTTTGTTTTGTGAGAATACATATTTTACATATCATCGGCACGTCGCTGATGTATTAAGCAGCATATAAGCAGAGAGAGAGAGATTTTTATCTTGATGGATTTTTGCTTGGGTTTTGGCTGAATCAGGGCTGTCTTTATAAGAGACCTGACAGGGCTTTGTGAAGACGTTCTAAATAATGAAGCATGAATCGAGGACCCCAAGCCCTTGGAGAACTTTGCTGTCCCGCAGAGATCAGTCTGTCACACAGGCATAATCGCCATCGTCTCTTCTCTGCTTTCTGTTTTATAGGTCAGATAAGAAACCGTTTTTGTGTTTGAGAGCTAATATAGCTGTATTTTACTATGTTTTATTCACATGTCCATTATTTTAATATATTTTTTTAAACATAACATAAAAAACATCAAGCACATAGCTTACAAAAAAAAGAGAATTCTGTATTTACTCACTCTTATGTTGTTCAAACCATGTATATGGCTCTTTTTCTTCTATGAGACAAAAAAAGAAGATACTTTGAAAAATATCTCCCCTTTTTTTCCCATTTGTGCAGTGAAAGTCAGTGGGGTCCAAGGTTATTTTGACCCCAATGGCTTGCATTGTGTGGACATAAACTTTTAACTGTATTCTGACTACTTGTTTTTATTTATTAGAAAAAAACTTGATTCTTTAACACTAGCACTCTCAATTCTATTTCTATTCTATTTACTTGATTTCTTTCATTTATTATACAAAACTTGACCATCTAACACTAGTACTCTCTATTCTATTTTTATTCTATCTAGTTTTCTTTTTATTTATTAAAAAATTACCCTCTAACACTGACACTCTATTCTGTTTCTATTCTATGTACTTGTTTTCTTTTGTTTATTCAAATATTTTGACCCTCTAACACTAGCACTCTCTATTCTACATACTTGTTTTTTTTTATTTATTATAAAAAACTTGAACCTTTAACACTAGCACTCTCAATTCTATTTCTATTCTATTAACTTGTTTTCTTTTATGTATTATAAAAATCTTGACCCTCTAACACTAGCACTCTATTTCTATATCTATGTAGATTTATTTTTTATTTGTTAAAAAACTACACCCTGTAACTCTAGCACTCTTAATACTATTTCTATTCTATCCACTTGTTTTCTTTTGTATTATACAAAAATTGACCCTTTAACACTAGCACTCTCAATTCTATTTCTATTCTATTAACTTGTTTTCTTTTATGTATTATAAAAATCTTGACCCTCTAACACTAGCACCCTCAATTCTATTTCTATTCTATCTACTTGTTTTCTTTTATGTATTATACAAAAAATGACCCTTTCAATTCTATTTCTATTCTATCTGCTTGTTTTATTTATTATAAAAATCTTGACCCTCTAACTCTAGCACTCTATTTCTGTATCTATCTAGATTTATTTTTTATTTGTTAAAAAACTCGACCCTCTAACTCTAGCACTCTCAATTCTATTTCTGTTCTATCCACTTATTATCTTTTATGTATTATAAAAATCTCGACCCTCTAACACTAGCACCCTCAATTCAATTTCTATTCTATCCACTTGTTTTATTTTATTTATTACAAAAATCTTGACCCTCTAACACTCTCTATTCTATTTCTAAGTTTTTTTATTCTTTAAAAAATTACCCTCCAACACTAGCACTCTCAATTCTGTCTATCTACTTGTTTTATTTTATTTATTATAAAAAAACCTTGACCCTTTAAAACTAGCACTCTCTATTATATTTCTATTCTAATTTTCTTATTTATTATAATTTACTCTCAGTTCAATTTCTATTTTATCTACTAGTTTTCTTTTGTTTATTATAAAGAAATTTGACCCTCTAGCACTTTCTATTTTATTTCAAGTGTAATTTTCTTTTCATTTGTTTTACCAAATGGCACTCTAACACTAGCACTCTCAATTCTATTTCTATTCTATGTACTAGTTTTCTTTTGTTTATTATAAAGAAACTTGACCCTCTAGCACTCTCTATTCTATTTCTAGTCTAATTTTCTTTTCATTTATTATAACAAATGACACTCTAACAGTAGCATTCTAAATTCTTTTTCTATTCTACTTGTTTTCTTTTGCTTTTACTTGTTTTCATTTTATTTATTATATAAAAAACCTTGCTATGTGTACTGTTTTAAAATTAACTGGGACTTGTCACAGCACTTACTGTACATATTGTTGCTCTTTTGTTGGTTTGATTGCTTCTATTGTCCTCATTTGTAATTTGTTTTTATAAAAGTGTATGCTAAATGACTAAATGTAATTTGTAATTATAAGTGTAAATCATAATTCAAAACATCTTTTGTGATCCACATCAGAAGGAAATGCGTACAGGTTTGGAACAGCATGAGTAATTGTTTACAGATTTTTCAAATTAGTTTTAGTTGAATTGTCTCTTTAAAATATATAGTTTCTGCGATTTCATATGATTTAGGCTCGTGACACACGTTCGTGTGGCTCTGATGACTCTAAAAGGTCTGTAACTTTTCCGCTGTGTGCTATGAATCAAAAACCTGTGAGCACCTTGTGACGGTTTTCTTACACAGCAGGTAATGCGAATACTGGGCCAAAATCGATAATGACAAATCAGTGGAACTCTCTTTGTTTCCAAACTATTACAACCAACAATTGAAGCACACCTGACCACCTGTAGGCTGAAAGAGCATTGTTATTTCACTCTAGGCACAGGTAGAGCTTGTTCTGTATATGCCATTCAAAGATTAGCGCTTTAATATGAATCACTATCAGATAACAAGTCCAGGCACTATTCTTTATTCGTATTGTTGTGTGGATTACTGTGGGAAGGAGAGAGCATTTAAACAAAAGTGAATCGGTGGATTAATTTAAAAAGAGAGAGCAAGTGAAAACTAAAATCAGTAGGTGTTTAAATGCGCTAAAGTCTTGAGCGCTACTCGGGGGCGGCTGTCAAAACATGCAAATGAGGGTGACGGCACATTGTTTTGACAAATATAATTAAGGTGTTTCAATTTGGAGTCCTGCGATACACAGGACTGCAGGGCTCCCCAAGCGCTCTGCTAATTGTGAAGATTGCTTTTAAGATCTGAATGCTCGTTGGGTTTTTGTTTGCTTTTTTTTTTCTTATTGGATAATGAACTGTTAGGAAGTGTTAGATCTTGGCATCGTTTCGACGGAGGATTTTGTCAGAGATAGGCAGGGATGAACACCCCGAGGTGTTGTGTTTTACAGATAATTAAAAGGCAAAATTTGTGTTTGGCTGTTTGATCTGCCTGTCAACTTTCTGATTAGAGGCGTTACAGGCTTTAATCAACAGTAATGGGATCATTAACGTTCCTAAACTGTTTAAAAGAACGTCAGGATTTTCTTCCAGTCCGACACATTGGAGCTCGCGAGTCTGGCAGGGTGTGAAGTTTGCCGGTGTTCAGTAAATGATGTGCAGCATGTGATTAGGAGGAAGTGAGGTGATTATAAGAGCAGCCCTCCCACTGCAACAGCCACGCCAGCTTGCGTTTATCTGTTTCTCACTTTTTTCTTCTCTTTTAAGCTCTTTGCTTCTTCCTTTCTATTCTCCTAGAGTGAATTACAGCACGTATTTCCTATTCACATTTCATATTTCGTATTTGATAACACGCTTTTCATCTGAATCCGTGACATTGTCAGCCAAAAAATGCGGATTTGTAGCACTGAAGTATGATCTGTGTTTATCATGACATATGAAGACGAATGCGTGTGTTTTCTTGCTTTCTTTGAATGCCGGTGACTGTACACAAAGACTAATCTTTTGCACTCTGAAAGCTCTGAAAAAATGCACCAAATAAAGTGGCGGCACATGCATCAATATTAATAAAGTCGACTGACAGTGGACCACTGTTTATTAATTTCACTCGGTCACGTTCGGTGCACATTTCAGCTCAGCCGGGGCCTAATCGGCACGAAGAAATCATTTCCTGCTCCGAAAGAATGAAGCGAACGAGTGAATGAGGTCCATTTGATGGGTGCGGATTGACCGGTTCGGGCGCGGTAGATGTATGGCTCTCCAGTGGCCCATGGAAATTCTGCCTGTTTAATTGAGGAACCTGAAAGCGGTGGGCAGCCTGCACTTTTTGTAAGTGAGGCAATCAAGACCTGCCCCAGACTCTATTAGTTTTCATTTGGATGCTTCAGTAATGCCAGTTGATTAAATTGAAGCAATTTGCTGCAAGAAAAACTAACCACCCTACACCTTTCCCCCCCACCGCGTCGAAAGCAGTTAGGCTTTACTGTAAGTGCTGTTGTTTGGGCTGTGTTAGGTAAGCCTTGACTTATTCAAAAGCAGTGGCATTGAACAGAAATAGATCTATGGAGTCCAATCAATGCCATATTTGCTTGCAAATGAATTAAAGTATTGCAAAAGAAAAAGTATTGTGAGGAAAAAAATACGTTTTGCAAACAAAAATAAAGAATTGCAAAATATAAACGAAATTTATTTCACACACTCTTTTATTTTGCGTTTCAGTCAAGTGTGAGCTTGTGATACCGCTTTTTCCCTTTGCAATTCACGTTTCTGCGCGTTTCACTTTTTAGCATTGCAGTTCTTTATTTTTGTCAAGTGCAAATAAATTAGTAGCTATGGCCATGAAAAATATTTGTTGCAAAATCATTGCTTTTGCTCCGTTTCATTTATATTTTGCTATTCTTTATATTTGTTTGGAAAACTTTTTTTTTTCTCGCAATGCTTCATTTTTTTTTTTGCAATTCTTTATTTTTGTTTGCAAAAAGCACATTGATTTGGCATTGATTTGACTCCATATTGGATCTCCTTTTTAGCTTAGCTTATGGGCGATTCTTCTATTGTTATGGGTACTTTTGACTACTTAAAATCTTGAAAAATGCAGCTAATTTATATAAAAACATTTATTGCAGTTGCTGATAACGGTTTGATTTGCAAGAGTAAAAATATGATTACTGTCAAATATAAATGAAATACAATTTATTTGCAACAATCTTTTTTTTGTGTGTTTCAGTCAAGTGTGAGCAAATACATTAGTAGCTATGGCCATGGATAATATTTGTTGAACAATCATTGCTTTTGCTCTGTTTCGTTTATATTTTGCAATTATTTATTTTAGTTTCCAAAAAGCACATAGATATGGCGTTGATTTAACTCCATATTGGATCTCCTTTTTCGCTTAGTATATGGGTGATTCTTCAAATATTATGGGTACTTTTGACTACTTAAAGTCTTAAAAATGCAGCTAATTTATGTTAAAACATTTATCACTTTTGCTGAAATAAAAGTTTGATTTGCTAGAGTAAAAATACGATTACTGTCAAGTCACGATGCAAAAATATTGAAATTAATTCCATCAGTGATTCTATGTTATAAGAATTGTTAAATTTTGCAAATGAATACCAAATGAGTTTGAAGTGATGTTAATAACTTTAAATAGTAAGTTTCATATATAGTTTTTTAAAAATAGTTCATTTTAATTCATTCATCTTCGTAACAAAAATATTTTTGATGAAAGTTGTTGATAAAAGTCAGTAAAGTAGCTTTATAAAAACATCTCGGATTTCATCAAAAATATCCTAATTTGTGTTGCGAAGATATACAAAGGTCTTACGGGTTTGGAACAGCATGAGGATGAGCAATCAATGACAGAATTTTTATTTACTTATTTATTTAGTTAGTTAAAGGACAGAAAAGTTCTTTTAATTGTGGGTATCTGTGTTTATTTTGGCTGTAGTCCTACAGATACAAGAGTGGGTCGCTATTAATGTTTCTAGGATGTGTTTCATATCTTTGCGTGTTTTTGAGTTCATAAGGCCATTCTGCTGTAGGACCCGTTCTCCAGCGTGCCTTGTCCTCCGGTCCATCCTTAGCCTCTGAGAGTCTTCCCTTTGAGTTCTCAATCTCAGAGGAGTGCAAGTAGGAGGGGAAATCAGTGTTGATTTTCTCTGTCCTCCCCCCAGCTTAAACAAATTGTTCTATTAGCGCACACTCTCCCTTTGGCATGGTCATTCATACCCATTAAACCTGTGTCTTATCAGCCAAACGAAGCCCTCACATCTCCACAAACAACAATCGGCAGTAATCAGACCTTCAGAAGAGTGTGTGAGATGTGCTGTGTGTGTGTGAGCTGGGAAGAGAGAGAGAGAAGAGAATGATTAATAGGGAAAGTTGAGTGGCCAGCTAATAAAGATTTGTCTTAATCAGAAGTGATTTGTCAGAGCAGAAGCACGGCAGGGTCAGGGCTGAGCCAATGAATAAAACAGAGCCCAGCGGAGTGAAAAAAGGCCAGCGAAATGGGGCCTGATTACCCAGCGCTTGCTCTCGCTCAGACAGGACGTGGCCCTTACCTTATTTCTCTCTGTCTCTCTCATTCATCCCTTTGAAATCTATCCATATTATTCTGGCCATCCTCTGTCTGTCAAGGCATTTAAGCCCTTACTTGTAACATAATTGCATGTTTGAACAAGACTAGGCCCAAATTCAGCTTAAGGTTGATGATTTTACCTAAAATTGATGCACGTGAAAATGATTATAAATATGAAGGAACATTTTTAAAGATGGGTTTTTAACATACAATCTGGTAAACTGCTATATCTGTAAAAACATCATAGTAGCGCTTCATACAGCTTGTGGACTTCATTTCATGAATTCTGAAGCCATATAGTAGAGTTTATGGTCGATATGGTTCACAAATTGGATCAAAACTTTCATTTGCAATGATTCGAATGATTCAACTGGTCACAGCAATTCTTTGGGAATAAAATGTTCTTTTAAGCAAGATATTTTTAAATGTTTACAATATATAATTAAGCGTATTAATAAACAATATGGTTCACAATTTATACGTAATATTATCAAATTATGATGCAATAATCTTATAATTAATTGCACTTTTTCAGTGTTATAAAAGGAAATTTAAAATACAGTTTTAAAAGAGGGAAGTCAAAAATTCTGGTTAGGGTAATAGGCCAGATTGAAATAATTTGGCAAAAAAAAAGAGAACTAAGTGATTGAAGTGATAATAATTTAAATATATTAATTTAATAGTTTAATTTAAAAAATAAATAAAAAGCTTTAAGTGTTCTTAAGTTTTATAATATAGAATTTGTACACTAAGTTGTATCTAAAAATTATTTTTTTTAAATGTTTCAAGCTTGCGTAACTTTTGCAATCTGGCAACCATGCACAAATATTATTGTGGACTGCTGTACATGCCTCTGCTACGTGAGCTTTTGTATGTGTGGTTGCCAGTTATCAAGAGTTCAAATCCCCAAATCAGAGCTTTTCTATTAAAAGGACACCCTTTTTTTGTCCAGTGTTTTGCATCATTTTTGCAATCTGGCAACCATGTGCAAAATAAAGGAGATGAAATATTGTGGACTGCTGTAGATGCCTCTGCTCTGTGAGCTTTCATGTGTTCGGTTGCCAGATATCAAAAGTTCAAATCCGCAAATCAGAGCTTTTCTGTTAAAAGGATACTTTTTTTTCTGTCCGGTGCATTGTGTAATTTTTGCAATCTGGCAACCATGCACAAAAAAAAGGAGACAAAATATTATTGTGAATTACTGTACATGCCTCTGCTATGTGAGCTTTCATGTGTGCGGTTGCCAGATTTCAAAATTTCAGATCCGCAAATCAGAGCTGCTCTGTTAAAAGGATACTTTTATCTGTCTGGTGCTTTGCGTATTTTTTGCAATCTGGCAACCATGCGCAAAATAAAGGTGACAAAATATTATTGTGGATTACTGTACATGCTTCTGCTATGTGAGCTTTAATGTGTTCGGTTGCCAAATATCAAAAGTTCAAATCTGCAAATCAGAGCTTCTTCTCTTGAAAGGATACTTTTTTCCTGTCCGGTGCTTTGCGTAATTTTTGCAGCTGGCAACCATGCGCAGAATTAGGGAGACAAATTATTGTTGCGGATTTCTGTACATGCCTCAACTATGTGAGCTTTCATGTGTGGTTGCCAGATATCAGCACTTTAAATCTGCAAATCAGAGCTTCTCTGTTAAAAGGATACTTAAGTTTTTAAATAAATAAATTACAGAGGGAAGTCAAAAATTCTAGTTGGGGTAATAGGCCAAATAGAGTGATTGAAGTGATAAATAATAGCTTTAAGTGTTTTTAAGTTTTATAATATAGAATTTGTACAATAAGTTTTATCTAAAAATATTTTTTAAAAGTTACAAGCTACCCTTTTTTATTTATTTATGTATTAATTTTTTAAGAATTTTTATTTATTTATTAGAATTTGTTTACAAATCTGACTTCCACTCATCTCAGTCGGGAACAGGATTAGTAAATGAATCGTTCTTTTGTGCCAGTTCTTGTCAATGAACCGATTGATTTGTTTTAGCAGTTTTTGAAGATTCTTCAAAATATATTTTTATTGATGCACATAAGAAAGAAAAATGTTTGCTTTGGGTGAATAAATAATGAATTTTCCGTATTTTTTTTTTATTATTTGTTTATAATTACGTTTGTTCATTCTACAAAAGAGAGGATGCTCAAGTTTGGTGGGTCAGCAATTGAATACTGTAAACAAATAACGAGAATAATAAAAGTGCCATCAGCACTTTGCTCCCAGACAGGGGAATAACTTGTCTAAAATAAAGAGAAAGGAACTATGTTACTGCGTTGCTCTTTGTGTGTGTGTGTGTGTGTGTGTCTGTCTGTGTGGGACAGTCGGTGTTGGACCTGCCTTTACTCTTCCCCTGGGCGCTTTTGCTCTCATTTGGCTGTGTCTGTGGATTGTGTCCAGATAGAAGTGTGTGTGGTAACCTTCAAAAAGTGGCTGCAACTCTGTAATAAAAAGCAGTCCGGAGCCTGGGAGTGAGCCTGTGTCAGGGCATGTACCCTTTCAGCTCTGGGGACAGACAGAGGGCTTCAGACAACTCAGAGAGGACTCACACTCAAACAGCTGCTGTAAAATTGATGATGTGCCCAATTATACGTGTCTGCTGAGGGGAGGTGGATGGACGGATAGAAGGACGAGGGAACGAAGAGGTGGAAAACGCTTCTTCCCCGGTGTGTTCTGCCTCCATCTTGCTGCCAACGGCTGGCAGGAAGAGGGGGATGAAAACGAGTGACATTCGGACCTCCGAGATGTCCTGAGTGATTTGATGTTCCTGCAGGCCAAGCTCAAAGGCAGACAGGCACGGTCAGTCATAGAAGGGAAAGACAGACAGACCGAAAGATGAAAGAAACTTTGACTGCACTAACACAATGTTTCAGCCGTGTAGGGACGGGAAAAGTAGGAAAGTAGAAGCAATACACTCAGAATAGATGGAAACGTGTTAAAAAGAAGATCAAAAGAAAACAACAGGTAAAGGAACTACTGGTAATTAAACACTGAGTCTTCCCGACGTCTCAAGGTGTTTTAGAGAGTTCTTGAGCTGAATCATAATTCATCTGTAAAGCAGGGCTGGGTATTGATACAGATTTCCTGATCTGTTTTGATACAAGCTCTCAATTTGAGTGGATTTGATCCATTTCCGATTCATTTCAGTCTATTTTTCTCATATATGAAGTCATATTAATTTCATTAACGAAAACTATGACTAAAAATGTCCATTGACAGGCTTTTTTCCCATGACTAAAACAAAACGATGACAAGACGACAAAGTCTATAAACATTAAGTGTGACTATATCAACACACAATATTGTTGACAATAAAAGTTGAGACTAAAATGTATTTTAAAATAAAAACTATATACTCTCATCGGAAAAAAACAGAACAAAAAACAAAAACAAAACACCTTTTCTGTCCGGTGTTTTGTGTCATTTTTGCAATCTGGCCACCATGTGCAGAATAAAGGAATTGAAATATTATTGCGGACTGCTCTACGTGCCTCTACTATGTAAGCTTTCATGTGTGTGGTTGTCAGATATCAAGAGTTCAAATGTGCAAATCAGAGCTTTTCTGTTAAAAGGATGCATTTTCTATCCAGTGTTTTGCTTAATTTTTGCAATCTGGCAACCATGCACAAAATAAAGGAGATGAAATATATTGTGGATGGCTGTACATGCCTCTGCTATGTGAGGTTTTGTGTGTGGTTGCCAGATATCAAGAGTTCAAATCTGCAAATCAGAGCTTCTCTGTTAAAAGGATGCATTTTTTTATCCAGTGTTGTGTGCAATTTTTGCAATCTGGCAACCATGCACAAAATAAAGGAGATTAAATATTATTGCAGACTGCTGAGCATGCCTCTACTATGTGAGCTTTTATGTGTGTGGTTGCCAGATATTAAGAGTTCAAATCTGCAAATCATATCTTCTTTGTTAAAAGGATGCATTTTCTGACCAGTGTTTTGCGTAATTTTTGCAATCTGGCAACTCTGCAAAATAAAGGAGACAAAATATTATTGCGGAGTGCTGTACATGCGTCTACTACTTTTCTGCCTGGTGCTTTGCGTAACCATGTGCAGAATAAAGGAGACAAAATATTCTTGTGGATTGTTGTACATGCCTCTACTATGTGAGCGTTCATGTGTGCAGTTGCCAGATATCAAAAGTTTAAATCCGCAAATCAGCTTCTCTGTTAAAAGGATACTTTTTTTTTCTGCCCTGAGTTTTGCGTAATTTTTGCAATCTGGCAACCATGCACAAAAATAAAGAAGACAGAAAATTATTGTGGACAGCTGTACACGCCTCTACTATGCAAGCTTTCATGTGTGTGGTTGCCAGATATCAAAAGTTCAAATCTCCAAATCAGAGCTTCTCTTTTAAAAGGGTACATTTTTCTGCCTAGTTGTTTTTGTTTAATTTTAGCAATCTGGCAACCTCACTATTCATTACGAAAGCGCCAGTGATGATCTGAAACCACAGACAGTAAGCTGAAGTTAAGCAAACTTCATGTAAAATTTTCAACTTAAATGAAAGTGTCATTCAGCATGTCTGTGTTCTGTCATGAGATCTTGATTATTTTGTTTGCAATTGTGGTTGCTGAATTAATGCACTTACTTAAACAGTCTTAATAGAGAAACATGCAATTTGGAGTTACTGTTAGGAATTTGACTGTTATAACATATTTTGTTTGTTTTACCAGTTTTCATAATGTAGACAGAGCGTGCATAATTAAGTCTTTGATATTAATTTATATATTATATAGCCTATAATAAATCAGTACACTAGATGAGGTAAATAAACCATGTGCTTGAGTCCACATTGTGTTGATTTGTGGTTATTGGTGAAAGTGCAATACCTGATACCACTTAAATAAACAGGCAGTTTAATATTGTGTGAAAGAATAATGCTAATTTGAAATTCGATAGTATTGGCACAGTTCTACTCTACAGTATCGCAGTTAGAACACAGATCTCGTTCACAAGTTGTGGTCAGCAATCAGTTAAAGAGTCTGCATTAAAACCAGCTCATCGGTAATGATTGTGCTGTTATGGATTTTAGTAATATCCTTGTTAAATGGGCCTTGGGGATCTGGATCTTTAACTAGAGCAGGCCTGTGGAAAAGCTTGGCGTCAGGGTCATTTAAATTGTTAATAGGGCCTTAAACGGGGGAAGAATATTTTATATCATTATGAGAACGAAGCCGTGTTCGTAAGCACGGAGTCTAGTTATTTATTTATTTAATGTTTTTTTCCGCCTTCCCAAACGCCTGTTTTTCACAGCTACACCCTCAATTTACAGAATGTCAGCGTCCTCATTAAAGCGTGTGATAATTAATTAGCACCTCATTAAGTAGACATGTATCTAAAGCGCTGCATACAAAAGAATAACTGACCATAATTCATGCTATGCTTCAAGTATATAGTTTTATTGCACATGATGACCCAAGATCTGAATGTAATGTATCTTGGTGTCAATATTTTGTGTACTGTTGCATTTAGCAATTAAAATTATACCACTGTTAGAGGTATAGTTTACCAAAAATGAAATCATTTATGCATTCTCATGTTTTCTAAACCTGCAAGTCTTTTGTTTTTCTGTGTAACATAAATTAGATATTTTTAAAAATGCATTTTTTTTTGGACCCCATTGACTGTCATTTGGATGTTAAAAATTATTATTATTTGGATGTTATTTTTTTTTAAATAAGTGTTTTATTTTATTTTATCTTATTTTATTTTATTTTCCCCCAAAGAAGACAGAAACTCTTTCAGGTTTTTAACAAAATGAGAGTAAACAATGATAACAGAATTTAGACTAGACAATGTCTAGTGAAAAACGTAAAATCATCATTTATTCAATCTCATGTTGTTATAATCTCATGTTGTATTTTGTTGTTGTTGTTGTTGTTGTTTTGGACCCTATTGTCTTTTATTGTATGTTAAAAAATAAATAAATAAATAAGTTATTTTTAAAATCATAATTAATATAATAATTATTTTATTTTATTTTATTTTATTTTTCCCAAAGAAGATAGAAAGTCTTTCAAGGTTTTGAACCAAATGAGAGTAAACGATGATGACAGAAGTTTTATTTTTTGGATGAACTATCCCTCGAAAATGTCTAGTAAAAGCCAGTGATTTTTTTTTTTTTTTTTTTTTGCTCCTCTAAGAATGAAAATCATCATTTATTCACTCTCTTGTTGTTATAAACCTGCATGTAGATATTTGTAAAAATGTGTTTTTTTTTGTTTTGTTTTTTTGCACAGAAGACGGAAAGATATTGGTTTTGAACAAAATGAGAGTAAAAGATGATTACAGAATTTAATTTTTTAGGTTGAACTAACTCTCCACAGTGTCTAGTGAAAAGTCAATGATTTTTCACCCCTTTAACGGCTGTTTTTTCTTAATAGAAGAGGAAGGAAGAGAAATCATTTCGATTTCCCCTTCTTACGGAGTGTTTGTTTTTCTCTAGCCAAACTCGCTGCTCAAACCTCTGCCACATTCTCCTCCAAGTCTCATTACTCTACAAATATACGAATCGCGAAAAAAGACAGACAGATCAGATTATTAGTGAAACATATAGTCAAAGACAAACGGATATATCAAGAGAGGAAGAGAGAACTGTGGAATTGTGGGTTGCTTAACTTCCCCACACCCGTGGGATGCGGTATACACACGGCTAATCGTCCAACAGTGTGTTTTCGAGTATGTGTGTGTGCGCTTTTGGAGCTCGTTCCTAATGGCAACATCAATTTGCGGTCCCGCAACTAAGAGAAATATTTATCTTTGCGCTCATGCACAGGGGAAAAAGAAACCGGAGTCCATAATGTGTTTTACAGCGTGTTGGCCACAGGAATATTACATTATACGGAGTTTGGTTTAACAGCTTTTATTCTGTGTTTTCAGTGGCACAAGAAGACATTGTGGAACAGTTTTATGCAGTCATTCAGCCAACGCTTCTGCTTCTTGATTTTGTAAAAAAAAATGTACCTGCTCTATTTTTCCCCCTCATATTAAATTCATTTGGACTCGCTTTCATTAGAACAAGCCTTAACTTACATGGACGCCAACAGTGTTGGGGGTAACACATTACAAGTAAATGTGAGTTACGTAATCAGATTACTTTTTTCAAGTAACTAGTAAAGTAGTTACTAAATATTTGAGTTACTTTTTCAAATAAGTAACGCCAGTTAATTGGACCACAAAAACAGTCATAAGGGTCAGTATTTTCGGTTTATACATCATCTGAAATAAATAAGCTTTGATCTATGGTTTGTTAGAATAGGACAATATTTGGCTGAGATACAACTATTTGAAAATCTGAAATCTGAGGGTGCAAAAAAATCTAAATATTGAGAAAATCACTTTTAAAGTTGTCCAAATGAAGTTCTTAGCAATGCATATTACTACTCAAAAATAAAGTTTTGACATATTTATGGTATTTATGGAAAATGTACAAAATATTTTCATAGAACAAGATCTTAACATCCCTAATGATTTTTGGCATAAAAGAAAAATCAATCATTTTGACCAATACAATGTATTTTTGGCTATTGCTACAGAAATACCGTGCTACTTACGACTGGTTTTGTGGTCCAGAGTCACATTTATTGATTGAAAGGTCTTCTGTCCCCATGTTGAGAGAAATCGGGTATAGATGTGAAATGTGAACATTCATTAATTCATCTTACAAAAAAACAGATTCAGTATTCCTCAAAATGAATAAAAACAGTGAAATGCAACTCAGAATATGACACACATCTGCAGTAATTAAATGTTAAATAATACAAATAACTGCTGTCAAATGATCGTATGAGCGTATGCCAGGAGTTGCGCACTTGAAAACAAAGACCACTAGACAGTGACCATTTGCTGATTCTGAACCTGAACGTGTCTCTCACTGACAAAGGAGTATAACGTTACTTTAAAGGCTTGCGCACTCAACTGTCTGCGAAATGGAGCTTTGTGCTCTTGTATCCTACCTCTTTCATTCGGCACAAATCCAAATATTCCATAATATTTCCATGTTTGCGATGCATCCAAATGCTAAACTATTATTTATTATGTAAATTATAGACTTTGTACTTCAGTCGCGTTCTAATGGTGAAACAGTGAGGCGGGCACGCTGATGTTTGGTTCACTGTGTTTTATTTTGATAAAGTAAGTTACCACATGCGCTGTCAAGTTAGCAATGCTAGAAGCCTGGAACTGATTTGTTTTGTGTTTGTGTGCGCCGGCGCGATTACTTCAACTTTCCTCATACCACCAACTTAATCAAAAAACAAATAGAATGTTGCTTTCTGCCGTTTGAGTTTCCTTTGTGTCACAAAACTCAACTGAAACTCAGCAAACGTGTCGTTACCAAGCAGCAACCTCCCGGTCTCCCTCTTGAAGCCAACACGGAAGTGACTAAAACTGCAATTCATCGACTGGCCGCTAGAGATTGGCTGCAAAAGGGAGTCAATCCCATAGACTCAGTTTACAGCCTGGTTCAAAAAGTGGTTTTGGTCTATATAGCTAATTTTGCTCTTCATGTCAGCTGTGAGGGGGGTGAATTTTTTTATAACTCATCCGTTTAATTTATATTAAGCCTTAAAGTTCTGCATAATTTAGGGCGTGGCCACTTGAGTGACAGGTGTATTGCCGCTGCTGTCACCACTGTTGCGCTAGGCAACCAGCTCCACCCACATCCCGCCTGTTTGCCCATTTTCGATTATCCGGGAGTGACATGCAGTGACGCGATTCCAAGATGGCGACGGCCGACTCCGGCCCACTAAGAGCTTCAAAAATGCTCTTCAGAAACCTACGGGTGACGTCACGGACACTACGTCCATATTTTTTTTTACAGTCTATGGTCGTTACGTGTCGCACAGTTTTTTCTCTCGTCAATCAGTTAACTAAATTAAATATATTTCAAGTATTTATTCCTTGTATGTGTATATGTACTACAGATTTTATAGCCAATATATGACGTTAATTTGATATATTATTTAGTATTTTCACATGCAGGTGGAAAAAATTGTAATTTGTACTACTGTCTGTTTAAAATAAATTAAAAGAAACCTAGCATAGTAGATTTGTTTTTTTTGTTTTTTTTCCTGTTGTACTGAAATCGTATCGAACCATTACACCCCTACTAATATGGTTAACTAACTTTTTTTTTTATTGCTGAAGAATGTTGAACTTTCTTCTTCTGCGTTCTGCTGTACAGACATGACTTACTTTTCCTTCAACCTGAGGCTTTTGTTGTAAAAGGGCGTTTACATTTGACAAAATAGAAGTTTTTATATTTAAAACAATCAAGCAATCCCTGCCCAGATTTAAAAAAGTAACGCAAAAATAACTTAATGCATCACTTTCTATAAAAGTATACATACACTCTTAAAAATAAAGGTGCTTCACGATGCCATAGAAGAACCTTTTTTGTCTAAATGGTTCTATAAAGAACCTTTAACATCTGAAGAACCTTTCTGTTTCACAAAAGGTTCTTGGTGGTGAAAGAAGGTTCTTCAGATTATAAAAAGGTAAGAAAGAGGTGGTTCCTTAAAGAACCTTTGACTAAATGGTTCTTCTATGGCATCACTGTGAAGGACCTTTTAAAGCACCTTTATTTTTAAGAGTCTAATTAGTTACTTTTTTTAGGAAGTAATGCATTACTTTTAAAAGTAACTTTCCGCCAACAATCAGAGTCAGTGGAGATAGTGACGCGCACAACCTCTTGAATAGGAGACCTTGACTCTGACTATCTCTGCGTTTTCTGTTGTACCTATTGTCCGCAGCAGCTTCGTTTTTTCTCCTTCTGTTTATTTATATCTCGTTGAGCGTAGAATATACAGCGCTGACAGGATTGTTTCATTTGCGCTCGGACCCCTTCATGCCAACGGTCTCATCTATCATCTGAAGTGATATACGAGCGTGCGTGTCTGGGCGCGTGTGTATTGCATTGTTGCCATTGTGGCCGTGTCACATTCATTTGTTTAAAGGCCCCTTTCGCCCCGGACAGAGACGGATAGCGGTGCTTAATTTTCTTTACACAAGATTTCCACTCGCGGGTGGGCGGCAGCGTGTCTCATGCTCGACGGCCGGACGGTTATGATGGTTATTAATATCTCTATTGGCTCTTTTAATCTGGCCTATCTGTCACACGCGCTGTGACTGCTCCATCTAATCTGAGTATCCTTCAATCTGTCCCTACTCTGATTGGAAATTAATGAAGGCGAGAGACGCGTCTTTCTCGAACGCAGATGTAGCCCGTTCGTCTATTCCTCGAGCGTCACGCTGACTCTTTGAGAGCTGCACCTGTGTAGCGTAATCCAGTCATGAGTGCGTTGTTTACTCACAATTGTTTGGTGCATTTGAAAGCGTAGCTTTGATCCATGCAAAGATTTTTCACTTCGCTTTTTTTTTATTCTCTTCCTCTCTTCAGACTGCTAATGTGGTTTCTACTTATAGCAGAGAGGGTTTTTGCTTGAGGAAAGGAGGTGGGATTTGTTTTGTTCATTGTTTTTTTGTTTTTTTTTTTGTCTTTTGACCCTTGGGATGTGAATATGACAGTGGCCACAGACAGGCTTGTCAGACACCGTGTATGGGATGTTTATCTAAGTGCGAGCGTGTAAATGGGTGTACGGCCGTGACAGATGAAATGTGTTTGTAAGCGAGCAGCTGAATATTGCATGTGCTGATCGGGCTCGGTCGGATGCGGCATGCTGGGATATGCAAAAATATTTAAGACAGCGTGTTGGTGAGAAGGAGATGTAGTTTGAGATCCCCAGACATCGGAAATCAGGGTTATAACTAGACTTTTACATGTGTTGCTATGGCAGGGTGTTGCTATGGTTTTTTGACTGCTTTTTTTCTTACAAGAGCCCGATTTTAAGTTTTTGAGATGTCCCTTCTTTGTTGTAATTCTATAACTGGAGACAACGTTACTTTTTTTTGAGACAAGACACTATAGGAACAACCTTTTTTCTGTCACTGGTCAAGATTTAGGGCTTTTTTTGCTTTAATAATGTGTCATCTTTTACACCAGTGGAATGAAAACATTCACTGTTTATTTTATTACACTTTATCTATTTGCATTTGTGGATTTCAATTACAGTACATATTTTTAAAGCCTTTTTTTGTATTTTTAATGTACTTTAATGTATTTTTTTTTTACTTTAATGTAATAAGCCATAAATTTCTACTTAAGCAACACTTACATACATTAACGTTTCATTTTTATTAATTTTTTTTTAATAATATTGTGAAGGTTTTTACAGAAGTTTTTGTTTATATAACATTTTCCTGATGTAAATATATATTTAAAATAAATTTAATATTATATATATATATATATATATATATATATATATATATATATATATTATAGTAAAATATAAATATACAGTTTTTTTATTACATTTTTTTTCCTGGCTATTTTTTGAGTTAAGGAGTGATAACAGTATAAGTATTTAATATGTAAACTTACATTAAACATCTCTTTTTTTTCTCTTATTTTATTTAATATTTAGAAGGTTTTTACATAAGGGTTTGTTAATATAACACTTGCCTGATTTATATAACATGTTGTTTCCTAAAAATATGCTAAAATATATAGAAAAAATATAAATATACAGTTTTTATAATTTTTTTTTCTGGCTATTTTCTGATTTTTGGATTGATAACTATACATTTATCTGATTTATATAACATTTTTGTCTTTATGTAAAATATTTAAAAATGTATATTTTTGTAGAATATAATATATTATAATAAAATATAAATAAACAATATTTTTTTTCTGGCTATTTTCTGACTTATGAAGTGATAACAGTGAACGTATTTAATGTATTCAAATGTTTCATTTTTACTACTTATTTAATTTATATTTTTACAGTTTTTACAGAAGGGTTTGTTCATATAACATTTGCCAGATTTATTTAACATTTTATTTCCTAAAAATATGGTAAAATATTTAAAAATACATATTTTTTGTAAAATATATATTATAATAAAGTAAAAATTAACAATATATTTTTTTTTATTCAGTTTTTTTTCTGGCTATTTTCTTGATAACAGTATAACTATTTAATTTGTCAACTTACATGCATCAAACTTTTTTTATTCCTTATTTTATTTATATTATGTAGGTTTTCATATTACATTTGCCTGATTTATATAACATGTTTCCTAAAAATATGTAAAATATTTAAAAATATATATTTTTATGAAATATAGAGTGAGAAATAAGTCAACTTACATGCATCAAACTTTTTATTTTTATTCTTTATTTTATTTATATTCTGTATTTACAGAAGGGTTTGTGCATATTGTCAATAAAATAAAAACTAACTTTTGAATCTGGCTTTATACAGTTTCAGATTTATTTTCTGAAAATCATTGCATATTTAATTAAAGTATGCCTTATTTGAATATTTAAAGATAACTTTTATCTGATTTATCTGATTTTAGGAATTTAGGAATTTATTCAATAAATATATTTTCTTCGTAGTTGACAGTATCTGTGTGAATTCCTATTGAAGTGACTAGATTTTGCCCACAAAAATTTGCCAAACAGCACTAAATACAGCCACATCTTAACATGGCCTGTTTCTCCTCTTATCCTCTTACAGAGCAAGTGGGACAGGAGATCCTCGCCAACCTGCACAGTGACCGCGAGAAGATCCAGAGATCCCGCGATCGGGTGAGTCCTCAGGAGCCAACACTCATCCAGAACAAACACATATGCTTTTCTCACTAAGAAATTACACAGGCTTACAAATACTTGACTTGATCAGATCTTGGCTCTTTGGGATGACACAAAGTGCCCTAGATCAGACACTTGACGAGAGAACAGGAGCGCACTCAAGTGCAGGCAGTTAACACCAGCTCGCACCTCTTGCGCATTAGCATAGCGGGCCTGCTGGAGTGATTGATTGAATGTACAGAACACAGAATGTTTGACACAGAGCACAGCACCAATAAGAAGCCTTTGTAGTTGTCCCGTCTCATGTGGTGAGATCACGCATGATGCAAGACTGTCTAAACGGGCATAGCTGGACAACAAAAACACCTCCGGACAGAACAAGGGTTTGTTCTCTGTTCTTCCGGCTGATATAACTCTGCAAGTCTTTCCGCTTCATGTGTGACTGTGCTGGACGGATGTCACAAGAGGGATTGTAGATTACAGACTAGTGAAAACTAAAAGAAATTTAAGAATGTATGTATAAATGCTTTACTAGTAAATTATGCTCCTTTTCGCAGAAATAACTTCACTTTTCTGTGCCGTTTTTCTAGCTATTTTAAACTTTTTATTTTTTATTTTAGCAGATGTAGATATAGATGTTTTTGTTTTATATATAAATAATTTCATTCACATTAAATTAAATTACTTCTAAAGTAATAATAATAATAATAATAATGTTATTATTATTATTATTATTATTTAATAAGTAAAATTAAAAATGAAATTATTAGTGAATTAAAGTATTTATATTTTATAATAAATTATAACATTTTAAAAAATGTATTTAGTAATTTTTTACATTTTATAAATATAAATAATTGAAATTACTAATAGTTTTATAAAAAATAATTTATTAAAAAAAGTTAAATTATTATTTTTTATATTTAAAAAATAATAAATAATTATTATATTAATTATATAAATAATTTTATTTAATTATTTGTGAATTAATTTATTTTTATTAATAACATTAATATATATTTTTTTATTTGGTAAATAGAAATAATTTAATTAATTAGTCAGTAGTGTCAGTAGTGTCAGTAATTAATTAATTCACTACTGACTGATTCATTTTCTGATTCATATACTTATAAAAATTTATATCTGTACTTAATGTGTTGGAAAAATCTTTATCAATAACCTTCAGGGCAATATTGAAAGGTGTTGATATAGAGGACTGTTTGTGAGCTTTTTTAAAATGTGTCACTTCTCCTACCAGGTATCAGATGTCTTTCTCTCTACATCCTCATCCCTCTTTTACTCCCCCCTTCTTCCTTCAACCTTTATTTGTTACTTTATCCTCTGCATGTATAATCGTTTTTACCTTTCCATATCTCAGTCTATCCCTCCTATTTTGTTTGTCCCTGCCGTGTCCGCTGTCATAGTCTTACCTCTCTCTCTTTTCCTCTCTCTCACCCTCTCTTTCTTTCTAGAAGACAGGTATAGAGAGCTCAGTCAGGGGCCTCTCTGATGGCTTCTTATGAAGGATGCTTAAAGATCACAACATGGCAGTTGGGCAGGCAGCTCATTTCAAAGGAAATAAAACATTTCCTTTCAAAGGTCTGCTGTCTATGGAGAATAGCTCTCCTTCCCTGGAGCCCCGACTGGCCCTCACACTTTAAAGACATTTTGCCAGGCTGGAGAAATGGAGAGGAGAAAAGAAAAGAAAGCATGATAAGAAGACATTAGATGGAAAGAGCAATAAACTGCTTTTTGAGCGAAGGAAACGGCAGATGAAAGACTTTTTCGAGTGTCTCTTAACAATCAGTTCCCTCGCTCTCTTTCAAACAGACACACACAAACACTAAGAGACACGTAGTGCCTTGCAAGCACCACTATTACTATTGCTCATCCTCAGCATATATGAACAAGCCTCTAACTTTGACTAATAACTAATCCCACACTGACTTGAGTAAATAGTGCTATTGCAATTCCAAGTATTAAGACGTTAAAGGGATAAAAAAAAAAAAGAAAATTGTGTCATTAATTACTCACTCTCATGTCGTTCCAAACCCGTAAGACCTTTGTTCGTCTTCACAACACAAATTAAGATATATATGATGAAATCCGATTGCTTTCTGACCCTGCATAGACACCAAAGTAACTACCATGTTCAAGGCGCAGAAAGGCAGTAAGGACATTGTTAAAGTAGTCCACGTGACATCAGTGGTTCAACCTAGATGTTTTCACGGGTCCACTTGGATCTGAAAACCCGAGGTCCTATCCGAGACCGAGCCGATTCGGGTCCAAAACTTCTATGAGTCCCTTGAACACGGGTCGGGTCGGTATTAGTTACTAAAATAAATGTGCTTTTTCTGAATGAAACCAATAAAACCCGAATTCTTGTAAACTATCCCGGATGCGTAGCCTATTTCTGCGTTTGTGTTAAAGGAGAGGTTCACTTTAATTTACTCACCCTCTTGTTATCTAAGATGTTCATGTCTTTCTTTAATTGGTCGTAAAGAAATTATGTTTTTTGAGGAAAACATTTCAGGATTTTTCTCCATATAGTGGAGTTCTATGGTGCCCCCGAGTTTGAACTTCAAAAATACAGCTTAAATGAAGCTCCAAAGGGTTCTAATTGATCCCAGCCGAGGAAGAAGAGTGTTATCTAGCGAAACGATTGGTTATTATAATAAAAATGTACAATTTATGTACTTTTTAACCTTAAATGCTTGTCTTGTCTAGCTGTGCTTGAACTTTTCCAGTTCAAGACAGTTGGGATATGTTGAAAAACTCCAATATTATTTTCGCCCTACATCGCTGTTTTACCTTTTTTTTTTTTTTTTGTAAAAGGGGTTTGGTACTTCTGCCACGATGTAGGATGATTCTGAAATTGGAGGAGATAATCGGAGATAATAAGCAGTTATTTCACTGATTAATCATTAGACTTTTATTCAGCTTTTGCAATTACTTATCATATTGAGTTGCATATTCTAACAAATAAATAAAGGTAATTATTTCAGATTTTGAAAATCATATTATGTAATTACATTTATCAAACAATTCATTTATGCAAATAAATATGTTTTGCACACAAAAATTTACAGATAATGTACTCACCCCCTTGTCATCCAAGATGTTCATGTCCTTCTTTCTTCAGTCGTAAAGAAATTGTTGTTGTTTTTTTTTTTTTTTGAGGAAAACATTTCAGGAATCTTCATATAATGGACTTCTATGGTGCCTGCAAGTTTAAACTTGCAAAATGCGTTTTAAATGCAGCTTCAAAGTGCTCTAAACGATCCCAACTGAGAAAGAAGGGTCTTATCTAGCGAAACGAATGGTTATTATTATTTTTTTAAATTACAATTTATATACTTTTCAACCTCAAATGCTCGTCTTGTCTAGCTCTGCGTGTGCTCTGTGCATTCCGGTTCAAGACAGTTAAGGTATGTCGAAAAACTCCCATCTCATTTCTCCTCCAACTTAAAAATCTCCCTACATCACTGTTTTACCTTTTTTTTTGTTGTAAAGTGTATTTAATCTTCTTTGCACTTGGACTTTGTAAACACTGGGTCGGTACTTCTACATCGATGTAGGACGATTTTGAAGTTGGAGAAGAAAATGAGATGGGAGCTTTTCGACATACCCTAACTGTCATGAACTGGAATTCACAGAGCACACGGAGAGCTAGACAAGACAAGCATTTGAGATTAAAAAGTATATAAATTGTCAGTTGTTTTTTAGAAAATGACTGTTGTTTTGCTAGATAAGACCTTTCTTCCTTGGCTGGGATCATTTAGAGCACTTTGAAGCTGCATTTAAACTGCATTTTGGACGTTTGCGGGCACTACAGAAGTCCACTATATGGAGAACGTTCCTGAAATGTTTTCCTCAAAAAACATAATTTCTTTTACGACTGAAGAGAGAAAGACATGAATATCTTGGATGACAAGAGGGTGAGTTAATTATCTGTAAATTCTGTTCTCGAAGTAAAATTTTTTTAATGACAGAATTTTCAGTTTTGGGTGAACTATCCCTTTAAAATGAGTGGGAAAAATCCCATAAACCTTGGCACGTTTTAAATTCATAGTTTGCTTTTTCTATTCTGAAATAGGTACTAAATTGTTACTGATTTGCAGTTTGTCCTGCAGAAGTCAAATGGAAGCAAACTGCCGTATCATTGTTCTGAATGTTTTTGTGTCTATTATATATTCTTGAGTTTAGCTCAAAGTAATAGTTCTGAATATCAGTATGGTCCAACTTGCATGGTTTTTGCGTGACAAACATTATAAGTGCAACAGACTTTAAGTAGTTTTCTATTCATAGTTTGGTTTCTTTGTGAGACTAAATTGGTACAATGTTGCATTTTGTTCTGTGATTTGATTCAGTGTAACATTTCAAAAAGAACCTTGTCGCATGGGAGCAAACCGCCGCCTCATTGGTCAGAATGTTTCTGGCCATTTATGTTGCAATGATCGGCTCAAAGCAGAATTTCCGAATGTCAAGATAGTTAGAAATCCAAGTCTGATGCATTTCGCATGGCAAACCTTAAGAAAACCCATAGAGTTCTGGTTGTTTTTGGCTTTCATAGTCTGTGTTTCTTTGATCTCTCTGGTTGGGTTAGCTTTGACAAGGCGACGTTTCAAAACAGACCAAAATTTGTTAATAAAAGTCACGTGTGTAAACTGCGCCCTCATTGGTGAGAACTTTTCTGCATCGTTTGTTGCTGTTTTCACTTACAGCGACATTTTCGAATGTTTAGCAATTTGAGAACAAAAGATTAAAAGATTGACCAAACCTTATAACGTGTGAATATTTTGCCTCAAATGTCTTTTTAAATAAGTAATATTCCTGTTTCTGGTTATGCTGTGATTGTTGTTCATGCTATTTTCTTTAATTAGGTTTAGGCCTGCGTGACTGTAACTCTTTTAACTTTGTTCAATGAAACTCAGGCATTGAATCGAGCTACTGGGAATCATCTTACCAAGACCATTTACTAGTCTGTAATCAGACCCTGCTCTAGATCTGCTGTACTGGTAATCTCTTTTGTTGTGGCTCTTGTTTTGGGTTCCTAATTCACGGAGAGCTCCACCATGTGTTTTCGTGTTGGCACAACTCTGACCTGACAGAGAAAGAGAGAGGGATTTTGGGAAAAGCCGAGGGAGCTCTCATGGGACAGATCCATCGCTGAGAGAGACATCAGGCAGCTCTTGGGCTGTTGGTGGTGCCAGAACCCAAACCCGCCTAAAACCACATCTGTCCCTGAGCCTGCCCACTAACACACACACACACACACACACACACACATATGCATATACACATGCACATGTCCCTGCTGACCGTGAGGACAGAGAAGGAGGCTTTCTCAAGGAGCCCAGCCAGAATCACGTATCTGACGTCTGCCAAAGCTCTGGCTTCACTTCCATAGCAATGTCAGCATTCCTAAACACACACACACACACACATATCTCCAGATGGATATCTTTTACTTATGCATCCTGCTACGTGAGCCATATATTGAACATAAAACATGTAAAACACTACCAGTCAAAAGTTTCATAATAAATTTCTTTCAACAGTTAATTTAGTAGCTATAGACAGTCTTCTCTGGAGTCTATAGAGATTCTAAGCCATTTTTATAGCACAAATTTAACATGACCTCTAACGTGGACATTCTCTCTTCTTTTTTCTTTTCTCTTTTCTTCTCCACAGCTGAGAGAGACGGATGCTAACTTGGGCAAGAGCTCTCGGATCCTGACCGGCATGCTGAGAAGGTAAGAGGAAGGTAGGGACCGTTTCCGATACCTCTCTATGGATGTGTTTGACAGCGGCCCCATACCCGTACACTGCATGAACACACAAATGTACACACTTACGCACTGCGTTTGCACAGCATGAATATAAGTAAAACTGATCAGACTCTTTACACGTTGTTTGACCTCCATAGAATCTGCACATTTTTGACATTTTATGATTATTATGGGGGAAAATGTGTGGAATTCTGCGTTTAAAATATAGGGTTCCCATATAAAATTCCCATAGGCCTGTGTAATTATGCTTTACATTTAGTTGTGCATTGTATTTATAGATTATTGATAAACATATTTTATACTTTTTTTTTTTTTTGCAAATTTACACTACCAGTCAAAAGTATTTGAACATTAAGATTTTTAATGTTTTTTTTTTTTTAAAGGTCTCTTCTGTTCACCAAGTTCCAAAGTACAGCAAAAACAGTAAAACTGTAAAATATTTTGCTATTTAAAATAACTGTTTTCTATTTGAATATATTTAAGTGTCATTTATTTCTGTGATTTTAAAGCTGAATTTTTAGCATCATTACTCCAGTCACATGATCCTACAAAAATCATTCTAATATTCTGATTTCCTGCTCAAAAACATTTATCATTATTATTATTATTATGTTGAAAACAGCTGAGTAGAATTTTTTTCAGGTTTCTTTGATGAATAGAAAGTTCAGAAAAACAACATTTATCTGAAATTGAAATCATTTGTAACATTATGACTTCCTTTATCATCACTTTTGATCAATTTAAAGCAAAAATAAATGAATGAATAAATAAAAAAAAATTATACTGACTCCAAGCTTAAAAGCTTAAATATTCACAATAATAATAATAATAATAATAAAATGTTTCTAAAACAGCAAATCAGCACATTAGAATGATTTCTGAAGGATCATGTGACGCTGACGACTGGGGTAATGATGCTGAAAATTTAGATTTGTTCATAGTATTCAAATAGAAAGCAGTTATTTCACATAATAAAAATGTTTCACAATATATCTATATTTTGGATCAAATAAATGCAGGCTTGGTGAGCAGAAGAGAATAAAAAAAAAACCATTAAAAATCTTATTGTTCAAAAACTTTTGACTGGTAGTGTACATAGGTTTTTAAATTCACAAAATTCTATTATTTTTTTGATTTGATTTGATTTTTTATGTAAATGTTGATCAAAACTATATAATAAAACTACATTGCCATTTGAATGTTTGGTGTCTGTAGGAATTTAATTTAATTTTTTTATTTATTAAATTTTAAATTTTTCTTTTTTAAAAACTGAAGTTTTTAAGCACACCAAGGCTTTATTTATTTGATTAAAAATACAATAAAAATGGTAATATCACGTTATTATTAATGTTAAGTATTATTATAATATTTATAAATATTGAATTAATAAAAATAAAATATATATATATATATATATATATATTCTTATTATGAATGTTGAAAACAGCTCTACTACTGAATATTTTGTGGAAAGAATAGTATTTTTTAAATAATTTTTTTGTATGTACAAATCTTTACTTGTACTTTTATTTAAAGTATCTTTGCTAAATAAAAGTATTAGTTTATTTATAAGTATATTTATTTTTATCAAAAATCTTACTGACCCCAAGCTTTTGAATGCTAGTGTATGTATAGTGTGTGTGTGCGCTAGTTTGTTTGTTTTTCTGCATCAACATTTATCAATATAATTTAATAAATCACGTATGTGTTGAGATTCAGAGTTCTGGCGTCTGCAGGCCCCGATTCCATGTGGTCCTACTCATCATGCAATTGGGTTTTTTCAACACTCTTCTGCCCTAAAGCAGATCTAGTGTTCCTCCCACTATTCTGTCTCTATGTAGTATCAGCTTTAAACAGCAGAACTCATCATTCATATCAGCAGGCTGATGAGATATTGGCTTTTTTCCCTGTGTGGTAGATGTGAGATAACTGAAGCAATGCGCAGCCGCTCTCTCTCTCTCTCTCTCTCTCTGTTCCACTTACTGTTGTTTTCTCCAGCAGCCTCATATCTCTCTCCTTCACACACACGCACAATTCAGTTTAACGTCTGTCACATCTCCGATTTATAAAGTGCCTTTGCGCCCTTTCCTGAACCGTGACGACAAGGTTTTGTTTCTTTTTTTCTTTTTTTGATTAAGAGTAATATGTAAATGACACCAGCTAAATTTAAAACCCCGGGGCCAGGAAGGAAGTGCCAATTGAAATAGATGCTTCAGTGGTCGTAGACAATCAGGACGTGTGCGGCGAGCGAGAGGGAGAGGAGGAGAGACACCGAGAGAGAAAGCGAGATGCCGAGGACGTAGACTGTAACCAATATTTCTGCATATGTCTCCATTTTGTCAAGTCTCATTAGAGGGGCCGCGGCCGGCGGGTGTCACAGAAGCTGTCCAGAAATCATTCATCATCCTCCTTTCCTTCCCACCTCCCTCTGTCTCTCTCTTATTCCATCCCGCCCCGCCGCTAAGTAAATAACACGCACTTATTTCAATATTATCATATTAATGTTAAAGTTCAGCTGTCACCTAATGGGAAGACTAAATCAGACGTAGCATTTAAGCAATGTAGTGCTGCAGCGAGGCCGCCTCAAATCAGGATTTATGAGTTTTTTCCACACGCGCCGTCTCCCTTCAGCCCCGCTGCCTTTCTGCATGAAGGCCCACCGCACCCCCCGTTCTTCCTGTCTGCCTAGTAAAGGCCTTCTCTCTCTCTTTCTTTCTCTAGATCTGTTTTCCTAACTTGTTTGTGCCTTTCTTTTTGAAAAAGAGCAAATAAAGCCTTCCTACATATTAAATCTGTGTGGCATCTCAAAGCCATTTGCAACAGAAAAGTAGCAAAGACAACAAATAGATGTATTGGTTTACTTTTCTCTAATACGTTTTTTTGGCTTTCATAAATTTTCCTGGCTTTTATTTAATTGCATGCTTGCTTAATCTTTGGACGTTTGATTAATAGCTTAATATATTAGATATTACTCTTACTACATTGCAAATTACTTTTTTTTTTTTTTTTTTTAGCCCTAAATATACTGTTAGTGTTTTATTGTTAACACTTTACAATAAGGTTTTATTTGTTTACATGAATTAACTATATTAGTTAACGTGAGCGATATTTATGTAACATTTATAAATCTTAGTTAAGTTCAAAATTTACTAATACATTATGAAAATTTAAAGTCGAATATGTAAACATTAGTTAATGTACTGTGAACTAATGTTAACATTTTTGTTAACTAATATTAACTAAGGTTTTCTAAATCCAAAGTTTTACATGAACTAGTTTTAGCTGGTGTTTAGCTAAATCAATTGCTAAATCAAACTAAAAATAGCTTTTTTGGTAAATCAGCTGGTTTTAGCTTGTTTTAAATGTTTTTAGCTGTTTTCCATTAAAGGAACTGGTTTTAGCTGTATATATATATATATTTTTTTTTTTAGCTTTTTTTTTGGCTAAATCAACTAGTTTTAGGTGTTTTTGAATTTATTTTGCTAAATCAGCTGGTTTAAGCTGGTTTAACTGTTCTTTTTTTTTAGCTGGTTTTCGTTAAATGAACTGGTTTTAGCTGGGTTTTTTTTTGTTTTTGTTTTTTCGTAAATCAAATTAAAAGCAGCTGAAAAAATTAATAATAAAATTAAAAAAAAAAACTAAAAACAGCTAAAACCATTTGTTTGGTAAATTAGTTGGTTTTAACTTGTTTTTTTTTTTAATTAACTGGTTTTAGCTGGTTTTTAGCCTTTTTTTTGCTAAATCTAACTGAAAAAAACTAAAAACAGTTTTTTTTGCTATTTTCCCCAATTCAACTGGTTTTAGCTATTAAATCAACTGGTTTTAGCTGTTGTGTATAATTATTATTATTATTATTATTATTATTATTATTTATTTTTATTTTTTATTTTTGCTGAATCAGCTGGTTTTAGCTGGTTTTTCTAAATCAACTAGTTTTAGCTGTTTTTTGGCATGTTTTTAAATGTGTTTGCTAAATCATTTTTGTTTTGTTTTTTTTGCTAAAATATTAATAGATGCTGTAAAAATATATTGTTTATTGTTAGTTCATGTTAATGCATTAACTAATGTAACAAATGAGACCTTATTGTAAAGTGTTACAGTTTTCTTTGTACTTTTTAATTTTTGATTTAAATTAAGTTTAAGTTATACTAGTCACGTGCTTTTGTCATTTTTATTAGTTTTTTATATTTATTTATTTTGTATTCCTGTTTAGCTTTAATGTATATGGATTTCAGTTTTAGCTTTAGAAATTTTAGTCATTTAAGGTTTTCATCTAATATTTATAATTTATTTTTAGTTTTCAGACTTATATTTCATTAACAAGAACAACACTGGCTTTAACACTAAGCATAAAAGCATACTTCGTCCCATGGAAAGACACCTCAAATTATGCGAATTGTTGTGGAAAGGTGTAATACCACTTTTCTGAGAAATCAGATTTTTACTTGGCTAATGATAAAACATTACTGAGTTACACTGAAATATATCACAGAGACTTCAGGGGGAAAGTATTTTAACTTGGCAAAAGCTCTTTTGATTAGCAAGGATAAGTTATCACAATAACGCAATGCATTTTTTCAATTAGGCATTGAGGAACAGTGATAGGACCTTTCATAACAGCAACAAGTTTTGTACGAGCATCACTCATTTCCTTCAAAAAATGTAAAAGTCTAGTCTTTAAAAATCCGCATTGTTGTTTCTCAGGGTCATAGGACATTTGGCTTTGTATTTTTCTCAAACGGCTGTACAGTATTTCTTAATTCTTTGCTTGCGCTGGGTAATTCAAATGAAAGCGAGGTGAACTTGACTCCCCGCGGCGCTACGTAACCTGATTATCTGCGTTGGCCTTTGTACGCACACTCACTTACTCCAGGTTGTGTTTGTCATGGTGAGGTTCACAGGCTCTCAGCTGCAAGTTGAGGACAGAGCATTAGCCCACTGCGATAAATATTGTTGTAAGATGGAGACAGAGAGACCCGCGCCGCACCAGATGTTTACCCTGAGTGGAGAGCGCTGTGTGGGTGAGGATGACTCCAAATATGTATAATCTGTGATACTTCCGCTCCGAGGACACTGCGTGCATTTTGAGCACAGCTCCTGTTTTCATCCCCGACTTTTCGAGTTCAAACAAAGCTGTTTATAATACGCTGGTATCAAATAAGAGATGCGTATCCCAAAAGGTTTTTAACAGAGGGATTTAACAGTGACACATCTCTGATAGTCTGGTAATTCAGCCCTTAATCAAAGTAAACTCACATCATGACAGGCAAAGCAGTTTTACTCTCCCAGTCCTCTCGTTTTCTCTCTCTCTCCCTGAGCAGACTACTGAGCTGGGCCGTCTCGTGCTCCAGCTCGTTCTAAATTATTAATGGCCAGCTTCAGAAACTCCTGAGGGTTTTAATTATATTGTCATGGTCATACTCATCTCATTAACTTTTAATGCCGACGCCTGCTTAAAGAAATCATAATATTATTAAAGAATAATCATACCAATTAAAACATTTGCCTTGATGACGGATTGTTTAATACACAAGTTACTGGACTCAATCGAGCCTTCAAAGCACCCTGGGAGGAGGGCTGAAGCTGCGTGAGCAGTGTGACCTTGCAAGAGAAGTTCTTAGACATACAAACTTATAGTTGGAAGTAGTTTGGTAGATTTGTTTGCGAAAGTATGTATTAAAAAGACTTGACACTGAAAGCAAGTCCCTTCTAGTGCTAATGGTTTCTGCATTGGTTGATATTCACCCAAAAAAGAAAGTTCTGTCATTCTCTCACTTATTTTGTTCCAAACCTATATGACTTTCTTCTGATATATGTGACCCTGGACCACAAAACCAGTCGTAAGTAGTACGGGTATATTTGTAGCAATAGCCAATAATACATTGCATGGGTCAAAATTTTCAATTTTACTTTTATACCAAAAATCATTGGGATATTAAGTGAAGATCATGTTCCATGAAGATATTTTGTGATTTCCTACCGTAAATATATCAAAACGTAATTTTTGATTAGTAATATGCATTAAGAACTTAATTTTTTCGATTTTCTCAATATTTTTAAATTTTATGCACCCTCAGATTCCAGATTTTCAAATGTCTTGTCCTAACAAACCATATATCAATGGAAAGCTTATTTATTCAGCTTTCAGATGTATAAATCTCAATTTTACCCTAAATTTACTCTTATGACTGGTTTTGTGGTCCAGGTTCACATATTGAAAATACAATGTTTATACAATAAAATTCAAAGGGGTTACATTGTTGTGTGGACATCAACCTTCTTAAATATATATATATTTTAAACCACAGATTAAATGAAAATCATACAGGTTTGGAATGACATGAGGTTGAATAAATGATCTTGGAATACTCTTTTCTGGCTGAACTATTCCTTTTAGGCTTGTTAACACATGGTCTGGTGAGACTAAACAACAGTGACCCTTTACACTTTGCATAAACATTCATTCATATGTAGATTTTTATTTTTTATTTTTTTCTTGAACTAAATTAATTCCAGCATGTCTTCAGTGTGTTCATATAGAGGTCAGATTACACCTACTCAGGCAAAATGCAAATCATCATTGAAAAATTTCCAACTTTTACCATATTTTAAAAGCATTGGCAGGTAAGTCAAAATGCTTTACATTATTTTTTTCTATTTAATTTTGCCTTAAAGCAAAGAAAAAAATTTGAATCACTCATTCTGTTAGAAAAATTAGATCAAAATAAGATTTCCAAGTTTAATGAACTGAAATAATTTGTTGTTTAAATCAGGCGAAACAAATTACAAGCACTCACAAGTATCTGTTGTTTTTCACATTGTGGTCTGATTGCAATGCATCTTGGGTGCATTTACACCTGGCTTTTAATGTTTTTAAGTGCAGTCGCCTAAATGGATAGTTCAGCCAAAAATAAAAATTCTGCTATCATTTAATCATGACAGTTTCATTAATTTCAAACCATTTTGTCTTTCTTTCTGTGGAACACAAAAGAAGATATTTTATAGAATCAAGGTAACCAAACAGTTAGAAACTGTCAAACGCTAAGAAATTTTTCAAAATATCATCTATGTTCTGCAGAAGAAATAAAGCTTTGTAGGTTTGAGACTATATTACGGTAAATAAATGATGACAGAATTGTATTTTTTGGGTAAACTTGCTCCTTAAGATATGTGTTAAAGGGATAGTTCACGCAAAAATGAAAAATGGTTTTGTTAATTACTCACTCTCATGTCGTTCCAAATTCATCTTCGTCGTTCCTCTCAGAACACAAATTAAGATACTTTTGATGAAATCCGAGAGCTTTTTGACATTTCATAGACGGCAATGCAACTGACATGTTCATGGCCCAGAAAGGTAGTAAGGACATCATTAAAATAGTCCATCTGGCATCTGTGTTTCAACCTTTTATTTTTTATGAAGCTACAAGAATACTTTTTGTGCATTTTGTGCTCTTTGCACATTCTCAAAGCTTCATAACATTACGGTTGAACCACTGATGTCCCATGGACTATTTTAATGATGTCCTTACTACCTTTCTAGGACTCGAACTTGTCTTTCCAAGGTCAAAAGCTAATAGATTTCATCCAAAATATCTTAATTTGTGTTCCGAAGATGAACAAAAAAAGTCTTACGGGTTTGGAACGACGTGATGGTGAATAATTAATGACAGAATTTTTATTTTTGGATGAGCTACCACTAAGGCCAGATGTAAAGAGGTCCATTGTTTCATATTTTTTTTGTGTGAAAGGGTCTTTAACCTCAAAATGGCCATGATGGTGTCCTTACGGCTTCAGAACTAGAACTGGTTAAAGGCCTTCTGCTGAAGTGGACGGAGTGCGAGAGAGCAAGAGAGAAGCTAGTGTTGGGATCAGTGCCCAGCGCAGAGCTCCTGCTCAGCCCTCCCGGCCTTCCACGGAGACCAGGGGCCTGATACCGCATGCAGGTGGTCGAGTCAGTCGCCAGGCAGATCAAAAAGTCAAACCCCTGGGTGGACCTCCCTTTGAAATGGGAATGGGGCAGACATATCAGACAGAAAACATAACCAAGCCCCACACCGCAGAACAGCTCCATATTCATGGCCCAGCTTAGAGGAGCCAGGCCTCGATCTTCTGAAGAAGCCCACAGTACAGCTGGACACTGATTAAGACATCAGGTCCTCCTCGTCTCTGGGTGCCAACACGCACGCTTACCTCGGGTATTGTGCGTTAATGCGCAAACAACAGGAGCGCCTCACACCCCACCTTATGAAATATTCATATTCATAACGCATTACGTGTGAAGCAGAGTAGCTCCGACTTTGTACATCCCGAACAGCTGTAACACTTCTCTGTCACTAAGCGCTCTGATCCCAGCAGCGATTAGATCAGTAGACGTGGTATTGTGAGAGGTGAGCCACACTGTCACCTCTCTCTCTTCCTTGATTTTCCTCTCCATCTCCCTTTGTTTCGACGTTCCGAGAGTCGTCATCGGCGCGGCGTGATAGCAGACGAGAAAGAAGGGGAGGGAGGGCGACGGGAGAGTGCAAAAAAAACCTGAATGTGGCTGTATTCTGGTGTTTGCCAGTCCCATTAAACAGACATTTGCAAACAATGTCAAGAGGGAGGAGATCAAAGCCGAACCCCAGAAAAGCGGGAGCTCTGATGTCCTGAAGATCTCCAAATTTAGACTTCCACCGTATTGGCTCCCAGTTCCTCTCCCAGCTTGGAATATTAACGACGTGCTATGTAGGTCATATAATTAATGTGATTCAGGAGCACCAGTGGGCTGTTGAGGGATGCAAATAGAAAGAGTCTTGGGGGCCCTCTTGAAGTCTTGTTATGAAGTTGAACAAAAAGATTTGATATTATTTTTAATTGGAGCTGAAAGATATAACAAATTATAGTTCAGTGTGTGTTTTCCCTCTTCTCGCTTGCCTTTTATTCTTTTATTTATTTGGCTTCTCCCTCGTTCTGCAAAGCGAGGGGAAAAGCCTCGTTAAGATGCTGGAGCCGAGGGAGCAGGGTGGAGAAGTGACGGGGGCACGGCTCTCTTTCTCCCACACATTCGCTCCCGTCCTCGCAAACAAACTCCTACACGCAGTTCGCCGTATAGTTTTGCGCGACTATGAAATTCTTTGACATCAAGGTCTGCTGTCAAAATCATAATGAACGGCTGATATAGGCTGAAGGAAGAACAAAGGTTGTTGAAAAGCCAAGTCGTAATTTTACTCTGTCTAAATTTACCAATTGTACCGGTGAGGTGTGTATGCCTCTCCAAACTAACCTTTGTAAGAATTGCTGGTTTTCTTTTCTCTACTTTTAAGAGTCGTGCACACCAAGGATGATAACTCTAATGATGAGTTTTAAAAATAGTAAGTCCATATCACATCTATAATGACGTTATTATAATGACATAATGACAGTTTGTTTTTTTGTTCACTTTTTACTTCACAATGTCGTTGTGTGGATTATTTGATGGATTATTGTGATATTTTTATCAGCTGTTTGAACTCTCATTCTGACGGCACCCATTCACTACCAAAGATACGTTGGTAAACAAGTGATGTATTGCTATTGCAATCTGTTTGGATGAAGAAAACAATCTAAAACAAGGTGACTGACCTCTCCAAACATACATTTTATCCTATGTTATTTAAATTAATATATATATACTGAGGACAACTGAGGGACTCAAACACAACTATTAAAAAAGGTTCAAACATTCACTGATGCTTCAAAAGGAAACATGATGCTTTAAGAGCTGGGAGTAAAAACTTTTGAACAGGATGAAGATGTCCAAATTTTTTACATTTTGTAGAAATATCTTTTTTTATCCTTTAGTACTGACCTTCAGAAGCAACAGAAGATAGTTGCATGTTTCCCAGAAGACAAATTAAGTAGAATTTACCTTGATCTTAAAATTCAAACAGTTCGACTCTTATTGCATTGTGTTTCCTTCTGGAGCATCAGTGAATGTTTGAACCTTTTTTTAATAGTTGCGTTTGAGTCCCTCGAATGTCCTCAGTGTGAAAAGATGGATCGTAGTCACCTCTGGAATAGGTTTAAATATGCAAAAGATGTTAATGAGGATTTTTCTGGTGAACAGTGCTCAGTTTAACTGTTCAGAACAAACAAGGGACTCATGAACAACCATCACAAAACAAAAAAACAGTCATAGATCATTCAGATAACCACACACTGTATTAAACCAAGGGTTCCCAAACTTTTTGGTGTTTGATTTGTGTTGCATGTTTCTCTACTGTTACAAACTTTTTCACTGGAGAAAGTTATATTATGGATAGAGGACTCACTCAACTTTTTTGACTTTACAAGATGTCAGTTTATAGAGTTGTGTGGATTATTTATTGGATTATTGTGATATTTTTATCCACTGTTTGAACTCTCATTCTGATGGCACCCATTCACTGCAGAAGATCCTTTGATGAACAAATGATGTATTGCTAAATTTCTTCAAATCTGTTCCGCTGAAGAAATAAACTCCTCTAAATTGTCTAAATTGGTTGAACTGTTCCTTTAAATAACTTGAGCATTTAAAGCAACAGATGGCATACCTGCAGAATGTTATGGGCACTAATAAAACCATTCAATACCACAACTGAGGTGAGACCCTTGAACAAGGCACCGAACCCCCGACTGCTCCCCGGGCGCCACAGCATTGGCTACACACTGCTCCGGGTGTGTGTCTGCGTGTTTGTTCACTACTCACTACTGTGTGTGTGCACATGGATGGGTTGAATGCAGAGCACAAATTTTGAGTATGGGTCACCATACTTGGCCATATGTCACGTCCTTTCCTTTTTTAATATAGTTATTGTCATAGTAAAAAATAAGCTTCTTACAGTCAAATTTGTAGTGCATCTGTTTTGCTATTTTGATTCTGTGATCAGCCATTGAGTTTTTCCAATGGCATGAGATCTTGAACAAGCCAAATTTCTGAACTCGGAGCCCTTTCCATCGGTGACTGTCTCCAGGGCAGCAGGCCCCTCCCCGTGGGCGCTCCTTTCCCAGCATTTCTCTGATTTCCTTTCCGAGCAGCTGTGGCGAGCTCCATGTTTCCACATTTGTCGTCGGCTTGAGTGGTATGAATCATGCTGGCCCTGGAAACCCTGTTTCACCACCATGAATGTTGGTTTGGCTGATGCTACCAGAATGCTACCTGTCTGAGTACCAGGTGTTTGATAGTATAGTCATGTGGTGTTGGTTTTTAGTGTTTGCTAGGCCTCTTAGTTCCAGTAAATATGTTAATGCAGCTGCGTGTAATGACATTCAAGAGAATTCTGTGCTTCCAGTTTTTTGGCAACCGTTTGGGGAGATCCTGTTTCTGTTCCACATGACCATGCCCCATGTGCAAATTGATGTCCATAAAGAAATAAGTTACGGAGTCTGCACAAAGCCCACATTTGAATCCCACTGAAGATTTTTGAGTGATGCTTTTGTCCTAAGTAGAATTTAGTAGAGTCTGTAGGTTTTTGTGTTTTTGTTTTGTTTTCCCACATATGGTTTTGGAAGAAGGTTAGCAAAACCACATTCATTTACAATGTGTCTGAATCCTTTATAATTTGCTTGTTTCATCCACGCAGCTGTCAGTTATGGAGTGCCACAACTGAATAAAGTGAAGTATCGCTGATAAGTGTGCGTATGCGAGTCATGGAGCATCTGCAAGATTTACTGCTGTAACTGAGTATCTTGTTTCTCTTCTGGTCACAGCTCTGGCTCAGGCCTTTTAGACGCTGGGGTGTTTGGTACCCTTTAGGAATGCTGCGTGTCAGGTTTATTTTGGACAGCAGATACTCTGAGCATCTTGTGTGTCACAACATTTCAGTTCAGGTGTCTGAAGCTTACATGGCTAGTCAAATGTCACTGTACAAATGTGTGTGTGCATATGTATGAATATAAAAATACATATGAATGCACTTTTCACCTCTGACCTTTTTAAGACCTCCCTGCTTCTGTCAAACAAGGTGACTGACCTCTCAAAAGATTTCTACTTTGAATAAATGCTGTTCGTTTGAACTTTTTATCCATCAAAGAATCCTGAAAAAGCTGTTTCCAACATTGATGGTAAATCAGCATATTAGACTGAAGACTGGAGTAATAATGCAGAAAATTCAGCTTTGAATCACAGGAATAAATTCTGTTTTAAAGTATATTCAAATAGAAAACCACTATTTTAAATTGCAATAATATTTAACAATATTATAGTTTTACCTGTATTTTTAATCAAATAAACGCAGCCTTGATGAGCAGAAATGACTTTAAATAACTTTAAAATTCTTACTGATCCCAAACTTTTGAACGGCAGTGTATAAAAGAAAAATGTTTATTTTAAATGTCTTTTTTTAACATTATAAATGTGTAACTTTTACTGTTACTTTTAATCAGATTAATGCATTCTTCCTAAATGAAAGTATTAATTTCATTCCAAAAAATAAAAAAAATAAAATGAAAAGGAAATCTTACTTGCCACAAAATAAATTGTGTGCTTTAGACAATAGATTTTAGCTTCTGCTTGTTTCTATAGTTTATTCATATATAAAGAACTATATATTTGAGCTAAAATACCATAGTATTCGATTATTTATCGACCTTGTCATTACATCAGTTGGTTTTATTCATCACACCATCAATATCATGCATCAAATTTATGTTTCATTTTAAAACAGTGATTCAAATTAACAAGTTTCATGGGGAGAGACTCTCTGCATGTTATTCATGCTACTTTTATATTCGATAATGAGTACTGATGGCTCCATAGTGTGTGTGTGTGTGTGTGTATTTGTGTGTATACCGTCAATGTGTAAAGCTGTAAAGTTTCATGAGTATCTAAATGAAGTGTGTGTGAATGTGCGAGTGTGTATGTGCAGCAGGCTGCCGGGAAGTTGACAGGCCTCTGGATAAACCCCTGTGGCACACACACACCTCAGCCTCATTACCCACTGCTGAGAGCATCATGGGTAACAGTGACACTTAAACTGTGTGTCTTTCCCACTCCTATTAGTGTATGCTGATTGCCTGCTTTGGAAAGCACATACATGTTTGGGCTGCAAACAAACTCAGGACTGACATGTTTTTACATGATGAGTTTTTACATTAGGGTACATCAGTCTGAAAGAGAGAAAAGCGCACGTTGATGCGTCCTCTCTATACTAGCAGCATCTATTTAGCCTCCATATTAGGGAAGGAAATAACAATATAGGACAGGAGTCAGTCTTTTCTGACTCAAGGAGCCCTCACCCAGACTTTCCAGTCATCTAAATGTAGTTGAAGTCAAAAGTTAACATACACCTTGCAGAATCTGCAAAATGTTATTATTTGACCAAAATAAGAGGGATCATACAAAATGCAAGTTATTTTTATTTAGTACTGACCTGAATAAGATATCTCAAATAAAAAATGTTTACATATAGTCCAAAAGAGAAAACAGTAGTTGAATTTATAAAAATTACCCCATTCAAAAGTTTACATACGCTTGATTCTCAATACTGTGTTGTTACTTGAATGATCGACAGCTGTTTTTTTTGTTTAGTGATAGTTGTTCATTTGTTCAGACAGTCCCTTGTTTGTCCTGAACAGTTAAACTATGCACTTTTCTTCAAAAAATCCTTCAGGTCCCACAGATTCTTTGGTTTTTCAGCATTTCTTTGTGTTTGAACCCTTTCCAGCAATGACTGTATGATTGTGAAATCAATCTTTTCACACTGAGGACAACTGAGTGACTCATATGCAACTATTACAGAAAGTTCAAATGTTCACTGATGCTTTAGAAGGAAAAACTATGCATTGTGAGTCGGGGGGGTGAAAACAAAAACTTTTTGAATTTGAAAATCATTGTAAATTTAACTTTTGTCTTCTGGTGAACATGTATCTTTTGTAGCTTCTAAAGAGCAGTACTAAATGAAAAAATATGATATTTAGGCAAAATAAGAAAAATGTGCAAATCTTCATTCTGTTCAAAAGTTTTCACCCCCAGCTCTTAATGCATCATTTTTGTTCTTTCTGAAACATCAGTGAGTGTTTGAACCATCTGTAATAGTTGCATACGTGTCCCTCAGTTGCCCTCAGTGTGAAAAGATGGATCTCAAAGTCACAGTCATTGTTGGAAATGGTTCAAATACACAAAAATGCTGAAAAACCAAAGGTGGTGGGACCTGAAGGATTTTTCTGAAGAACAGCAGGCAGGACAAACAAGGGATTCATGAACGACTATCACTAAACAAACAAACAAACAAAAAAAAAACACACCTGTGGATCATTCAGGTAACAACACAGTATTAAAAATCAAATGCATGTAAACTTTTGAACGGGGTTATTTTTATAAATTCAACTATTATTTTCTCTTGTGGACTATATGTAAATGTCTTTTATGTGAAATATCTTATTCAGGTCAGTACTTAATAAAAAATAACATGCATTTTGTATAATCCCTCTTATTTTGGTCAAATAATTAGCATTTTGCAGGTTCTGCAAGGTGTATGTAAACTTTTGACTTTAACTGTATATATTAAATGTGTAGTCTATAGACCGCCAGAAATGAAAACAATGGCTGTAGTAAGTAACAAAACAATAACGGTTAAGATGTTTTTTCATGATGCTGTGGTGAGTGAATGCTTCAGAGCAATTGGTATTTTACCCTTGAAAAGATCCTGGCTTGTACGCCTTTGCATCAGTCGATCTTTTCCACTTTTCCAATTATTAAACTCGGTGGGGTCACTGTGTATGACATTGGAGTGACGGGCTTCTCCTCCTCTGTCGTTTCCGACCTCGTAAAGGTATCGCTCGTCAGGGTGTTAGGCGCGCTGTTCTGAGATCAGTGACTACGTCCCCCCTTGAAGTGGCTGCAGTGTCATTCCAAGGGCAGCGTGGCGTTTGATCTGGTGTCGGGCGGCTGTCGCTGCACAGGGCCCTGTGATTGTCCTACGGGGAAGGAGACAGGCATCACCTACCTACCTTCAATAAAAACTTCCTCGGGAACTTTTTGATTGACAGCCGGGAAGGCATTCGTCATGACGGCCAAGTTTTTTTTTTTTCCTTCCTCCCCTCTGTTGTGTTTTCTGCTTTAATACGTGGTGAGAGTGACCATGTATTTTCTGTCTGGTCTAGTGAAACTGAAACCGTATGTGTGTGTGTTTATTTTTTTCTTATCTTTATTGAGTTTATTTTAAGATTGTTTATCTTTATTGAGGTAAGTAATTCACAGCAGACCCATTTGGTTTTTGTGGGTGAGTTTGAGCATCCATCAAGATTTAAAGTAATGAGGCGAAGTCTTGGTATCTCTCTCCTTTCTCTCGTGGTGTTTGTCTCTCTCTCCTCTGATTTAAGCCCATTATAATGCTTAATATCAACTCTTTTTAAGAGATTGGACCCTATCATGCTGTCTAATATGTGGCACTAATATGTGACCCTGGACCACAAAACCAGTCACATGTAGCACAGTACAGTACACTGTATAGGTCAAAATTATTGATTTTTCTTTTATGGCGAAAATCATTAGGACATTAAGTAAAGATCATGTTCCATGAAGATATGTTGTACATTTCCTACCGTAAATTTATCAAAACTTAACTTTTGATTAGTAATATGCATTGCTAAGAACATTTGTACAATTTTCTCAATATTTAGATTTTTTTTGCACCCTCAGATTCCAGATTTTCAAATAGTTGTACTGTATCTCGGCCAAATATTGTCCTATCTTAACAAACCATACATCAGTGGAAAGCTTATTTATTCAACTTTCAGATGATTGTTATGACTGGTTTTGTGGTCCAGGGTCACATAGATGCATGGTGTGTCATAAGCTTTGCCTGGATCTTAAGATTTTGCAGCCTTTTGATGATATTCGATTTATGTCTCTATTTATGTATTTTTTACGTTTTAATTTTGTAGACTCTGTTTTAATGGTTAAATAAAATTTTATTAATAAAAAAAACCTGTCTAATTAAGTGACATAATAAAACAAACATGACATTTTTAAGACCCTATGAAATACTTTATTATTATTTTTTTATTTTATTTATTTATTTAATTTCTTTTGGCCAAATTCCCTTTTTTCCCATTTTAATTTTTCTGGATTCTGATTTTTTTTCTCTAGACTCTGTTTTAACGGTTACCTTTTTTTGTTTTCATTAAAAAGCATGTATAATTAATTGAAATCATGAAACATACACAATTTAACAGCAATTTATTAAAAGTTTAACAAAAAATTACATTTTTAAGGCCCTATTGAATGTTTTATTTTTTTTTTCTCTCAAATTCTGTTTTTTTTTTTCATTTATTTATTTTTTTAAACCAAATTCTGTTTTCCAGTTATTTTCTTGATTCCGTTTTAATGGTTACATTAACTTTTAATAATCAAATGCATCTCTAAATATATATATATTTTTTTTTACTAATTTATCATTATTTTATTTTATTTTTATTTTTAAATACTTTGTTATATGTTTACATTTTTCTGGTAAATAAATTGTGGTAAATAATTTTTCTGGTAAATAAAAATAATGTTTTAATAATACTTTTAGTAGTACTATCATTCTATTAAGTAATGCATTTCTGTCACAATTTCTTCAAGTTAACCCGAACTTTTGTTTTGACGAGTTGTTGTGAAGACCTTTGAGTTTCTGTTTGTATATGATATGAAGTTAGATTTTCTCACAAGAAACAGTAAAATGCTCATGAAGTGACTCTCAGAGCAGCACTGGAGATTGTGTGTTCATATAACACCACAAGTGTCACGCACACTTCAATATGTGTGTAGTAAACGAAACCGCGCGTCTGCGCCATTCATTCACACAGAGACACGTAGAACCTGCAGGATTCATATCTAAATCACAGACACAGACATTTAAATCACAGACACTATATCTTGTGTTTTTATTTAAGTGTATTAATACTTTATTTATTCAAAATTTGATCAATTCTGTGACATTCCGTATATATAGTTCCGTTTGTATGACTGTGTTCTGCAGTTCCGTCTCTAAAAAGGTCCAGATTTACCTGAATTCACCCCATTATTTGGTCCCATGTTTGTTTTTGAACTGTTGTTTATTTTCTCATCCATTTTATTGAACCGACACTGTCTCGCTTTTCGTATCGGACAAAACTCTCCTGGCACCGCAGCATCCTGTGCATGTATTGTTTTTGAAATGAACAGTAGGAAGACGTCAAGGCAGAGGTGAACAAGCAGGCCTAGTGACTCCTCACATTCAGTCTCCTAGAGAAAGAGACGTAGCTGCTACATATGCATATACTTCATTTCAACCCTGCGTAAGCTTTCAGATTTCTTTGTTTTATTGTCTTTCATACTTTCTCTTCCAGACCCCCAATCCCCTCCCCGCCTTCCTTCACTGGTCCAATTAATGTGTTTGTGTTTAAATTAATAAGTGAATTGATAAAAATCTCAGTGTCAGTGGGTGACAGGTTTAGCGTGTGAGTGTTTGTATGCGTGTGTTTTGTTTTGGAGAGAGCGAGAGAGCTCACGCTGAAGGCCCTGAGGCATGTAAGGACTTTATGGCTCACCTCATACGCTCATTAAGGCTGTTGTTCGGCTTTTGTTGCATAATTACCTAATGGCAGCTTTAAAAAAAGGCTTCACTGTCTTTGACTGACAGCGTATGGCTCTTACGGGTTATCTTTGTCTCCAAAAGCTGTCTTTTTGTCTTTGGTAGAACTAAAGCAAGGTTGCTTTCAACATCTCTACAAGGCGGTGTGTTGACGGGAACTTGGAGTGTGTTGTTACAGCTTGTACCAACTGATCTGCTCATATTCGGTTTGAACGACTTGTGAAGTTTGACGTCCCCGAAGTCATTTTTTATTCGCGAGAAAGTGCGTATGATAGGTCAGGGATTAGTTATGTAAAAAAAAGTCTACTGTTAAGAGTTCAGATGGACTGTGGAAATACTTTTTCTTTCATGTTGCCGTGTGTTGATCTCCTTTTTAATGGAGCTCAGGCCTGTTTGATAAGTTGATTTGGTACCTGATACATTTCTAAAGTATTTTGACCTTTTCCATGCACTTAAAAAGGAAGATCCCGAATGCTTAAGAAGGGCTGGGTGCATTCTGGGTTATGCAGTGTTGCCATATTTAGGTCATAGTTAGCGCATAGTTTCTTCTTCTTCTCCAAAATGAATCACATTTTTGAGGGCCTAAACATGCCAGAAAAGTCATGAAACTTTGCACACGCATCAGAAATGGCGAAAATTTACGTCTAATATGGGTGTGACAAAATGGTTCGATAGCGCCACGTATTTACTCTCTTGAAGTGCCCCTCCCGTTACGTTTCATTTACATGTATGAAAATTGGTACACACATGTAACACACCAGTACCTACAAAAAAGTCTCTTGGAGCAAAATCCGAAACCCAACAGGAAGTCAGTTATTTTTCATTTTCTCAGCAAATTTTGTGTCATTTTTGCCATTTCTAGGCGTTATACTTTAACGATCTCCTCCTAGAGATTTATTCAGATCAACACCAAATTTGGTCAGTCTAATCTAATCTTTTTGCCCTTTGTGACATTAAATTGTGAAGATCTTGAATTTTCGCTGAAGGGCGTGTCTGTGGCGGCCTGTCAAATTTCGATGTTTTGCCATGAAAAAGGAAGTTGTTATAACTCAGCCATACAATGTCTGATCTTTCCCAAACTTCACATGTTTGATAAGAGTCCAGTCCTGAACACATGCACATGCTCATATTTAGTTATATTCATAGCGCCACCTGCTGGCAACAGGAAGTGACATGTTTTGTGCTGTAAGAAACTCCTCCTAGAGATTTAATGACATCTGCATTATATGTGGTCAGTCTAATCTAAAGGCCTTTGCAATGTTAAATTGTGAAGATCTTGAATTTTCATTGAATGGCGTGTTCGTGGTGGCGTGACAAAGTTCGATGTTTCGCCATGGGAATAGAAGTTGTTGTAACTCAGCCGTGCAATGTCCAATCTGCCTCGAACTTTACATGTTCGATGTTCGAGTCCTGGCCTGAACAAATATATAGGGCAAAATTCTGTTATAATCATAGCACCACCTTCTGGCAACAGGAAATGACTTGTTTTACACTAACTTTAACATGCAATGTCCGATCTGCACCAAACTTCACATGTTTGATGAAACTCCTGGCTTGAAGACACCTAAAGGCCAATATTCAGTTATAATCATAGCGCCACCTGTTGGCAGCAGGATATGTTATGACTTACACTAACTGAAGCATACCGTGTTCAGTCTGCATCAAACTTAATATGTTTGATAAAAGTGCTGGCCTAAACACATCTACATGACAATGTTCAGTTATAGGCATAGCACCACCAGCTGGTAGCAGGAAGTTTGGCACATATAAATGACTTTGACATATTTCTCATATATTTACTATATTAAATGCATACTGCCCACCGTTTGTTTTCCTCAGGCCACCGGTCGGCGGTGAGCCCGGGTGCGAGGGCCCTTTCATCGCTGCTTGCAGCTTTAATTTAATATTGATCTTTCCTCCTAGACTAATGAACTGAAGTAACCTCTCTAAACAACTCATTCATTGGACCTTTTTTTTTTTTTTTACTTTGCAAATTGTTTAAGCATGACCACTGAGAAATGTCATCCTAATACTATTGGATTATGGGAAAGTGGTCCACACAGATACCAATGCTTTATAGCAAATGCTGTTGAACAGGAACTGGCTGAAAGGTTTTATTTGATTTGTTTGAAGCCCACTTGGAAATATAAAACTTGTCTTTTTAATGCATTCTTGCAGCCTTTCTGTTGTTGCGTAGTCTTGTGGGATATAAAATGCAAACTTAAGATGATTTTCAAAGCTGTGCAAAGTAACATACTGTTCCCTAAAAAAAGCCTTTGCGTTAATGTGTGTCAAATGTCATTGTATGAAATTTCCATAATTCCATTTTTTATATATATATATACTGCTAAATAATATATAGATTTTATTTTAAAATATGCATTTATAAATGAATATTTTAAATAAATTAAGAATATAATTTAAAATAATACAATAAAATGAAAATACAATTACAATAATAAGAATTGGACAGTTTTTATAAATTATATTACATTGTGGCTGTAGGATTTTAAAAAAAAAAATAAAAACAGTATTATTGTGAAATAGTTTTACAATTTAATATATAATATAATAGAAAAATATATATTTTCTATATATTCTATTTTTTAAGAGTAGAAAGTTCAAAAGAATTTATTTAAATTAGTTTGAAATATTTTTTTGTGAAAATCTCTTTACTGTCATTTTTGATTAATTCAATCCAACTTTTGATCAGTTTAATCCAATTTTAATGAAGTGTTGCAATCATTTAAAAATTGTAAACATTTATAATAAAATAATTTAAAAACTTGAATAAATTTGACAATTTAATTAAAAAAAAAATTATTAATCATATTACACTCAGTATCTGTAGGGTTTTTTAATGCTTTTTAAAGAAGTCATTATTTGACCAAAAATAAAGTAAAAATTAGTAATATTTTTAAATAGAACTACAAATTAAAATAGCAGTTTTCTTTTTGAATATATTTAAAAATGTAATTTATTTTTATGTTGACAGAGCAAACTTTTCAGTACCTACTATTTCTTTTATAATTTTCAGTTACTCCTTTAGAAATCTAATTTTTTTTGTGAAAACTGATACTTTTTTTGTTGAATAGAAAGTTAAAAACGAACATTTATATAAAATTAAAATATTTAGTAAAATTATAATTAAATTCTTTACTTTTGATTAATTTATGTGTTGCAATTATAAAAAAAAAAAAAAACGTTAAGAAATTTAACTGTTAAAAATGAACTTTAAGTAAAAATTCTTTAAAATAATTTAGACTGTATACCTGTATGTGGGCTCTAGTATGAAAAATGCTGACATAAGTTGTTTTACTTTTACTGAGTATAAAAATATCTTCATAAAGTATGAAAATCCCATTTTTTTGCTTCCTGCTCGTCTTAGCGTTCTGCGACTGCGTACCGATCCTGAGTCAGTTGTAATTACAGGCGCCGTATGCTGGCAGAGGCTAATGACAGGTCTGTGGCCTGTGTGCTTTTGTTTGTTTGGAGTACAGTGCTCCACAGTAGGGTATCTTCCCAGCTGGCAATGCGTGCTGGCCCTTGGCTGAGTGTCTGGGTTGGAGAGGCGGCCGGTTCTGGTGCTACACCAGGCCTTGTGCCAGCTGGAGACTAGACTCCTCAATCCACTGCTCTCCTCCTTTCTCTACTTTGACAGCGGAGCTTACTCGCTCGTTCTGGAGCTGGCAGCCTCCCGCAGCAACACCCACGTTTGTTCTGACCTCCAGGGTCAACAGCACCCTGTCGCTACCTGTCTTCCTGGATCACACCTCTCTCCCAAAGCTGCGCCAACTCCCAAATTGAAAAGGCACTTCTGCAGGAGCCTCCTGAGGGATTAACTAAATGCTTCTGTCTTTAATCCAGGTTATTTTGTGATTGGCTTTTATTGACTTTTTATTTACTCAAGCTACACTCCTAATATAATTTTGGAATGTGCAAAATCATATAAGCTCAAAATCAACATGACATCCAAATGATCACTATTTAACTTCTTAAAAACGTGTTCCGGGTCTTATTGTGCGTGATTCATTAGTGCATGTCTCACTTTACAGTAACATTCAGTTTTTTTTAACATTAGTTAATGCATTAGTTTTCGTTAACTTAAAATGAGCAACACTTTTATGTTTGTTTTTCGTAGTTAATTCATTTCTGCATACAAATTTGGTAACACTTTACAAGTTTCATTAGTTTATATTAGTTAGCTACATTAGTGAACATGAAGTAAGAATGAAATATACTTCTACACAATTTATTAATCTTAGTTCATGTTAATTTAAGCATTTACTAATACATTATTAAAATCACAAGTTGTGGTTAACGTTACTTAATGCACTGTGAACTAATATGAACAAACAACAAATTACTGTATTTTTATTAACATTAACAAAGATTAATAATTTATGTAATAAATTACTCATTGTCTGTTCATGTTAGTTAATACATTAACTAATGTTAACAAATGACTCATATTGTAAATTGTTACCCAAATCTTTAACATTTTAAGTTGTATCAATTTAACATTTTTAAATGTAACATTTTAACATTCATATATTACAAACATTATAGAATTACATTAAACTATTGAAAACTATTGTTAATTGAAATCAAACTGAAAATAAATAACATTTAGATATTAGATGACAAATAAACTTTTTATTATTTTATTTTTTTATTTAATTTATTTTTATTTTAATAATTTCATTTCATTGTATTTGATTTTATCCAATTTTTATTTTATTTTATTTCACTTTATTTTTTATTTTGTCATTTTATTTCATTTTAATTTATTTCAGTTTATTTTGTTTATATATTTTATTTCATTTTATTCAATTTTTTTCATTTTATTTCATTTCACCTTATTTCGTTTTATTTAATTTTATTTCACTTTATTTTTTATTTTCTTTAATTTCACTTAATTTATTTTTATTTATTTTATTTTATTTTACTTTATTTTATTTCATTTTACTTCATTTTATTTTATTTCGGTTTATTTTATTTTATTTCTTTTTATTTTATTTTATTTCATTTCATATTATTTTATTTTATTTTAGTTCCTTTATTTTATTTTATTTTGTGTTATTTTATTTTATTTTATTTTATTTTTTCAAAGGAGACCTGGCCTGAAAAATTTCTGTTTTAGCCCCAAACTGAGATAAATTAGTTTAAGTACAAAAATTAAAACTAAAATAAAATGAAAGCTAAATAGAAATTTGGGGTGAAAATTACAAAAGCAGCTGTTTTGAGGAGGTGAAATTGTAAATTCTGGTACGGAACACCCACATTTCAAGATCCAGTCATTCTCAATGGGCAAAATCCTGCCCTTTTTATCCCATTTCACTCAGAAATATGTTACATTATGGAAGGAAATTGGGTTTGAAAAGTGGCATTGACATTTCGTGGAACAAAATTTTGTTTTATATTGACTTGGACAATGACAGAAAAAGATTAATGCAGAATTTTGACATTTTCTCTGCTTATGTTAGAATTACATGGAAATACAGCGTGAAAGTGAATGTGAAAGTTGTAAGCTTCATATGAGCTGATTTGGCTGAGTTTTGACTTATTTAACGGTTGTAATGAGCAGAGTAAAAGCTGGATTGGACGCTGTGGCATTTTGTTGACAGTGAGTGAGGTCATACAAACATTCTGTTCCGTCCTCTCTTAAATCCAGAGGCTAAGCGTAATTACGTTGACATGGCCAGTGACACGCACACTCACACATTCTCGAAGGAATGGGCTTCATTCACAAGAGCTCTGTAATTAAATATCCTCCCCAATTCAGGTGCCAACATCTCTTTCTGTCTCTCTCTCTCTCTTTTTCAAATGACCATCCATAGCTGAGTGTTCGTGCGAGTGTGTGTGTTCGGTACATTACGCTGAAGAGTACAAATTTCTGTTTGTTCACATGCACATCCATCCAGAAGTTCTCTGGTGACCCGGTCAGTCCGTTTGTGTATTTCACTGTTTGTTTGGTTACAACGATGCTTCCTGTCTGCTCGCCAGTGCTCAGGAAGAGTCAGCGGTGATGGCGCCAGGGCCAACGTTGTCAAGACGTTACGAGGAGGTTGTCGGGACATTATCCCCATTGGCCTGGCAGGCCCGTGTCACTTTCCCAGCCTGTTTGCTGATGGGGGTTCAAATCCCAAACCTCAGCTGACCTGAGTACATACCTGCTCATCACACACATGTGAGCGTGCACTTTCTTTCCGGAGACATTCTTGCCATGCTGCCAGACTGTTTGCTTGCATGAATGGCAGACACAGAGAGGTTCTGTGCTTGCTTTTTAAGCCGACCTCACTGGCGGACTTAAGCTTTATTTAATAAGATGTGGATGCGTAAAGTCCTGTCTAAAAACTGCCCTGTGGTCAAGCATTTTAGGCTTCACATAAACCATCTTAAACACTGCTTTCCTTTCACAAATCTTTCATTATAGCTTTTGGTAGCGCATGAAGCACAGAGCAAATGCAAGGCGTCTCGAGAACAAACACTGTAATATGAGTATCTAAAGTTTAAAGAGACATTTTGTCCTGCCTTAATGCTCTGTCACATCAGTCAAATCAGAATAGACCCTATATATTTTCTAAATGCATGTTCTTTGTTATATTGTGCACTGTCTGTCTGTCTGTCTGTCTATTTTTTTTTATCTGTCTGTCTGTCTGTCATTCTATCATTCATTCTGTCTATCTATCTGTCATTCTGTCTATCGTTTCGTCTGATGTCTGTCTATCACTCTTACTACATATAGTTCTATCTATCATTCTGTATGTCTGTCTGTCTATCGTTCTATCATTCTATCTATCTTGTCCTAGTCTATTGTTCTATCTATCATTCTGTCTGTGTCTGTCTATTTTTCTATCTGTCTGTCTGTCATTCTATCATTCATTCTGTCTGTCTATCATTCTATCGTTCCATCTATCGTTCTGTCTGATGTCTATCGTTCTATCGTTCTATCTGTCGTTTTGTCTGATGTCTTTTTGTCTTGCTGTCTATCGTTCTATCTGTCTGTCTGTTGTTGTATCTATCATTCATTCTGTTTGTCTCTCTGTCTATCAGTTGTTCTTTTGTTCTGTCTATCATTTTGTCTGTCTGTCTTACTGTCTGTTTTTCTATCTATCATTCTGTCTGTTTAACTGTCTATCATTTTGTCGATCTATCTATCATTTTGTGTGATATCTCTGTCTTACTGTCTGTTGTTCTGTCATTCATTCTGTCTGTCTATCTGTCATTCTATCGTTCTATCTATCGTTTTCTCTGATGTCTGTTCATCTTACTGTCTGTTATCCTATCTGTCATTCTGTCTGTGTGTGTGTGTGTGTGTGTGTGTGTGTGTGTGTGTGTGTGTCTATCTGTCTATCTATCTATCTATCTATCTATCTGTCTGTCTGTCTGTCTGTCTGTCTGTGTATCTATTTATATATCTATCGTTCTGTCTTACTGTCTGTCTTTCAGTCTGTCTGTGTGTCGTTCTGTCTTTCAGTCTCTCTGTCTTTCTGCCTGTCTGTCGTTCTGTCATTTATTCTATCTGTCTGTCTGTCTATTTATTTTTCGTTCTGTCTTTCTGTCTTTCTGCCTGTCTGTCTGTCTATCCATCCATCTATCCATCTGTCTAATCTGTCTGTCTGTCGTTCTGTCTATTATTCATTCTGTCTGTCTATCTTTCTATCTTTCTATCATTCTGTCTGATGTCTGTCTATCATTCTTACTGTATATAATTCTGTCATTCTGTCTGCCGTCTGTCTATCTGTCATTCTATCATTCTATTATTCTATCTATTGTTTTGTTTGATAACTGTCTATCTATCTGTCTTACTGTCTATTGTTCTGTCTCTTATTCTGTCTGTCTGTCGTTCTATCATTTATTCTGTCTGTCTGTCTGTCAATTTGTCTGTCTGTCTATCATCATATCATTCTGACGTTTTATTGTTTTATCCCTCTATCTATCTGTCTGTCTGTCTATCATTCTGTTGTTCTATCGTTCGATCTGTCTCTGTCTTTTGTTCTATTTGTCTCTGTTCATCTGCCTTTCTATCATTCCATCATTCTATCTGTCTGTTGCTGTATCGTTCTATCATTCTATCAGTCAGTGTATAGTTAATCTGCCGGTCAGAATATTGTACTCTTTCAGTGAGTCTATCGCTCAATCTGTTTATCAGTTCTACTATTCTGTCTAATATGCCTGTGTTTTTTTTACTATCCATCTATTCCATCTGTCTTTCATCTTGTCTTTCTATTGTTATGTCTACCTTAAGGCCCATAAGTTTTGTCCTTAAAAATGTAACATATGGGCTTCTTCAAATTTTAGTTCATTTTAACTACATTTAAATTCGAATTGCAATGTTGTTTGGTACCTCAATTAAAAAAAAAAAGTTGTTATTGAATTGGAATTATACTATTACATTTTTACTATCAGAAGTTGTTATGAAAGCATTAAGAATGCATTATGGAAGTAGCTAATGATTTTTCATAAACAAGACTTTATTACTTGCTCATGTGTTTGAGCTCAGGTATTTATGTAGCATGTATAATACATGTGTATTAAGGCATATTGCTTTGGTTTATTTTGCTTCCACTGCATGCTTTTCTTTTAGTCAAGAGGTAACGCTTGAGTGTGTGTTTTTGTTTATTCCACACTAGCTGCCCCAGCCTTGGACTCCCATCCAGAGAGTGAGAGCAGCACTCATTGTCTCCTGCCAGTAATCAATCTATGGATGGAGTGTTAGCGTGCTCCCTTCACCTCTCCTCATTCTGGCCACCTCTCTGTAGTTCTGACACTGGAAGTGCTGACCCATCTTACTAGCACCAATCAGTGCCTCTTTTTACCCACTTGAAGGCTTCATTTATTTACTGCATGGAATGTTGCCCTCCTGTTTTCCCGCATTGGTATATTGTAACAGGAACCCTCAAGGTTCCTATTCACGTCATTCCTTCGCTCTCGAGTCGTTTTCTTTCTCGTCGTTGTGTCTTCAGTTGTTTTGTTTAGTTGTGGCTTCTTTGTGAGGTTTATCTTTCTGGGGCCAGGGTCTCTCCTCAATTCAATAGGCTCACTCTAGCTGTGCCGGGATGATGAGCAGGCCAGGGCTGCGGCGCTGAGTTGCGCTGCATTGTGGTCCTCTGAACGGGGTCTTTGTGATGACCCTTCCTCACAGACCAGTACAAAGAGAGCAGTGAGGACCGGTCCACTGCGACCACGCAACAGTGAGAGACTCCCAGACCAGCATATAATGGCCGGAGACACGTGCCATTGTTTTGCATCTTCGGTCCACCCTGCGAGTAATGGCTCTATTATTTAATGTAAAGACCTTCATTAATTGAAATTGGACTTTTGTGGCTTTTAGTCCATGTGTGTTAGCTTTGAGGTCTTCTATAGTACTGAAAACTGAGCACAGCGATTGCAAGAGATATTTAAAGGAATGAATAAATTTTTTCTCATTCAGAATTCTTTCAATGATCTATTCAGTTTATGGTCCTCCTCTAAAGTAATGGATGACACAACCCATATGGAGATTAACCTTTATGCTCATAAAGTCATTCAGCGTTTAATCTGTGGTCATTAGCTTTCAACAGTTTTCCGACTCTTTTTATTCTTCAGTCTCCTTTCTTCTCTCGATGGCTGTTCTGTTCTCGTCTCAACACCACACAAAATTTACACTGGGGATTTCCAACACCACCTCCCTCATGACTGTTGATGTGATCCCAAAGAGAGAATTTTTGTTGGCCCCCAGCACTATTAGTGTTTACATGAGGCCACAGGCTGTGGTAATGAATGTGTGTTTTCGTCTTGTTCCAGTTCACTGCTGGCGCTGATTTGAGTTAAAGAACCAGAAGACCAGACTGGAAGTTTGGTGTCCATATTAAAACCATTATATTTATTTATTGAACATTTTGTTTAGTGTTTATTAATCGTGGTTAATTGCATCCAAAATAGAAGTTTTTGTATACATTATATAAGTGTATGTACTGTGTATATTTATTATGCATGTAAATATTATATTTATTATATATACAATTACTGTATGTGTGTGTCTTTACATATACATAATAAAGATACACAGTGCACAGACACATATATTATATACACAAAAACTTTTATTTTAGATGCAATTAATTGCGATTAATCATCTAAACAGGACTAATTTTATTACATTTTAATTCTTTAATAATTTGGGATAGTGATTTAAAAATTAAAATGTGTGTGTGTGTATATGTATGTATGTGTATTTATATATATCTATATATATATATATATATCTCGCAATATTTGTATTATATAATGACATTTACATTTTTCAAATTATACTTATAGTATGTAATTAAAATATTATAATAATAAAATATATAAAAAAATCTCTCTATATATATATACACATACATACTGTGTGTGTGTGTGTGTGTGTGTATATATATATATATATATATATATATATATATACAAATATAAATAATGTATAATTCATGTAATCATAATCAATAAACTCAATTTAAAAAGCCAAAAAAAAAAACAAATAATAAATAAATAAATGTTCACATCAGAGGCTTTATTATTAATACACTGGATATTTATTGCACTATATTTTTTTAAAAACAAAAAATCCTTAATTTAGCCCTTTGAAAGACCTGTAGCACTTACTATGTTAACCTCCTATGTTATTTTTATATATTGTAATGTAAGTTATATGAATACCTGTAAATATTTTCCATATACTGTATGTGTGTGTCTTTATTTATATATATATATATATATATATATATATATATATAATAAATATACACAGTACACACACGTATATTATATAAACAAAATCTTTTATTTTGGATGTGATTAATCACAATTAATCGTTTGAACAGCACAAATTTAACTTTTATTAAATTTTAGTTCTTTAATTTGGGAGACACTTTTATCCAAAGTGATGTAAAAATGTGAAAAAAAAAATCATAGTATATTTGTGATAATACAGCCCGCAATATTTATATTATATAATGACAAATTGACATTTTTCTGATTGCATTTACATAATTTAAAATATTAATTAAAAATATTAAAAATCTTATATATATATATATATATATATATATATATATATACATTGTTTTTTATTTAAAATTTTAAAAAATATGAATGCTTTCATAATCAATAAAATTAATTTGATTTGTAAATTGTCGATTTAAAAATATACTTAAAAGGCCAACAAATAAACGCAATTAAAAACCATTGGCCTTCATTGATCCAAGCCAAAAAACTGTTCACATCAGACGCTTTGTTTTTAATACACAATATTTATTGCAGCATATTTTATTAAAAATCCTGAATTTAGCCATTAGAAAGCCCTGTAGCAATTATTATGTTAACCTCCTAGATCGTCCAGCCTCATCTTTCTCGTGCTGTTTGATGTATTGGCGCTCGGGTCTGGATTATTTTTCTTAAGCCGGCAGGAAGGAGTGACCGTATTGAGCCGGACTTGCATCTGGGTCTGAGTACTTCCTCTCCAACCTGCTGAATAAAATGTTTTCTCCTTTTCCCCCTTGTACTAACGGTAAACACTAAGATCCAGAAACAAATCAATGACGCTTTCCTTTGAAGTGCCTAAACGCATTACGAAGGCTGCGTTTTAATTGGCCAAGAGAGTTGCAGATCAATACATGGTGTAATTGGCTGACACAGGAAGGGTGTGAGACTTTATTATCATTAATATTTAGACATGATCTGGGAGGACCTGGGTAAGGTTAAATGTACATTGGCGGCGAGCGTCTTTGATCTGGCTGATAAGTAGATCGATTTGGAAGGGAAGAGGTCAGGATGGATGGCGAACACCCATTTCTATCCATTTCGACTCTGCAAAATCCTGCTAAACCGGCACAGGGAAGAGAAACAACACGACCAATGTCATCACTGTCACTCAAAACCACAGCTATTGTATGTCTAGTAAGGTATCCATGGCTATAACTGCTTGCTGCTCTTCTAATGCTACTTAGCCACTGCGTCTATCATCGAGTCTCCGGAGTAAGTGCTTGTAAATGCACACCAGCCTAGAGAGGGTGTATTGAATACAAGTAACTCAATGACCCGGCCGAGTTTTCTCTCACCTGAGCTTGGCTGGCTCTTTGTGTGGCTCTTTTGTCTGGGCCGTGTAAGCGGATCTATGGGAGGAGATACCAGGGTGCTCTGGGCTGGAGTTGAGGTGGCAGGGCCATCGGTGGCCGTCACCCGATCCCCCGTACGTTGGGTCGAAAATGGCCGCCGGCCGGGCTCTCCCCGTCTCAAACCCCGCACCCTACCCTGGGGGCTGATGTGGGCCTAGACACATGTTCCTGTCTGTTTGCGCATCCTTTCGTCACGTTCCCACAGGTTTGATACCTTAATCATTGTACTTAGTAGGACAAAGATCAGTAGCAGGTGAAACAATGGCCTCCGTCTCGGTTTTCACGGGCTGTGACCTGTTGCCTAACACAACCAGAGGGCTGAGGTCACGTGGGCCTGACATACATTTGGCATTTTATTTGTGTTTAAGTGTTTGCATGGTGTTAGTTTTCCAAAGGACATTTGAGTTATAGTTTACAAAGGAAAGCTTTGATTTCATGTACTGCTTTGGATGGGTTGAGATCTATATTTTCGTCTATTTGATGTCTTTTGACTACATGTGGATGTTACAGATGTGCTTTGAATGTGCATCACAAAACCCACTGAAATAAACAAAACTTCTATATGTTATAATTAGTGCTGGGCAACGATTAATTGTGATTAATCGCATCCAATATATATACTCATGCATGTATATATTTAAGAAAAATATGTGTTTTTCACATATGTTTATATGTGAAATATATTTATATATAATATAAATTATATGAATGTAAATATATACATGTAAATACATATTTTCAAAATACATACTCTATGTGTGTCTTTATATTTACATACAGTACACACACATGTATTATGTACACAAAAACCTTTATTTTGGATGCGATTAATCACGATTAATCATTGCCCAGCTCTATTTATAATATGTTAACAAATTCTGGCAGATAATAATAGGCCAGTGAATATTTATTTGTTATGGCCTTATTAAATTTAATCCCTATTTTTAAAAAAATAAAACTAAAATTAATCATTTTAAATTATCTACGTTGTCTCTCTACGTAAATTGTGTTGTTTAAAGATTTAATAAGAAAAAATCTGTAATATTTAGGGCCCTATGAAATCCATTTTATTTATTTTTCCAAATTCATTTTTTTTTCTTTTGAATTTTTCTGTATTTCGTTTTTTCCTGTTTTATTTTTTTAGCCTCTGTTTTAATGGTTAATTAAAAAAATATTAATCAGAAACCATGTCTAATTAAGTAGACAATTTAACAATTATTTAAGACAAATGAACAATTTATTAAGTTTAATAAAAATGCTATTTTTTAGGCATTAGGAGCCCTTAGGAAATGCCCACCCCCCAAATTCAGTATTATTTTTAATTTATATATATATATATATATATATATATATATATATATATATATATATATAATAAATTAATTATTATAAATAAATATAATTAATTAATTAATTAAATAAATATTTTTACATTAATTTTCTGGATTCCATTTTAATGGTTTCATTTAAAAGCGAATTAGTAAATTAGTAGCATGTTATTCATTCATTTTATTAGTAGTAATAGTAGTACTATTATTACATTAAGTAATTTGTTTTTGTCACAGTATATTGAAGTTAAACCAAACTTTTATTTTGACTGGTTGCTGTGAAGACCTTTACACTTCTGTTTAAATATGATATGATTATAGTTTTTATAAAAATGAAACAGTAAAATGCTCATGAAGTGACTCTCAGAGCAATTCTAGAGATTAGAGATTATTATTTTTTGTTATTTTATTTTTACATCAAATGGGATGCCAGCAGTATAATTTTACCCAGAAAGTTGACAAAAATGTCTTAATCTATAATGTAGGTACACCAGAGAGCACAACAAGGAATTTAACTTTACTTACAGCATTTGATCAAGGTTAAAATAGAAAACAGTTGTGAAAAAATAATGTACTACAATCACAGATGCTGCCATTTTAATGTAATTTGACTTATCAGGCAACCCCCAGAGTCAGCTGGAAAATGGTTGCTAATTTGCTATGTAATTTTAACAGAGGTTTTGAGAGAAAGAAACAGAGATTCAGGCAGGATCAAAACCACAAAGTATATCTGTACATAACAACTTTACCTGACTTCCTCAAGGAGATCTAGTCCCGCAAGAAAAGGGCTTATGTCAAACAAGGTCATACACTTATACACACAGCATACATAAAACAGCCGTTATTCAATAGACCCGCAGCTCTCAGCAATGCTAAGTACCTACACAATATGACTTGGCCAGTGTATTTTGCTTATTTGTTTCATTCCTCTTAAATCTAAACTGCTCTTTACAAGCAGCGCATCCTGGTTCTTAAACCAGAAAGAAAAAGACAGAGTGAAAAGAAAGAAACGTACTGCAGGCAGTCAGAATTCATGAATATTACAACCACTGGTCCCACAGTGTCCTACTCAGTCATATCCAGGTGATCCATAACCCTTTAATTCACCGAAAGGAAGTAAGAAAAATGGCATCTTCAACTTCACTTCCATATCCATTCCCACTTGAGGGTTTGTACATAAAAGCTTAATGAATGGACCTAAACGAAGCGCACGTCGGCTCGTGTTTTATCTCTCTTTGTGGCGGCCTGACATGAGGCGGCCCTGTCTTTGAAACTACCTCTGACACTGTCAGAGCTGACTCTCTCCGACTGACACGGAAAGAGAGAGAGGCAGATCTGGCCCGTCTCTTTCGCTCTTTCCTGAAAAGCCTGTCAGCGCGCTGTTTGATCGTAGCCCGGAAACAAGCCATCTATAGGAGCCGAGATTAACCCAGGGCATTAATCATACGCAAAATGGAGCGCAGGTGAGAAGTCTACGTCACCCGCCGGACGGCGTACGTCAATACAAAACATCTTCTCGACGAAATCGCCTCGATTCCAAGAATAGCGCTTGTAAAGCTTTAACCTCTGCCCTTGTGTCTTTCACGATGGTGAAAATCTAAAGGAACGCATTCGTTTAAATTGGACACACGCTTTCCTTCCGTCGACCGTTCGTTCAGTTCATACTTTCAGTTTTGAATTCTCAGAAAAGGATCCGATGTCTTGATTAGGTGGCCGGCACCATTGTTAGTAGATGGCCGATGCACAATAAATCCACTGTTATTTAATTCCCTGCTCCTTGCAGAAGCTTAGGCAGTCTTAACAAATTCATTGTTAACCGTCTGTGTGTGGGCGACGTGAACGAGAGCAAGAGGTCACACAAAGACCTTTCTGTCGTTATGGCAATGTTTTATCATGAGGAATAAAATGGGTTTTTAAGCCAGACATAGCTGTTTAGTATATCTCAATGCATTATTCGTTTAATTTGCGCAGTTACCTGATTGTAATTTATCGCTGATGTCATTTGTCTGTGTGCACTTATATACTTGAGTGTATAACATCAGTCTTTAACGGCGGTAATGGCAGATAAGGAGAAGATGAAGGGCACCGTAACATGCTCGTACGGCCACGGCTCCATCTGTTCGCTCGCTTTTAATTGTATGTGGAAGTGAAGACAGGAAAAGGAGGTGTGATTGTTCTCATCCTCTCCACAGAGGTAGTTCCGTAACATTAAAAGAAGCAGCGAAGGAACCGTCCGGATTATCGGCATATAAATAATCTTATTTAGCTCCGGTCCCTGCTAATGAATGTCATTTACTTTTAAAAACCAGGATTAATTAACGCCCGGCGACCTCCTCTTCCTCCCTAAAGGGAATAAGTCTCAATTAGGCAGAGGATGGCGGCTAATATTTTCGTGGAAAATCTGAATATGACCGTATGCGTACATATGCTTTGCTGACATGGAAAATAACCTTGCAATTAATTATGTGGCTAATTTAATGTAGGGCTCGTTTTATTAAACGCTTAAAGATTCTCAGGCTTTCTAAAGACTTAGAAACTCACAATGGACAGTCTGGTCTCGAGAGAGAGCGGGAGGCGTAAAAAACGGTCCTGCTTTTTCAAAATAAAGCCAGGAAAACAAACAAGAGCCTCAAATTAGATTTCCCAAAACATAACATTCTCTCTTATTAAATGCCCACTGTGGCCAAGAGCCTAAATAGAGAGACTCAGCCTGTGCTCTGCCTTTTCTCACTGAGCCATGCTCTCCTCCGTGGCCGTTTTAACTACAGTCTTTAACTAAACCATCAGCTTGCCACACAGGCAAAAATATGCAGTTTCAACTGCATATGTAAGCGTAGTTTTTTTTTTTTATTTCTTTTTTGCCAGTTTTTTTTTTCTTCAAATGCCTTTCTGTAAGAATTTCTCTCGGCTTTTGATGAAAAGGCAGTCTTGCCCTCCCATCAAACTTTCGTTTGCTGCTTGCGTGGGACGTCAAGCATTGAGTGCTTAACCCACATGAAAGATTCGATGAGGATGAGGGTGATTTTTGGCAGATGAGAGTGTGTTGAGGTGTGTTACCCCCTCCTGAGCTCCCAAGGTTAACCGCCCTGATTGCTCTTTGCATGTTTTCTCCCTCTGATTGGTCATATATGGCCTTTGCTGGGATCTGCTTCAGTGAGAACATTGATCTGGGACGGCAGGTTGTTATTCTGTGCTCTGTGAGCAAATGCTACCTTAATGATAAACTAATTACCATAATAGCGCCAAACATAACTGTCTACTTTTTTTGGGTCCAAGTATTTTTTGATAAAAATGTTAAAAAAAAAAAAAACTAAAACAAAAAACAACTTAAATAATCTCTGAGATTAATTAAATATTGCAACAGCTGTGTGTGTGTGTGTGTGTGTTTTTTTTTTGTTTAGTGATAGTTGTTTATGAGTCCCTTGTTTGTCCTGAACAGTTAAACTGCCTGTGTTCCTTCAGGTCCCACAAATTTTTGTGTATTTGAATCCTTTCCAACAATGTCTGTATGATTTTGAGATCCATCTTTTCATACTGAGGCCACCTGAGAGACTCATATGCAACTATTACAGAAGGTTCAAACACTCACTGATGCTTTAGAAGGAAAAACAATGCATTAAGAGCCGTGGGGTGAAAACTTTTGAAATTTGAAGATCAGGGTGAATTTAACTTATTTTGTCTTCTGAAAAACATGTAGGTATCTTCTGTAGCTTCTGAAGGGCAATATTAAATAAAACAAATTTGATATTTCTGCAAAATAAGGAAAAAAGGAACACATCTTCATTAAGTTCAAAAGTTTTCACCCCTTTGCACTTGCATTGTTTTTCCTTCTGGAGCATACATTAAAAAATCTTACCTACCCTAAACTTATGAACAGTAAAAATTAATTTCTTTATGGAGAAAATTAGTTTTTACTTCAGAAACCTTGTCTTTGTTTTCTATAATCATAATAATGCTCATAATATTTTGCAAAACCTTATTTAGCATGTAACCCAAGATTTTGGATCTTGTGTGTTTTTGTCTGTGCATGTGTATGTATGCAAGAGTTTAAATGGCATTGCTTAGGGGCAGCCGTACACAGAAATGTCAAGCCAGAAAGCTGACAACTGATAACTGTGAGAAACAGTCTGGCCTCAGACAGAAATAGAGTGAATGATAAATATAAAGAGAAGGCAGGACAGAAAAAAAGAGTGAGATATGTGGAGAGGGAAAAAAGCCTGTTTCCTGCTCTACATGTTTTATGACAGGATTTGGTGTCTTCTGTCTCTGATATAAGGCCTGTGTGTGTGTTTTCTTAAGGCCGCTGTACCTGTAATACCAGGTGAACCATAAACAGACCATGTGGGGGAGATTGACACCGCCAGTCTGTAAACAAACCTCACGCTTTCATCCGATCCCTGTCTAGTTCTGTTCCTCTCTCATCTGGTTTATCAGGTTTTCAGACTAATCTCTGTCATTTTCTGTAGCATGTATATATAGGCTTTTGTATGATAAATTGCTTTTAGTGTTCCTCATTTGTAAGTCGCTTTGGATAAAAGCGCCTGCTAAATGATTAAATGTAAACCAAATATTGTATGCTTGCTGCTTCATGTTTGTTTGTGGGCAGGTTATGTAGTAATGTAGTCAGTTACATCATCGTTTGGCTTTCAGGTTTTGAGAGATTCACAATTCCCCTGCCTAAGCACTGACTGCAGTACAAGCACTAGCACCATTTGGGTGGAAAGAGGGTAACAGTGGTCGCCCCCTGACCTCTGGGTTCAGGCTGCTAGGTGGGTTTCGCACCTTGCTTTAGGAAGCTCTTTGGACTTTTAAAAGCTTATTCAGGGATCCAGAGAGAGTGTGTGTTCATTCCGTGGTGTGTGTGTGTGTGTGTGTGTTGTAGCTGGCAGAGAGTAGGTGTCAGGGCATGGAGAGGCAGGGGCAGAGGTACACTATTAAATAAATAAGTGGTGCTGGGGCAGGCAGGTCCTCTGGCTGGGGGCCAGTCAGGTAATTTTCCCCTCAGTGAAGTGAGGTTGGGCATTTTCGAGAGAGAGGGAGAAAGAAAAAGAGAGGGCCTGCCGGCAGCCGGCCTGTCTGTCTGTGCATTCTGCTGCTCGCCGCATACCAGGGGCACCATTTCCCGCCTGGAGACAGACAAGCTCGAGGATCTGATTGGCCGACCGCCAGAGTGCGCTCACAAAGGCTCCTTTGACTGCAGGTCAGTTGGTTAACCAAGCAGTGGAGAGGGAAAGAAACCCCTCTTAGCCAGTCTGCATCCCCCTTTTTCACTTCTTTTTCTTCTTTTTCAAACCCTCTCACTAAATGGGGCATCTGTGCATTTGGCAGAGAGCAACGAGGTAGTATTTGTACCTGGTGGTTACACAGACATTTTTACTTGTGTGTTAGAGGGAGTAAGCGCTGTTTAAGCCCTGTGGGTTTGGAATTCTTTGGCTGCTAGAGAGCAAACAGCAGGGTTGAACCGTGGTTCGTACAGGGGTGAAGGGTCACGGATGAACTTGACCGTGTGTGGAGCTACACAGCGATTTAAAAGGATGGTCAGTATTCACAGTGTTTTAGGCAGTATTTTATTCACTTCAAATAAAATGGATTATACTCCCTATGTGTAGCATATATCATACATTCATCGATCTATCTATCTCTTTATCCATCTGTCTGTCTTGTCTGTCTGTTCTATCATTCTGTCTGTTGATCTTTTATTTCTCTCTTGTTCTATCGTCTGTCCTTCTTTCTGTTGTTGACTGTTATTCTATCATTAAATTCTATCTACTTATTTCATCATTCTGTCGTTCTATCTATCGTTCTGCTGTTTTATCATTTTGTCTGTCTAGTGTTCTGTCGTTCCATTTATCATTGTAGGTTAGGGTGTTTTTTCTATTTTTTATATCTATCTATCGTTCTATCTATCGTTCTATCTATCGTTCTACCGTTCTATCGTACTATCTATCGTTCCGTCTGTCTGTCTGTCTATCGTTCAATCTGTCTGTCTATCCATCTATCTACTATCATTCTATCACTCTATCGTTCGATCGTTCCATCTGACTGTCTATCTGTCATTCTATCTATCTATCTATCTATCTATCTATTGTTCTGTCGGTCTATCTATCTATCTATCTATAGCTATTGTTCCGTCTGTCTATCTATCGTTCTATCGTTCCATCTAGTCTGTCTGTCTATCGTTCTATCTGTCTGTCTATCCATCTACTATCGTTCTATCACTCTTATTGTTCTGTCTGTCTGTGTGTCTATCTATCTGTCTATCTTTCTATCTATCTATCTATCTATCTATTGTTCCGTCTGTGTCTGTCTGTCTATCTATTGTTCCATCTGTCTTTATCTTTCTATCTGTCTATCTGTCTCTCTGTCTATCTAGATTTAAACTAATCCAGATGTTAAAGCGACGCCGTCTTCAGGAGAGGAGGAAGCATGGCAGGAACAGCTGACCCACTGTATCCGCGTATCACATCTGACAAACTTGCCTGCTGAAGTGTAAATGTGCCGTACTTGGTCTCTCTCTCTCTCTCTCTCACTTACTCTCTCTCTCTCTCTCACTTACTCTCTTATGCAAGCTCTGCCTCTCTCTCCCATGTGTAAAAGGCACTTTGCATATGTGTGATGCTTTAAATGCTGCATTGTTAGCAGCCATTGCTTAGCCCCTGTGTGACCTGAGAGCCGTGGGTGTGTTTGATCACGGGGCACAAGTTGTAATGCAACTAAACAGTATTCTTTAAGCCAGCAGAACAGAGGGGATTCACAGAGCCCACAGCTGCCAAGGAATAATTACAATATAGGACGGTCAGCATACCCCTAGAGTAAAAAGCTGATGACCTTGCAGTTACGTGTGGATGTACAATCGGTTTGCTTTCAGCATCACAATTATTGGCGTGCTGAGGAATACGTCCAAGCTTTTTTTCTGATCCCGTGCCATTTCTTGTATTGAGTCAGAGGTGTTCATTGAGTACCATTGAGGAGCCCATATGCCTCACCCACTATGGTTCTTTATTATTTTCTTTCTTTTTTGTTTTGTGATTTTAATTTCAATGTTGTTTTAATTCAGTTATTATATTTTATTGTTTAATTTAATTTAATTTATTTTTTGGATAGATGTTTGTGGATGGACAAAGTGATCAATAACTACTTCACACATACTTGCCGTGTTGTGAAGTAGCGGAACTAGTTCACTACAGCCCGTGATGTCTGGGGTACTTAAGTTTACAAGGTGCAAGTCACAATGTAGTGGAATGTTGTTGTGTTGTTTTTAGGTGTGTGTGTTCTTCCTCTCCTCTTCAGTCTGCCTGAGATACTACAGGGAGTAGATGTGTGCAGAGAGGAAAGTGCCCGTGTAAGCTAAAAGATCCTGGACAGCAGGGCACTGAGAAAACGACAGAAAAAAGAGGGAGAAGTGGAAAAACAACAACTGCACAAACAAGGCTGAAGTTGGTGTTTGTTTGAGAGAGAAGGTGCAGAAAAGGGGGACTGTCTGTCACAGCCCTCCACTCTCTTTCTCTCTCTCTCAAACTCCAAAGCATTGAGATTCAGACCTCTGCTCCTCTTCTTTTCTTCCCCTTACTATGTGGATACACTCACACACTCAGAACCAGCAGTGGAGGAGGGAAAAAAACCCTAGTGCTTGACTTTGGTATAAATTATTGATTTTCATTCCCTTATAAATTTTCCATAGTGTCCCACAGTCTGTGTATGATATGCTGGCTGTATGTTTATGGAAAGAGAGCCATTCTATCACAGAGTGGACTTGCTTAAGCTGAGAAAAAGAAAAAAAAAACATCAGGCAGACAGAGAACGGGGACCACAAACATTGACAGCGCCTTCGCCTTTCGTTCGTTGCGTGAACGTGATTGAATACGCTTCTCGTTTACATAAGAACTACAGTCAGATTCAGCCGCATCCATATTTTTTCACAGATATGGATTTTCTCCTTGACACTATTTTGCGGCGCAGTCCCTCGGCAGCATGGGCGCCCCGTGACCTGTAACCTGTCGGGTCACAGGAACTGGAAGACTAGGCGCACTTTGACAGCTCGGCGCGCACGCCGCCCACCTCTCTCTTTCCCGCTCAAGAGTTTTATAGCTGAACAGCAATCCTCGTCAATTAATTCACACAGCTGTCAGTGAGCTTAGAGGACTCTCTCAACCCCTCCTGTGTTTTCTTCTCTCTCTCTCTACCTCTTTTCCTCTTTCGTGGCATAGATTTTCTGGAGTTTTCCTCAGCCTGACCCTTGGAGGCTGCAGGGCCTGATTAGTCAGATTTAGTGCTGAGTCTATTGATCGGAGCCTCCAGGGCAATAACCAAATGGAGCCGGTGCAACAAGTCAATAGCGCTGTTATTGCACCAAACCGATGGCCTGCGCTTCAATCAGTACTGCGGGGGGAGAGCGGCAAGTCATCATGAGTGAATTAGTGTCACTCAGAAACCCCCTCTCTCCGAGGCCTCCGTCCATCCCCAGGCGCTCTTTCCTACGTTTCCTCTCTCTCTCTCTCTGCCTTTCGCTTTCTCGCTTTCTCCGTTAGCCTGCTCCAGCCCAGGGACGAGATTCTTCTGCGCGTTTTGTAAGAGGAAGAGAAGGGTCTGCAATTTTAATGGAACGGCATGGATTATTTAAAGTGACTAAACCCCCTGTTGTAGTGTCAAGTGGAAAGATGTCGGATGACACTGTGGTTTCTGAAGCTCTGCTGCAGGAACGTGCAAGGAAGATTCTCCGCAGCATGAGCTGGTGTTCAACTGATGTGCTTGGTGTAGAAATGGACAGTTTAGTTGACAGCAGATTGGGTTTAAAAATCAGTCATTCTCACCACAGGAATTTTGTTAGTGGTTGTTTACTAGCAGGCGAGCATCACAACGTTCAAGTTTGTATTTACAAGTTGGGAAGTCAGGATTGCAACATCAGATGCGATCAAATCACTTTGGATTTGGCATGCTGGTAATGTGCCTTTTCTAGAAAAAAATACAGAAAGTCTTTTTTTAAATGTATTTTTGCAAAATGTTAAATAAAAAATAGGCATAAGATATTTTTTATTCTGTTTTTGAAGGTACTGTAAGCTGAATTGTTACATTCCCCTGTTGTAATTGTAAAAATATCCATTTCAAGCTAAATTTGAATTTAGTGTAAGATACATTTGTGTCCTTTGTAGCTTTCATGTTTTTACTGACAACGCCACCCAAATATCACTACAAGTGATTTTGAATTTCAACAAACTTCTGATCCTAAGTATTACATTTCATCTTGCAGTTTGTGTAACAGACACGAACAACATAGACTCATTGGAAATACGTGCCTCTATATTCTGCAAAACTGAAAAAAATGTACCTATGTGTACGAATCACTGCAGTTTCCAGTTGAAAATAACACTAGAGGCAGTAAAACTCTTAAAAATTTTGTTCTTTTTCCTACAAAGTATGATTTACACACGGAGTTTTGATTAATAAAGCCCTTTTCACACTGTAACTTACAGAATTTTATATTATGGCTTCAAAACAATTTTAACATCCTGTGCGATTTGAAAACTGATACTTTTGAGTGTTGTCGTCACATATACAGCTTCTTGTGCGTGTTTTCTAATTCAGAAGGTTTGCTCAGTAGATATGGCATTGCACTTGAGTAATGAAGAGCTCCGGTACGAACCCAGTGAAATTACAGTTCAGCAAAACAGCTCAAATACGCATCCCAGAAAGTTAAAATAGCGTGGTTGCATTAAGAGATGCATTTTTTTATTTGATCACTTTTGCATTTGTTAACACTATCGGTTAGGTTTAGGGTTGGGTTTGGTGTAGGGGATATTTCCAACACGATAGAGTATTAACCTTTAGCGATACTACGTGGATATTTGAATTCTGAACAGCTGTGAAATGTACCTCAAGCAGCATAATAAAAATGCAGCAATCCATGCCTGTACTAACGCAATAAAAATGTGCAGTAAGGTACATAATTACAGTGTTGCAGAAATTTATGTAGAGGTATGTGTTTCGGGCCTTGGTAAGGAGAGGTGTGCTTTTACTTTTCTAAGAGATCAGACTTACCAGCCGTGTGTTCAAGTAATGTAGGAAAGATTGTGTTTGCAAGCTGAATGCACATGAATGTAATTACTAATGGGAAATTTTTTGGGCCTTAAAGGAGTAGGTCACTTACAGAACAAAAATGTACAGATAATGTACTCACCCCGTTGTCATCCAAGATGTACATGACTTTCTTTTTTTCAGTTGTAAAGAAATTAAGCTTTCCTTATATACTGCATTTTGGATATACAAACTCACAGGCATCATTGAAGTCCACTATATGGACATAATTCCTGAAATGTTTTCCTTAAAAGACATAATTTCTTTACAACTAAAGAAAGAAATGCATGAACATCTTGGATGACAATGGGGTGAGTACATTATCTGTACATTTTTGTTCTGTAAGTGACCTACTACTTAGTTTCCAAGTTGAGTGAGAAAACATGGCGGGTGAAATGAATGTCACATACAGTTGTGCAATTATGAACATAGCAATTCAGTTTGCAGAACTTATGTACATTGAATAAAAACCTAAAAAGGCAAAAGCACACTGTTTATTCATCAATTTGTAGATGTGGAATTTAGAAAAAGGACAAATGTCCTTTTCCTCCTGGTAGATGATAAAAGCTGGTAGTCTCAGCTGGTAGTCTTAAATTCCCATAGACTTAGACTAATAGTGTTTAGAATGTCGTACAGTCCTGGGTTAAACTCTTTTGACTTGACCTAGTAAGTAACCACTCAAAAACTTAAATAGTTCAACCAAAGAAGAAAATTCTGTCATTAATTAAAAACCCTCATGTCGTTTCAAATCCGTAAGACATTCGTTCATCTTCAGAACACAAATTAAGATATTTTTTATTAAATCTGAGAGCTTTCTGACCCTGCATAGACGCAATGAAACTACCACGTTTAAGGTCCAGAAAGGTAGTAAGAAATTGTTGAATAAGTCGTTACTTATGTGTGTTTTTGTCCACAGAAAGTACTCTTGTAGCTTTATAAAATTAAGGTTGAACCACTGATGTCACATGGGCTGTTTTAACTATGTCCTTACTACCTTTTTGGACCTTGAATGCGTGAGTTGTGTTGCTGTCAAAATGCATGGTCAAAAAGCTTGGATTTCATCAAAAATATCTTAGTTTGTGCTACAACGATGAACAAAGGTCTTACGTGTTTGGAACGACATGAGGGTGAGTAATTGACCTTTAATGAATTTTCATTGTTGGGTGAACTATCCCTTTAAAAGTAACCATTGAAAGCATCTCTTGCATCATGGCACCTCTCTCATTTTCTTTAAAAAATGTAAAATATAGTTTACTTTTAATTTTTCGATCCTTTGCAATCTCCAGATGTTTCAAACTTTCTTCCATCTGTTCTTCACTTATTTTTTCTGTCGACCTTGCAGCAGCATAAGTCAAGGGCTTTGCTTCTCTATTAATGTTATTTTTCCCCATCTCTCCATTAGTGCAACCTCATCCTCATGCAGTCAGAATCGCCCGAGGATAGAAGAGGGAACACAACAACAGCTTCAAGGCTGAAGTTTGTGTTTATTTGAGAGAGAAGGTGCCAGAAAGGTCTGTCACTGCTCTCCACCCTCCCTCGCTTTCCCTGCTTTAAACAGCTAGTTCATTAACCACACTTGTCATCATTCCAGGTGCCCTTGCTTAGAAATCTGGTGTCACATAATTTGTCTTTCCGGAATGTGTCTTGGACACTAAGATGCTCCTCTCTGTGACTCTGCTGACATAGCATGGCAAGGACAGCTGAAGCATTGAGCTGATTAAGTGCTGTTTTCTAAATGCTTTTATCCTCTGGATAGGAGTTTGAAAGGCTCCCTCTCAAAAGCATAACCTGCTATATATACCCTCCAACCTAGTTTGATTGTATCCTTGTCTTTTTCAAGTTCCTCTCCATCTTTGGCCACACATGATGGTCTCTCCGCTTGGCGCTATAGACGTGCAATGCCGTGGTTATGTCTTTTTACATGGTACAGATTTCCTGTTAGTGTGGGTTCACATCACAGGCCTTTGTCGGGTTTCTTATTGAAACTGATGCTCAGTATCAAATCAGTAGCAATTTGAGATCAAGGCCGCAGAAGCGAGCAAGAGGGCTTTTGTGCCGTTTTGAGTTTTGTATAATGCTCAGTGTTTATTCTCATATTTTTTCATAGTCAGCAGGCCCACATGTGATTACGTTTGCCCATTTGTGTGGATGACACTGTGTCAGTTTCTACATCTACATGTACATGATCAGTTTTTGTTAGTTGGGTGGTCCAGTAGGGATTTTGTGTGTGTGCACTCTGTTCAGGTGCAACCAACGTCCAATAAGTTTTTAGAAATCCAGCAGAACAGCTAAAATGTCATATTGAATACTTGTGTTAACATATTTAAGCATATACTGTATCATTTATCACATTTACACGTTCACTTTGACAGCCATAAAATAAACATTTGGTTATTACATCCGTGCTCTAAATGGTCGCTTTGCTGCAGTATGTGTATCACTGGTCTTGTAGAGCATAACACGGGGTGAATGGATGTACTAGAGGGAGTGGAGATTATTACTTTGGCTTCTGGCTAAACTAAACATGTCGGCATGATGTTATGTAAAGTTGCTTGTTATTAAAAGGAAAGAGTATGTCTCTGGATTTTCAGGGGGAAAAACAGTAACAACTTGGAGCGTTTAATGGAATTTGCTTTGAGTAATGCCAAAAAATGTCTGTTTTGGTCTATAAAAGTGATATTAAATAGTGTAGCGTGCATTTCTCTTAGACATTCTACTAGATCTTTTCAACTACATTTTGTTAGTGTAACAGAACACTGAGATGTTACAAACGATGGCCTCAGGTCAGACCCGCCCAGCACAGAACGTCCAGAACTTCAACCTTTCTTTCGTTTCCTTTTTCCTCTGCTCTCCGTGAAAGTCACCAGCCAACACAGACCACAGATTTATGAGTTCTAATGAGATTTCAATACTGAACAAACAATAAAAATTTATGTGCATCATAGTTTTGGAGGCCCATGCTTCCATGGCTAGTGTTACACCCTTTCAACAAGCCTGGTAATACAATCCCCAGCTGCTTCCCTCGAGGAATGCAGCCACTTTTTGTGTCGGAAATCTTAGCAGCGCGCCCAAATTGTGTGAAAGTAATTTATCTCGCTTTTATAAATGCCGTTGTATTCACAGTCAACCTGGAGCGCTGCTAAGGGATCGTTTTACGCCGCGAGTAAGTCTCAATATCCTGCTCGGCCTGGTAGGTCAGAATGTAGGATGTCAGGAGTTAAAGACAGTCCTGCTTTACCTGGGCGTCTTTGCCATTTTAGATAAACTGTAATTGTTCTAGCTACTAACTAAAATGTAGTAATGTGCCGTTAGGATGAGAATTTGGGCTTTGTCATGCATTTGCACATCAAAGACTGCAAGAACTCAACAGCAGGAAGTAGTGATATGTCTCCAAGTGCAGATAAAGTCTAAAGCCCGTTGAAGCCTTGTTTGCTTGTGGTTTGGTCTATTGAACTTCACCCGTGGCATGTCCTGCACGGAGTTCACAGAAAGGTTTGGTCCTGAAGGCCTAAAGAAACAGCCTACCAGTTTTATGCAATGCTTATACAGTATAATCTGCCACAACCTCAAATTTGCTGTTATTTCAAATAGGCAGATCTACCTGTTCGCCGTTTCTAGGAGAACGCAGAGCAGCAGGGATGTGGCAGCCAAGCAAGGGTTTCTGTTTTCTCTGAAGTTTCTTGCAATGAGTGCTGGGAACTCAGGATTAGTAGTGGTATGCTGACTGCTGCCTCGGCACATTTACCCATGACATGGACTCAGACATAATATTTACTGCCTTCCTATTGGCTGCGGTGAGGCACAGGCATGCCCTCCTTGAGAAAGTTCCTGAGATATACAGTAATCCTCTACCTCGTTTTTGACATCAGCACACTCCTTCTAACTAGAGATAGAGAAAAGAAAAAAGGAAAGGTAAAGATAAGTGAAGAATGATGAAATTGAGACATTCCTGAGTTTTATAAAATATGAGAAAGTGGTAAGGTGAAGTTAACAAAGCCAGAGTAGAGGAACTGAAAAAGTTGGAAGAAGAAAGACATTCTGGTGCAAAACCTGCTGAGCTGCCTACCTAGACTTCTTAGGCAGCATCCTAATTGAAATGGAACCCCATAAGTGAGTGACACTACATACAGGCAGCCATATAACAAAGTACAGAAGAGACTCGACTCATAATTGATTTCAGAGGAGTTTAACATTAGCTTGTTAACCACAGAATGCGATACAGGCTTAACACAAATATTGGCTAAAATTGAGGATTTGAAATGTAACTTTTCTGTAACCATATAAAAATGTATTCAATTTAGATTAATTTAAAAGTATAAGATATATAGGAGGTATATCTCATTTTGGAATTCACCTACGTTGCTATAAAACACCATCTACACTACCAGTCAAAAGTTTCTGAACAGTAAGAATTTTTGTTTTTTAAAGAAGTCTCTTCTGCTCACCAAACTTGCTTTTATTTGATCCAAAATATAGTAAGTAATATTGTGAAATATTTTTTGTATTTAAAATAGCTGCTTTCTATTTGAATATATATATTTAGAAAAAGTAATTTATTCCTGTGATTTCAAAGCTGAATTTTTAGCATCATTACTCCAGTCACATGATCCTTCATAAATCATTCTAAGATTCTGATTTGCTGCTTAAAAAAACATTTATTATTATTATGTTGAAAACAGCTGAGTAGAATTTGTTCAGGTTCCTTTGATGAATAGAAAGTTCAGAAGAACAGCATTTATCTAAAATAGAAATCTTTTGTAACATTATAAATGTCTTCATCATCAATTTAAAGCATCCTTGCTAAATAGAAGTATCAATTTCTATAATTTCTTTTCCAAATAATAATAATAATAATAAAAAAACATACTTCAAGCTTTTAAATGGCATAGTGTATAATGCTACAAAATCTTTTTGTTTCAGATAAATGCTGATCTTTGGATTGTTCTGTTCATCAAAGAATCCTAAAAAAAGTACAGCTAGTTTTAAATATTAATAATAATAATAATAATAATCATAATAATAATAGTAGTGATAATAAATATTTCTTGAACAGCAAATCAGCATATTAGAATGATTTATGAAGGATCATGTGACACTGAAGACTGGAGTAATGATGCTTAAAATTTAGCTCTGATCACAGGAATGAATTACAAAATATGTTCAAAAACTTTTGATTGATAGTGTACGTAGGCAGCTCACTACATTTCAGAACAGAAATACAGAGACTGCTACTAAGTTGGCAGAGTGCCAGTTAGAAGAATGATCCCGGGCTACCAGAAAATTAGAGGGAGCAGGGAATCTCGCTTGAACACTCCACGACAGCAGGCTACAGCTGCTGAAATCTGTTGCATGCAAAAGAGATTCCAAGAAATGGCGCCAACAACAGTTTTACTGTTTCTTTGTCTCAACCTTTTTTAAACAGCACCTGATTCTTAACTCATCTTCTCTTTCTTTCCCCCTCTTTTTGCTTCTCACTCTTCATTCCTCCCTCTTTCCTCCTGTAGGGGTCTAAAATCCCAGTCTAGGATTCTAGTCAGATTGTTAGCTGGGCAATAAAAAATACATGAGTGTGTGGCGTAGAAGTGTTCGTTATGTATGTGTGTGTGTGTGTGTGTGTGTAGCTCATAAAGACAGCTTCCCGACACACGGGCTGCTCCAAATGTGCAAGAGCTCGTTTGTCTTTCAGAGTTGGAGCGCTACGAGTTGAACGGGGCCGTGTGATTTGCCAGTCTCAGCCTGTGTGTATGTGTACAATATTCATGCCCGTGTGTTGGTGCTCTCTCTTCAGCAATTCCCTTTATAACCTTTTACACTCGTCTTAGTTTGTTGATCCATGTTAAGAAGCAGACTTATCCATGAGTGGGTTGCAAAAGCGGCGTGTCGTTCCGATGATAGACACGATGACAGTGAGAAAGAGAGATATGGAGTGAAATCATTAGGAAGCATTCACAGTCGCAGCACTGGCAACATCTCAAGATTCATCTTCGCTAACCAAAGTTCAGCGATAGTCTACCAGAATTGACACAGCGGTGTGTGATAGGACAGTCAGTTCTCAATAGAGCAGCTTTACTCCTGAATTCCGCTCCAGATGATAAGAGTACTGTAGCAAGCTCCACCACCCCATAATCACGCTAATAAAACCCTATTTAACAGGTCTATTATACACTTCAGCCCTGTTAAAGTAGCCATGGTGTGTGTGGGTGTGTCTATGTGTTTCAGAATGCTCTGGAGGGCAAACGACTGTTTTTCTTTTGGGAATTACACAGTGCTAGGGACTTTTTAAGTCAATTACATGCAATTAAATGCAGTTTTTCCCCCTGGCGGTCTTGTTTGTCTGTGTGTGTGTGTGTGTGTTTAATTAAGCCTTAAAAGTCTTGTAAAGCCCCTCCTCATTGAGCTCTTTGCATATACTGCACATAATGTATACATTTATTTTATAGATTTTATAAGCCAATGCAGAGACCGAACAAATTAAATTAAAACTTAGTTTTTAGCACAATCTGGATCATTATTCCCCCAACCAACATCAATTTGAAATCCTTTTTAAATAATGCTAAAGAATTTTACGTTTTTTCTTTACAAATCAGTCCAATTATTAAAAAAAAAAATTGGAATGCATAGGCACAGTTTAGATTTGTCTACAAAATAAATAACTTATTTTAATTTCTAAAGGAAACAATAGTTTAATTACTTTATTTTTATCATTAAAAATAATTTTGTAATGAATGTGAAAAAAACACACTAAAATCACTGAAAAATCACTAAATTCACAAAAAAATGTATTGCATTCACACACAAATTTATACATATATTTATACAGTGTATGAAAATTTAAATGCATGAATTTAAATGCACGTAACTTATTCTGTACAATATTTACTAAATGCATGTAATTTATTTAATACAATATTTACTAAATAAAATTACTAAATATTGTTAAATAGTATAGTATACTATAGGACGGTCGTTCCTCACAGAATGGAGCTAAAAGTGCTGTTTTAAATAAAGGAGCTAAAAGTGCTGTTTTAAATAAAATTCTAAATAAAAATGCGTTATATGAAATCGCAATTGTGAGTTAAGAAATAGTCACAATTCTGACTTTACACCATGCAATTGCGAGTTTATATCTCAGAATTGTGAGATAAACTTGCAATTTTAAGAACATATCAGTATTTTTTTCCACTCAAAACTTGCAGTTGTGAGTTTATATCTCACAATTCTAATATAAACTCGCAATTGTGAGAAAAAGTCAGAACTGCAAGATATGAGCTCGCATTTGTGAGAAAAAAGGTTTTTATCTTGCAATTCTGACTTTATTTCTTTCAGTTGTGAGCTTATATCATGAAATTCTGAAAAACAGAAAATTGGCCAGATGGTGAGTACATTTTTTGGCTAATGTCTCAATATTAAAATGGCAACTTTTTGGCCAATTTATTGGTTTGACCAATACATCAATCATCAAAGCATAACTGTGCCATTGCCATAAATCTCAAAATAACCCTTCAGTCCAGTTCTCACAGACAGCTGCTAGTTCCATCACGGTTGCTAATGCTGCCTCTCTTTACGTCACTCTGAAAGAGACTACAAAGAACGCTATTGCCTGTCTTTATTACATCTAAAGCTCTGAGCTATTGACAGGTAAGGTGGTTTAAAGGCCGCTTTGACATGTACAGTACAGTAAGGCAGCCTGAGAAGCCCTGCTAAAACATTTATCTTTGTTAGTGTGTGATCACACACTCCAACACAGGATGAGTTCTACAGGCCTCCCTCCACCATACCAACACACACAGAGCATCATGTCCATCAGTCAGACCATTAGTGAACACATTGATCCTACTGACTCTCCTCCCACTTTCACCTCTTTTGTTTCTATCTTGATCCTGTGAAGTGCAATACCTGGTGTGTAAGGAAACAAAAATAACAGACCACCTCACACAGACAGCGACTCTTTTTATGAGCTTGAAAAAAACCACACATATACAGATGTAAGTTAATCTCACAAATATCATTAGTGGCAAAGAGTATTTCTTATACATTATACATTGTACTGTTACAAATGTTTTAGAATCCTTGAACTTGCTGTTTATTAAGAGGTTTAAAAGATGAAAATGGAATTGTGTCTGTGTGTGTTTGTTGGTGGATGTCTGTGTATTGTGAAAGGTAGGTGTGTGTGTGTGTGTGTGTGTGTTTATGAGTCTATATGTGTGTGTGGTGTTGGGGGTTTTAGAACGGGGTAAACTTCCGTCACCCACCTCCCCCCACACACCCAGGCATGGAGGTGTACCACTGCCCTCATTAGGGCTACTAATAAGGGGAACTGAGAGTGTTAGAGAGAGAAAAAAAATTGTGGGAAAGAAGGGGAAAAAGGTTTTAAATTTTAATAACGCGGGTACGATTTTGTAAATCTTTCCTGACAGAAAACTCCTCATTATTTTCATCTGTCTCTGTCTCCTCTACCTCCTCCACTGATAAATGGGCTTTTCGTAGCTTGAACTCACTCTCCTTTTCTCTCTCTCTCTCTCTCTCTTTCTCTCTCTCACTCACTCACTCTCTCTCTCACACACACACACACACACACACACACAGTCGTTCATTCTTTGGCGTTGTGCGTTTGAGGTTAGACTTATGTTTTTAACCCAATTGACTCAGTTTAATTTTGTCTGCTGGTTTTGGAAGGAGTTATTTTGGCAGTGCATGCACACATATAGTGCTCTGCTTGTGTGCTTCACAGTGAGAAAGTCACAGTGTACTTAAGCCAGAGGTTCTCAGCTGTAGGGGCTCGAATTGAAGGGGGGCTTGAGGGTCCAAGGCCCCACGTACAAACAAAAATTAGTAATAATTGAGGAGTTTGTCTTGTTTTGTGGAACTGTGTTGCAGTAAGTTAAAAGAAAACCTGTAGATTATTGCTGACATAACATGTTTTTTTTTCTTTATCTAACTTTTTGATGATTTGTATGGAAGTCCTTTTCCACCACTGAATAAAAAAAGGTAATTGTGGCCTTGTATCTTGCAATTGTGACTTTTTTTCTTGCAATTGTGACTTTTTTCTCACAATTGCGAGTTTACAAATCAAAGAACATAATTCTGAGAACATATTTGTCTGTTTTTAACTTCAGAATTTAACTTTATAACTCACAATTGCAAGCTTATATCTCACAATTCTGATATAAACTTGCAATTGTGAGAGAAAAATCAGAATTGTGGGATACAAACTCACATTTGCGAGTTTTTATCTCGCAATTCTGACTTTTTCTTACAATTGTGAGTTTATATCACACAATTCTGATAAAAAAGTTAGAATTGAGTTTATATTTTGCAATTCTGACTTAACTTGCACTTGCAAGTTTATATTTTGCAATTCTGTGTTTTTTCTTGCAATTGCGAGTTTATATCATGCAATTCTGACTTTTTTCTCTCATTTGTGAGTTTGTCTCATAGTTCTGACTTTTTTCACAATTTAAGTTTACATCTCGCAATTCTGACTTTTTTTTCTCAGAACTGAGATATAAATTCAAAATTGAGAGTTATAAAGTCAGAATTGCGAGACACAGTCACAATTTTGAGAAAGAAAAATTAATGTTTTTGAACATTTGAGGAATGGGACAAATGCGGATCATTGTCTTAAATATACAGTATTTATACAGTATCAAATGTTTGTAGTCAGTAGGAAATGTGTATTTTTAATTTTTTTGTTTTTATATTAAGAAATTTTAATTTTTATTTAACAGGAATGCATTTAATTGATTAAAAGTCTTAGTGAAGAATTCAATAATGGTACAAAAGACTTCTGTACTGTATATTTGCTGTTCTTTTTATCTTTCAATAATAAAAAAAAATCTCACAAAAATTTTATCACGGTTTCCACAAAATTAGAAATATTCAGTTTTAAGTTATTGTAATATATCACAACATTAATGTTTTGCTGTGTTTTTGATCAAATAAATGCAGCGAGCATTGAAAATTTCTTTACCCAACCCAACCTAATTTATGATTATTAATACGCTTAAATTACTGTAGATACCGTGTTTAATATAAAGTAATATTTCCTAAATATTTCTCTTTTTTAAATAATATTATGTAGCACACTGACATCTTATTATATTAATTATTAGTGAGGTGTGTGTGTGTGTGTGTGTGTTAATATTTGTCTATGCCACAACATGTTCACAACAAATTTCCTCTGGGGAACAACAAAGTATACTTTGACTAGCAGTTTTAGTTAGTGTGACTAGGTTAGGGTTCATCACGATTTTGCGGCCAATTTAATCAAGTCAGTAAAATCAGTAACTAGAATGAAACCAAATGTGATCTAGCAGTGTTGAAGTTTGACTTGGTTCATTAAAAAAGCATACATTCATTTATTCCAGCATGGGAATTGAACATGAAACATCCTGTGTAGAGTCTTACTTTTACCTCTGGCCCAGCTAGATATGATAAATTTCTATTGGTACATGAGATTATGCTAACAATTTAAAAAGTGTGAATTCTTGAAGTGTTTAATATTTAATAGTAGTTGAGCAGGGATATGTATCTTCTGTTTTAAGTTTTAATGTTTTGATTTTTACTTTATATGCTACATTGAAGCAAACTTTATTTATTTGATTTTACATGTGCATTTTTGAACCTCGAGTTCTTTTTATAGAGAGAGAGAGCGAGAAAGACAGAAAAGTGAACGTGTAAAAGAAGGTTTACCCTGAGCTATGAGCTGTGACAACATGAACAGGTCTCTTCCAGCCTCTGTCATGTGTTTGACAGAGAGGATGGATGCGGTTTGATGGGTCCTGCTCTGTTCTGTCCGGACATGGTTCAGCATGGGATAGAACCTCCATCAGACAGGCATCAGATGCAACTCTTCTCCTGCTATTGCTGTCTCTGTCTCTGTCCTTCCTTTATATTAATGTGATTCAACCCAGGTGAGACTGGAGGTGGAGGAGCCATAGATTAGCTACAGAAGTATCCAATATCCCTTTTTCCACAAAGAGTTTTGCATTTTCCAATCTAGTCCAGGTGTATCCACCAAAGAAAAAGCAGTTTTGAGGCAAAAAAAAAAAAAAAAACTCTGTTGCTACTCCCCAGAAATCAGGAATGTCAGAGATGGGGAGACAAGTACAGCTTTCAAAACAACAACATAAAATAATACAGTAAAAATATTTAAGAGAAAAAATGTTAACTTACTATTTTATTATAAATAATTATATTTTTATATATTTGTTGAATATACACTACTGTTTAAAAGTCTTTTATTTTACAATAACTATAAATATAATAATATAATTATTATTTCTACTGTAATGTTATTATAATTTAGTTTATTATATTCAGTATATATATATATATATATATATATATATATATATATAATATTATTATTATTTTTATTATGTTACATTTTTAATTATATCATTTACAGATATCATACACCGCCATTCAAAAGTTTGGGACCAGTAAAATTTGTAATTTTTTCTTTTGCTCATCAAAGCTGCATTTATTTTATCAAAAGTACAGAAAAAAATGTAATATTGTGAAATATTATTTCTATTTAAAATAATGATTTTCTATTTTAATATACTTTAAAACATAATTTCTTTCTATGATGCAATGCTGAATTTTCTGCAGTCATTACTCCAGTCTCTCATGATTTTTCAGAAATCATTTTAATATTCTGCTTTATTATCAATGTTGAAAACAGTTAATATTTTTTTGGAACCTGTGAAACTTTTTTTAGGATTGTTTTATGAATGAAGCGTTAAAAAACAGTGTTTATTATACACTGCTGTATACAATTTTGGGGTCAGTAATTTTTTTCTTTGTCTTTTTTTTTTGATAGGAATTAATACTTTTATTCAGCAGGGATGTGTTAAATTAATGGTAAGTGATAGTAAAGACTTACATCGTTAGAAAATATCTCTATTTAAAATAAATACTGTACTTTTAAACTTTTTATTTTTCAAAGAATCCTGAAAACAGTATCACAGGTTCCAAAATAATATTAAGCACCACAACTGTTTCCAACACTGATAATAATCAGCATTTAACAAAGGTTTCTGAAGGATCATGTGACATTGAGGATTGAATTAATGATGCTGAAAATTCAGCTTTGTATCACATAAATAAATAATATTTTAAAGTATATTAAAATACAAAACTGTTATTTTAAATATTAATAACATTTCACAATATTACAGTTTTTTTCTGTATTTTTGATCACATAAATGCAGCCTTTAATGGGCAGAAGAGATTCCTTTCAAAAACATTACAAATCTTACAGATCTCAAACTTTTGAACAACAGTGTATGTAAATAGAATACTATAAATTTTATTCATTACGCTATATATTTAAATAACTTCTAGCCATTATATCAAATCCAGCTTGTGATTACACTCCATTAAATTACTTTAGATGTCAAAATATGTTCTTAAATCTAGAAGCAGTGCTTGTAAACAAAGAAAGAAATTTGGCATGTTTGTTTGTGCACAGATTATTTAGTAACAGCCGGTTACATCATCATTTGGTTTTCAAGTGAGTGGAAATGCAGGCTGGTTCTGAGAGAGGTGGAAAATGGGTACAAATAGTCTGTTTTGGTACTTCTGTTCTTTGAGATCCATTCGTGGTTATTTTTAGTTGCGGTTGAAAGGGACTGCCACAGGGGAAGATTTTAAAGTTTACAGACAAAAGTTCCCCTGCATCAATGAGTATATGAGCTCTCATACACGACAGGATGAATTACTTCCCCAAACACGTTCCTCAAATTATAACTGATCTCAGTGAAGAGATTCATGCACTTTCCAGCATCTTTTGTCAGAGTGTTGTTGGTCTGGGCTGTTGAAGTGAAGAAAGCGTGGCTGTTCTCTGTGATGACTAGGCCACTCACTCACTCGCTTTCCCTCTGTGTCTGGATGCGGGGCTGCCCGGGGCCTCTCCGCCCACCCTCAAGGGCCTGTCAGAGCAGCCTCACCAAAGGCAGATTAATCTACATTACTGCTAACAGCTCAGCCTGGCCCCTGAACCACTCACACCAACACACACACACTGTATTTAATCTCTTGCACTTCAGTCAAAAATCTACAGCTGAGCTTTTGGTCAGAAAATTAAGGTTAGTCGAAGATGATTTATGAGTTAAAAAGTCTATCCATGAAGTTTTTTTTGAGTTTAATCTGTGCAGAATGAAGCACTATGCCTCGAGGTTGTGTGGAAACATACCACAAGCAAGTAAAAAACCCTTTTTACCCTTTTTGCCTTCAATTGGCTGAATGCTTTTAGAAATTCAAGTTCAATTAATTAATGAAAATAATGCTGTTCTATGGTTGCACAGAAACATTAAAGCATTAACAGGGTTTCCGCTGGTCTTAAAATTACTTTTCCGTGAATTAAAGGTGAAGTCCGCTTTTAAAACAAAGATTCACATGTAATGTACTCACCCCCTTGTCATCAAAGATGTTCATGTCTTTCTTTCTTCAGTCGTAAAGAAATTGTGTTTTTTGAGGAAAACATTTCTGCATTTTTCTCCATATAATGAACTGCTATGGTGCCCCGATTTTGAACTTCCAAAATGCAGTTTAAATGCGGCTTCAAACGATCCCAAATGCGGTTGTAAATGATTTCAGCCGAGGAAGAAGGGTCTTATCTAGCGAACTGATCGGTTATTTTCATCAAAATAATACAATTGAAATACTTTTTAATCTCAAACGCTCGTCAAAAACAAACAATTGCTTGATGCCGAATTGCCGCTAATTTGAAAGTGAAAGTAAAATGTGCACGCCGCTTTTACTGAAGGAAAGTGAAGAAAAGAGGGAAAACTCAAACAAACTAAAACAAACAATTGCTAGATGCTGAATTGCTGCTAATTTGAAAGTGAAAGTACAACTCAAACTATACTTTGAGATTTTTCGATTTTTTTTTTTTTCTCTCCTTAAACTTTCTTTTGTTGGTCTTAAAGAGGTCGTAAAATAGTCTTAAATTTACCCTCATAAAACCTGCAGAAACCCTTATTAATATGGTATACAATTAAAATTTAGTATCTCTTTTATAATAAAGAGCAGTGAGATCACAAGTCATTCATCTTCATTTCCGTTATTTTTTTATGTTTTATGTTTTTTTATGTTTTTTATGAAAGAAGTCTTTTTTGTAACAAAAAGAAGAGAAGAGTACTGTACTGTATCTTAATATTGATTGACAGGAAGTGGAAAACCATAAGGTTCACATGATCTTGACATATATTACCTCCTGTAGTAGTGAGCACAGAATCAGTTGTACCATCCTGTAACACACACACATACTTTATACAGACCCAAGAATTCCCATTCGTCCCTCTCCCACGGCTGTTTCCTGTCCCTTTGGGCACCAGCACATCTCTGAACATCATGAACAGTCTGTCCTCTTGCTTGGAGTTTGTTTATGTGTGTGTGTAGCCAGTGTAAATAATGAATGTTACTTAAAGAGACATGTGGGAGATCTGGCCTTGCTAAACATGCTCTGATTAATGTCCACCACCAAGCATGTACTTCCAATTATGCATTACGCCGACTCAACGTCCAATCAGAATACACCTTTTGCCAATGTGGTGGAAAAGGCTTTGATGGTTTGTCTTAACAAAATAAACATCTTAGAACATACACATACTAGTACGAATTCATATTTAGTTTTGAGTAGCGCTGTTGAGCTGTGCATTTTTGCTTCTTTACTGTACATCCCTATATGTGTTAGGTAGGTGTGTGTGTGTGTGTGTGTGTGTGTGTGTTGGATGGGGCAGAGTGCTGCTCGGCTGCAGTGGTGATGAATGGGTGTGTGTGAGTTATTCATCTCCTGCTTATAGGAGTGGACAGTGGTCCTGCTCTCTCCACATGTCAGCACATGGGATAATTCTGTCATTTGTCAGAAATGACACAGGAGACAGAAACTCGCCCCAAGAGATCATCCCAGGGTCTCACCCCTACAACTGCCGCTCTCACCCTCACTGTACTCATTCACACACCCATTTTGTACCTTTGTCACTTTTGAAACAGTTTGTTTGGCTCTTTTTTGTTACTTCTGAGTAGAGACAAGCTTTCTGATTTGGGAAGAAATAGTTTTGTAATTTGCTTTTATTCAAGAAGGATGCATTAAATTGGTCAAAAGTAACAGTAAAGACATTTATAATTTTACGAAAGATTTCTGTTTCATAATGTATTTCTGTATTTTCAGCATTAGTAATAAGTAGAAATGATCACCAAATCAGCATATTAGAATGATTTCTGATATCATGTGACACTGAAAAGGAGTAATGATGCTGAAAATTCAGCTTTGCTCTTGCAGAAATTAATTGCATTTTAAAAATATACTGCAATAGAAAACAGTTATTTTTAGTTGTAATAATCTTTCGCAATATTACTGTTTTGACTCAGATACTCAAAATAAATGCAGCCTTGGTGAGGGTAAGATTTTTTGATACGGATATATGGACGATTCTACAGAATTGGTTTAAAGTCAGAGTTTTACGTATTGAAAAAATGTCTTTTTCCAAAAAAAATTGTATGTATGCAAATTGTATAATATTCAAGGTACACATTTCTAGTAATTGTGCGATTAATTCTCATATTGTATTTTCATAAATGTTTATAATATTTGTCCCCTCCCCAAATTCGTCACTACCAAAACACATTTATAATATTTAAGGGTTCTATTAACCTATTAAGATTATGCTTACATGTACACTGTAAATATATTTTTTAGGGCTGTCAAACGATTAATCGCGATTAATCGCATACAAAAGAAAAGTTTGAGTTTGCCTAATATATGTGTGTGAACTGTGTGTAATTACTATGTGTATATGTAAATACGCACAAATTAATGTATATATTTAAGAGAAATGTGTTATGTACAAAATATTTGTATTTATCTATAATATAAATTATATAAAAATTCTAATAAATACATATACTTAAATATTTCTTAAATATATACATGAATGTGTTTGTGTTTATATATACATAATTACACACAGTGCACACATATATTAGGCAAACTCTTATTTGTATGCGATTAATCACGATTAATTGTTTGACAGCTAATTTTTTTGCTATTTTATGAAAAAAATTCAGAGGTAAATCAATAAGAGTTACATTTTTAACAATATTTTAAGTGTAATTTGATGATAAATGTAATTTGGTGATTTCAGTTTTGACTGTTTCAGTAGTGACAGTTTTATGGGATAACACCCAAAAAAACAAAGACGTCACTACCGAAACTCCACCAAATGTTTCGGTAGTGACAATTTTAGATATATTTGAGCCTAGCTTAAGATGCTAATAGGCACATGGTTAGCTAGCACAGTTCTGAACAGTTGTACACATACATAAACTGAATGTTATGGAATAACTCCCCAAAAAAAGTAATTAATTGCAGAAAAAATGTGTTCGGTAGTGACGTTCCTTAAAGTCACACTCAGATTTTCAGATTTTTGAAAACAATTTGCCTCAAAATGATGGGACGAATCTACGCACACCTTGTAGCTATGAGAGAGATATTTCCAGATCATAAATGGACTAAAACACTGGACATCAAACACTGTTTCGGTAGTGACATGAAAATGCGGGATATGTTTTTTTACTTGTAAAATTAACAATGGAAAAAAAATCAGTTATTTCAGTATAATTTTCATAAGTTGAAATTTGGGGGTTAGGGTTCGGGACAGCCACCTCCTATTTGAAAGTACCCAATCAATGATGATTTTATATATTGTAAGCTTATTAATATTTTTAATATTATTGTGGGTTTCAATAGATAAGAGAAGGATCTTGGTAAACAGCTAGGATTTTAATGCTTTTTAAATGTGTTTTTTGGTTGTGGGACAGCAGTTTGCAGCAATTCTGTAGAATGGCCCATATAGACGACTGCTACCTGGAATCAGAATTATTGGCTAAAATATTTAGTAAATGAATATGCAACTGATATGTAGAATTTAGTGAATGACTTCAGTCATGTGACAATAGGAAAGTGGGTTTTATGGAGAATTCCATCAGTAAATATGTGAAATTTATTAGCTGGAGGAATGCCACAAGCCACACTTTTTACTTTTTGGAGAAAAATAAACGCTCTAAGCGTGTCTGCAGACAGATGGAGGGGAAAAAGGCAAAGTTGTCACACCGTGTGACATGTTTTGCACGAAAGTCTGTTTGTTATTTTTATTTCATTTTTTTAAAAGACAGATCTGACTGAAGTGAAATGTGTTTATCGAGTTCAGTCGGAAAAAATGAATTCATTTTTGATGCAAGGCATGTACTCGATAACATGCGTGCTGTTTTGTGTGAAAATGTTAAATGTGTAGTTTTCACTGTTGCCTAATTAACATGAAATCTCTTTCTCTCCACAGGATCATTCAGAATCGTATCCTGGTCTTCATCCTGGGCGCCATCATCCTCCTCACCATCGTCTTGGCCATCTATTTCAATTTGCGAGGGCACTGATCTCCACTGACTGGCCCTATGCGTGCATGTGTGAGTGTGTACGAGCGTGTGTGTAAGATTAATAGTGACAAAAGCGTTGGGCTGGAGTAATTAGGACAAATTGTTCACATGAATCATTCCTGGTGGGCAGTGACAGGGGGCCTCTCCTCGCTGCTCTCGAGCGGAGCGGGACCATTCTCACCCTCTCTCCCCTTATATTTATGCTGCGTCCATTACTTTTAAAACGTACCCACCCGTAGAGAAACCCAACACGGACGTGTTGACTCGAGGACCATGATGAGAACATCAGATGGATGAAGAACAGGAAGACGAACATCAACGTATGTCATAACCTGCTGTTTAATGTTTAGTTTTCATTTTTGTAGGTGAGAAGGGGCATGAGAGCTACTAGTAAAATCCCATCCATCAGGTATATGTGTGTGTGTGAGAGGCGTACACAAGGCAAGGCCCCCAGTGCAGTACCATTTAGCACATGGTGCAGAATCACACACAACACACAGCCCAAAGGTCACGCGCCCGTCTCTCAGTCCCCCTTCATCCAGGATTAGTAGCTTCTCACGCTGTTCCTCTAAGGTCAGCAAAGACCTCGCATGTGTTTAGTTAAACCAGCAGGACTGCTTTGAACAAGAAAACATCCATGTCCACTCTTACCTTTACTAATCAAATCTGACAGCATGATAGTAACTGTAGTCAGTCGTACTAATAAGAAATGTTTCCTGTATTTATTTGTTGTTTCGGATGAATTGTAATGTATTTTTTGCTGTAACTTTCTTTCGATTTATCTGGAATTTGTTTTAGCCGTTAGTGTTTGAGATTAAAATTATATCATTTGTCTCTACTGTACAATACTGTTGCAAATGTGCTTCATTATTCCTATAGGGGGACCAACTAGCAAGCCTCAGTATGGAAATAAGCAAAATTTGCGAGTCTGCTCCAGGCTGTTAGTCTATAAGAAAGAAGGTAATGATGGCTGTGTACTAATAGCACAATTCATTTCTTTCAGTTTATCTTTTTATGAGGATATGCATGCGTGTATATCCTTTGTATATTTTTATATATTTATATGAATAACCCCAGTACACCCCGTTACACCTCAGTTTCAAAACCCAGTGAGTTATTTTGCCGTCTGTGCATACATAGGCAGCGTCACTAGCTGAAATTAAACCTCATAAAAACCCTCTACATAGCAACTTTAAACGCACACAAGACCCACTGGTTTAAAAGAGTTAGCTGTTAGCATGTTGCTAAGCTAACGACACTTTAAACAGAAAATCAAATTAGTTTTAACGAATCAGTTCAATCAATTGTCTGCCATCTTGGACTGATTTTTTAACAAAAGAGTTAGTTATTAACATGTTGCTATGTTAATAATGTGTTAAGCATAAAGGTAAATATTCAATGTTAGCAAATCAGTTCTGTGTTAATGTATTGTTAAGCTAATGATGATGTTTTAAGCAAAAAGTAAATCGAATTAGCTGTTAGAGTGTTGTTAACTCTGTGGAGAATCAGTCATATTCAAAGTCAACATCTCACTTTTTTTTTTTTACCAAAAGAGTTAGCTGTTAGCATGTCACTATGCTATTAATAATGTGTTAAGCATAAAGGCATATATTCAATGTTAGCAAATGAATCAAATTTTAATGTATTGCTAAGCTGATGACAATTCTTTAAGCATAAAGTCAAATAATTTATTTTAGCGAATCACATATTTGCCATCAACATTTCACTTTATTTGCCAGCTTGGATCAGTTTTTTTTTTTTAAGAGTTCATTAGCGTGTTGCTAAGCTAATGACATAATATTTAAAACATAAAGACATATAGTCCATGTTAGTGAATCAGGTTAGCTGTTAGCTAATGACACTTTAAACATAAAGTCAAGAAATCGATTTTAGCGAATCAGTCATATTCATAATTAACATTTCACTTTGTTTGCCATCTTAGATTTTTTGTTTTTAACAAAAGAGTTAACTGTTAGCATGTTTCTATGCTAATAATAATAATGTCCTAAGTACAAGGGCAAATATTCAAATATGTTAATGTATTGCTAAGCTAAGCATAAAGTCAAAAAATTAATTTTAGTGAATCAGTTGTTTCCCATCAACACTTCAGTTTATTTGTCGGCTTGGATCAATTTTTTAAAGAGTTTGTTATTAGCATGTTGCTAAACTGATGAAATTATGTGTTAAAGCATTAAGACAAACAATCCATGCTAGTGAATTAAGTTAGCTGTTAACATGCTGCTAAGCTAATGACACTTTAAACAAAGTCAAATAATTGATTTTAGCAAAGCAGTCATATTCATCATTTCACGTTGTTCACCAGCTTGGATCAATTTTTTAAAGAGTTCACTATTAGCATGTTGCTAATAATGTTGCTAATAATAGAATGTGTAGAAAGAATAAAGACAAATAATCCATGTTAGTGAATTGAGTTAGCTGTTAGCACGTTGCTAAGCTAATGACATTAATGTGTTAAGGCATAAAGAGAAATAATCCATGTTAGTGAAAAAAGTTAGCTGTTAAAATGTTGCTAAACTAATGATGCCATATTATAAAAAAAGTGTAAAAATACAAAGCACACAAATATTGGGTAAATAAACCATTTTAATTACATTAACACTTTTAAATATTGAATTTTTCTCACTTCATCTTTTATCTTGGTTTCATTATTTTTGTGTCAGAGTGCATTCTGGGATTTTAATGCTGCGTTAAAATTGGCCCATAGAAGAAAGGCCCCTCAGCCTTTGCACAGTGTGCCTATGATGCTGCCTGCATAGGCGACTCACTAGGTTTTGGAACACTGTGTCATTAAACACCGCCACCTCTCTTCCCAAAACCCTACACTCAACAGTCCTTCCACACGTGACGCATGCGCACACCTCCGCAGGTCGAGACAGACAGACGGACAGACCGTCAGACAGACGGCATTTGATATTCTGTTTCAGGCCGGGTGGATTGTCTTATTTTGGAAGCAGCCTGGTGGGGGGTTTTCTCTGCCTCTGCTTCACAGCTACGGCTTCAAAGCGCCAAATTAATGGCCAACAAAATAGTGCGTCTCCGTGTGTCCCATGTGGGGCCAACCTATTGAGACTTATCATTAAGTTGAGGAAGCAAGAGAAAGGACGAGGGGGAGCTGAATCCCGCCAGTTTAACAAACCTCATCAGATAATGACCTCTGTGATTGGGTTTCGCATCAAACGGCGGAGAGAACGAGCGTGTGCGTTTAAGTACGATGGCGCTGAGATTTGTTTGTCCTTATTTTCTCGCACGTATGTGCGTGCGGGGGACGAGCAAGCGCGATCGGTTCCCGCACCTGCGCGTGTGTGTGCGAGACATCAGTCGGCTCTGCGTGTAATGACTTGGATGTGTGTCGGTGTGTTTTGCTGGCTCAGTCTGTGTGTGTGTGTATGTGTGTGCGTGCGTGCGTGCGCGTTATCTGTCTCTCGCGCTCTCTCTCTCTCTTTCTCTCTACTCGGGCCTGTCAGATCCTCTCAGCAGTGTGTGGCTGGTGGAAAAGCAGCGTGGCTGCGGCTCTATTTGAAGTTGTAATGGTGTCAAAAAGTCAGAGCTGACTGACAGCCGTCAGTCCCACTGGGGCTCATTAAATCATAACAACTTGACAAGGAAATAATTGAGCGCTGACGATAAGTTGGGGCCCATTTAGATGTTTTTATTTTCTTTCATTATTAGTTGTGGCTATTATGTTCATTAAGAAATTGCATTAAACAACCATTGGGGGGGCTAATGATTTGTTTATATCCCTTTTTTATTATTTAAACATTAGGTGTGTCACGTGACACCTTCGGCAGGCTGGCGGTATCATCTGCCGCATCTATTTTTTCCCTCCATTTTTTTCCCGCTCTTCCTTTCTTTTTATCCTTCTTTTTCACCCTCTATGCCTCCCTGTCTCCTTCCCTCCTTTCTCTCTCTCTCTTTCTCTCTCTCTAAGCAGCGGGTGCCTTTGGAATATGAAATAGATTATTCATTACCCTCTTCTCTGTAGCTGATTTGGTTTGCATGTAGTGTCTTCTATGTGAGGAGGATGAAAACTTGTCAAAAATGGGTTATATCTTATTCCGAGGGGCAACAATAGTGGCAGTTACAGACACACTTTAATATTTCATTATGCCTGACGTTAACCCTGCTAAGTGACTTCGGCTAGCAGGCCTTTAGTGAGAAAGAGACTCTGATTAGCTCTTATCACAGAACAGGCTACAAAGAGGCAGGCAAGACCCACTGCGGTCATGGCAGAGATGGGCGCTTGCTCATGATTTACTGACATATTTCTTAGCTAGATGCAGGTGCCTATAACATTAAATTGCTTGTGTTTTTTAAAATTCATTCTATCAAAACTATCAAAGTTGGGTAGAATTTCTCAATTTTACGATGGGCTTAGTTGGAAGGTCAATTAAAATCTTGAATTTTAGTGCCCTTAACGAGTAAGCTCACCCAAAAATGAAAATTGTGTCATTAATTTCTCACCCTCATGTCATTCCAAACCTGTAAGACTTTCGTTCATCTTCAGAACACAAATTAAGTTATTTTTGATGAAATCCGAAGTTCACAGCCCAGAAAGGTAGTAAGGACAACATTAAAATAATTTAGCTATTTTTTGCTTGTCATTTTCTTTAAAAAAAAAAACATTACATTTATACACTTTTTAACCATAAATGCTCATCTTGTCTAGCTCTGCGATGCGCATGCATACTCTGTGCACTCCTGTTCAGTACAGTTAGGGTATGTCGAAAAACTCCAATCTCATTTTCTCCTGCAATTTCAAAATTTTCTACGTCACTGTTTAACTTTTTTTTTTTTGTAAAGGGTGTTTGATCTTCTTTGCATGTTCACTTTGTAAAGACTGGGTCAGTACTTCTGCAGCGATGTAGGACGATTTTAAAGTTGAAGGAGAAAATAAATTGGTAGTTTTTTGACGTACCCTAACTGTATTGACCTGGATTACACAGAGTATGTATGCACATGGCAGAGCTCAAGAAGACGAGCATTTGAGGTTAAAAAAATATATATATATATATATATATATATATATTGTTTAGAGCCATTTGTCCACTATATGGAGAAAATTCCTGAGATGTTTTTACGACTTAAGAAAGAAAGACATGAACATTTAGGATGAGAAGGGGGTGAGTACATTATCTGTAATTTTTTGTTCTGGAAATGAACTTCTCCTTTATGGTTGAACCACTGATGTCACATGGACTATTTTAACAATGTCCTTACTACCTTTTTGGGCCTTAAACATGTCAGCTGTGTTGCTGTTTATGCAGGGTCAAAAATATTTTAATTTGTTTTCCAAGGATGAGCAAAGGTCCTACAGGATTGAAAAAACATGAAGGTGAGTAATTACAGAATTTTCATTTTTGGGTGGACTAACCATTAGCTCCCTGCAAAAATGAGTGTGCAAATCAGTGTTTGCTGACTGCGCTTTTTCTCTGGTTGCTGAAGAGCATGATGGGAGGTCCATGTTTTAAACCACACATCTCTCTCTATTTTTTACTTGTTCACACATCCAGGGATAATATTTCACCCTATAGATAATACAGATGGCTCTGTGTGTGTGTGTGTGGGAGTGAGTATGTTAGATTCAAGCTAGTGTAGGGAGATTTGTGGGCTCTCTTGTTAAGCACAGTGGGATAATTGGTTTCCTTTTTTATTATTTTTTTTAAATTTATTATCTTGGTAACTGTGTGCAATTGTACAAACGTGTTGCACAAATGCACACGACAGTATCCTCATTCTTCTGTGAATAATGAATGGAGTTGATGTGACATGACATCCATCAATTATGTTTTCTTCTGGTGTGTCCCATTATGTGAGTGAATACCCATCAGTTGGAACCACGGATCTGATACTGTGTTTGCACTGTGGACTATTGTGTGTCAGTGGGTGTGACTTTACATGTGGCTGTTTGCTCCAGGCCAGAGACCCAGTAATGATCAGAACCCTCTGACTGCTTGTGTGAATAATCTTATGTTTGTTCACTTGGTGATTACTTTTATGAATAGTGTTTTCTGTAGATGTACTAAAAAGCTTGTCTAGGTTCAACACTGTCATTAAAGCAGTATTGTATTTCACCCATGCAGTGTGTCCTTGCTCTCATTAGACATGGCGTTTTCAACACTTTTCTTCACATGAGTCCTGTTCACAGGCTGATGTCTTAAACGATCCTTGTGGAACAGAAGAATGGGGTTTAAGCATGGAACATTTTACTTTTTAACCAGTCAAACCACCAGCCGTGTGCTACTCACTCTCTCCCTTTGTCTCCTCTTGTGCTGTTGTAGTGTGAGCGTGTGTGCTAAGGCAGAAGTTACACACTGAACAAAGAAGCAGGCCTGACCTATATCACATAATCTAAACACTGCTCACCTCCACCCTGCAGTTCTGCTACACTGACCTACTCTAACTTGTAAGGTTTATTCTAGAGAAGTTTCTACACACACATACTGAGAAACAGAAATATATGTATATAGCATATGTATATATTGTAAATTATGTATAGTATGTTAATATTTCTATATAGTAGCTGACAAAAGTCACTGCATTTATCTACATAGTGAATGTATATATTGGGGATGGCCATATAACTATCTATCTAGATGGATAGATAGATAGATAGATAGATAGATAGATAGATAGATAGACGGATAGACGGATAGATGGATAGATAGATAGACGGATAGATAGATAGATAGATAGATGGATAGATAGATAGATAGATAGATAGATAGATAGATAGATAGATAGATAGATAGATAGATAGATAGATAGATGAATGACAGATAGATAGATGTTACAATTACGCATGAATGGATAGAAGGACGGACGGACAGATAGATGACAGATAGATAGACAGATGGATGAATGGATGGACACAATCATGCATGAATGTACGGACGAATGGACAGGCGAATAGATAGATAGATAAATGAATGAGCAAGAGATAGATAGATGGATAGGCGGATAGATAGATGGATAGGCGAGGATAGATAGATAGAGCGGATAGATAGAACTATATAGATGGATAAGATAGGCGGATGGATAGATAGATAGATAGATGGATAGAAAAGGCAGAGGGATAGATGGATAGATAGATAGATGGATAGGCAAGGATAGATAGATAAGATAAACGGATAGATAGATAGATAGATGGATAGATGGATAGATAGATGATAGATAGATTCAACTAGAATGGATTGACAGACAGACAGATGATGGATAGATGGATAGATAGATAGATAAGATAGATAGATAGATAGATAGATAGACAGAGATGGATAGACAGACGAGACAGATGATGATGGATAGACAAACAGGTGAATGAACAGACCAATAGACAGATAGATAGATAGATAGATAGAGAGATAGATAGATTGACAGATAGATAGACCAATAGATAGACAGATATATAGATAGACAAGATAGATGATAGATAGATAGATAGATAGATAGATAGACAGATATGGATATAGATAGATGGATAGACAGATAGATAAGATAAATAGATAGATAGATAGATAGATAGATAGATAGACAGACAGATAGATAGACAGATGATGGATAGATGGATAGACAGATAGATGGATGGATAGATAGATAGATAGATAGATAGATAGATAGATAGATAGATAGATAGACAGACAGAGATGGATAGACAGACAGATGATGGATAGACAAACAGATGAATAGACAGACCAATAGACAGATAGATAGATGAGATAGATAGATAGAGATAGATAGATAGATAGATTGACAGATAGATAGACCAATAGACAGACAGATATATAGATAGACAGATAGATGATAGACAGATAGATAGATAGACAGATAGATAGATGGATAGACAGATAGATAGATGGATAGACAGATAGATAGATAAATAGATAGATAGATAGATAGACAGACAGATAGATAGACAGATGATGGATAGACAGATAGATGATAGATAGATAGATAGATAGATAGACAGATGGATAGATAGATGGATAGACAGATAGATAGATAAATAGATAGATAGACAGACAGACATATGCCTATTGCTGTACAGAGATAAATCATTCATATATTATAAGATAGATTGTTATATAGGAATCAACCGCATAAATACATATAGTGTCTGTGTATGTAGGTCTTTTGATATTATATGTAAATTGCAATAGATAGGTAAATGCTAAGTATATGTAAAGATAGAAAATTCATATAGAATATGTCTATATTGCTATGGATAATGTATACATTGCGCTAGGCAATAAATATCTATATATCTATAGATAGATAGATAATTAATATCTCTATATTACTATATAGTAGCTGGCAGTGATATTAATATTTATTTACCTAGAGATAGATAATTCATATGTAGTATAAGATAGATAGTTTGCTATATATAATAGATTGGGAGATAGATACTATGGTAGATGTTCCATATAGTTGCTGTAAATTTAGTGTTTTTATGTAAATATTATATGATGTCAGTGTTTCAGCTGGACTATGAAAGTGTTCTGCAGGAAGTGGAGAGAGAGATGAGTTGTGTGATGGATGCCATGGCCTGACTGTTGGGTTGCATGGCATGACTTACTTTGCATATGGTGTCTTACCAGACAAGATTCTAAATTTCCAACTGGGAGGCATCAGTGGAAAATCACTGTCTTCAAAAGGCAGCCTGCCATTCATGTTCCCCATAGCAGGAGATCTGAGCGAGCGGTGATACCCTGCGACATCTCTCTGGAAAACGAGAGTCAATCAGCTTTGATGGAGCACATCCTCTATGACAGGCTACTGAAGAGCACACTAATGAACTGGGGGGGGCATCGCTTAGCACATCCGTATGTAGATGGCCCGGTCTGAAGTGGGGGATTCTGTGGGTGAAGCTTGTGTGTGATGGTACTCCACAAACACCAGGGTGGGGAGAAACTTGTGTATGCATGCATGTATGTATGTGTGTGTGTGTGTGTGTTTCATTGTCTTGACGCGACGCCTGAAAAGGGCACGGCGGTGGGCCCCCCCATGTCTGTCTCTCAGTCCCCCTCGGCGATACCTCCTCCTTAGCTGGGGGAATTGATTAAATATTCATGAGCGTGCATCCAATGGCAGCGCTGGTCTGGCGTTTTTCTCCCAGGGCAGGAAATGGAGGCAGATTCATGCATGGGGGTCCCTGCAGGTTGGCATACAGGGTCAATTGAATGGATGGTTCAAAGGTTACAAAATCTGTATGATGTCCCGCTTCTTTTCTATGCTCGCCTGCCCCTGAAGATGACCAGAGAGAGCGGTTGTTTCAGAAATGCGAAATTTTACAAAGGTTGAACGAAGGCTCCTGCCGGTTCGACTTTGCACCCAATTAGAAACTGTTGTTGTGCGGTACGTAAACACATTATACCCTGACGTGTAAACACGCTCGCCCGCTCGCTCTCACCAGCTAGTTTATTTTTAAAGATGGCAGCCGCTCTGAGAAAGATGTATGGTATTGGCAACAAATTTCACAACTTTTGTTCGTTTCAAGGATTCTGGATGGCCCAGGTGAATTGAGAGAAGTATTGATTTTCTTTTTTCCATGCAGTGACTCTGGGATTACCGATTTTCTCATTTATTTTTAAAAACAACTCGTGTGGGTTTTTTTTTTTTTTTTAACCCCCTTTCTTTTTTCTTTTTCTTTTCTGCTCTTCTTTTTTTTGTTCCCTAACAGCATTGTACTCATTCCTTCCTGTATCAGAATCGTTCTTGACCCTGAAAATTGTAATTCTGCTATAGATCACAGCTGCTGAATATTAGCTTTTACAAAAATTGATAAATAAAATATGGTCAAATCGCTGGATCCCCAAAGGCCGGGGCAGAAATTCAAATCAGCGTAGGGGGCAGGAGGAATGGACTAGAGAAAAAGGAAATGATCTGAAACACCTGCCCAGAACACATAATGTGAAACTGAACGGACTCACACTCTCGTTTTGGGCGAAGAAATAGCAGAAGGAGGATAAATGATCATTTGGAAAGTGGATTTTGCTCTTAACAGGGCAAACCAGTAATTGGTCTAAAAATAATTCCGTGATTAAATGTTGGACTTTGTCAGATCTTCCAGAATCCCAAACGTTGGCTTCAACTAAATGCACAAAACCCTTTTAATGTTGATGAATGGCTTGACTCTAATTAAGTCTTTTGAAAAATCTAACAATTCAAGGAGGAGAAAAAAAATCCTTACTACTATGAACAGACAGGCTTTTAGCAAGACTATACACCAGTATTTGTTGTCAAAAGGAGGTTTGACAAAAGTCTCACTGCATGGCAACCTTTCCAATTTATACAGTTCATAATTCATAAGGTTTAATTGTCGCCCAAAAGCAGAATTAGATTGCGTAATAATAAAATGAAATAAAATAACATTTTTAAAATAAAAAACTAAGATTTTAAAATTAAATTTGAAAGTTATGAGAAGAAAGTTCATGATAGCTTTCATAATAGACCTTTTATTAGAATTAAGTGTTGAGATTAAGTAGTAATATTTTCAGTAACACTTACCTACAATACATTAAGGTTCATTAGTTAACTACATTAGTTAACATGAGCTAAGAATGAACAGTACTTCTACAGAATGTATTAATCTTAGTTAATATTAATTTCAACATTTACTAATGCAATATTAAAATCAAATCAAGTTGTGTTAATATTAGTTAATGCACTGTGAACTAACATGACCAACAACAATGAACAACTGTATTTATATTAACTAACATTAACAAAGTTTAATAAATAGTGTAATCAATGTACAATACATTCATTACACTATTTATTAATCTTTGTTAATGTTAGTTAATATAAATACAGTTGTTCATTCGTGTTAGTTAAAACATTAATATTAACAAATGACACCTTACTGTAAAGTGTTATCTTATTAACTAACATTAACAAAGACTAATAAATATGGCAGTTAATTAGTGTTATCAGTTCCATTTGTTAACTATATTTAATGCTTTGGTAACACTTTACAGTAGTTAACATTAGTTAACTACTTTAGTTAACATGAACTAAGAATGAACAATACTTCTACAGCATTTAATAATCTTAGTTAATGTTAATTTCAACATTTACTAATGCATTATTAAAATCAAAAGTTGTGTTAACATTAGTTACTGTGAACACGAACTACAGCATTTAATAATTCTACAGCATTTAATAATCTAATTTAATATTAATTTCAACATTAATTAATACATTTATTTGTCATTGTTAGCTAATGCAGTTAACTAATGTTAACAGATAGAGAAAAAAGGTACTGGATTATTAAATAATATTTTAAATATAAAAAAGCACTTTTATTAAATGGTATAGTTATGTATGGTAGCACTTTACAATACAGTTCTCTAGTTAACATTAGTTAACTACATCAGTTAACATGAACTAAGAATCAACAATACTTCTACAGCAATTAATAATCAACATTTCATAATATTTAACATTTACTAATGCATTATTAAAATCACAAGTTGTTTGTTAGCATTTGTTAATGCACTGTGAACTAACATTAACTAATAATAAACAACTGTATTTTTTATTAACTAATGTTGACAAAGGGTAATAAATACATTGTTCACTGTTTGGCCACATTAGTTAATAAATTATCTAATCTTGACAAATTACATTATTGTTGCCAGTTCCATTATCCATTAACTAACTAGCAATAAGCAATACATTTGTTGCAGTATTTATTAATCTTTAATGTTAATAACAAAAATAAAATACAACTGTTCATTGTTAGTCCATGTTAGATCATGTCCATTAAATAACATTAATAGATAATACTTTTGATAATGTATTAGTAAATGTTGGAATTAATACATGTATTTTTCATTTATGCTAACTAATGTAGTTAGCTAATGTTAACAAATAGATCAAAAATACTGTATTATTAAATAATATTTAAAAATAAAAAATATTTAAAGTTATAATGTAGTACAGTACACTTTACAATAAAGTTCATTAGTTTATATTAGTTAACTACTATAGTTAACACGAACTAAGGATGAACAATACTTCTACAGCATTTGATAAACTTAATGTTAATTTCAACCTTTTCTCATATATTATTAAAATCAAAAATTAGCTTGTTAACATTAGTTAATGCACTTTTTTGAACTAACAATGAACGACTGTATTTTCATTAACTAATATTAACGAAGAAGAATAAATACTGCAATAAATGTATTGTTCATTGTTTGCTCATGTTAGTTGATACATTAACTAATGGAACAGAATTGTACAGTGTTACCAAACTATTTAAAGTATTAAGATGTTTCAAAAAAATATGAAAGTGACATAAAACAAAGATTATTGTAGGGTGTTTTACAAGAAATTACTATTTAAGCCTTTATACTTAAAAATTGCACTTTATTTCAATGCATTATTTGCGGTTTCTTTGTAATTAGTTGTGAAAATTGTTTCCACACCCCTTTTTTCCCCAGTGTAGCAGAAATAAATAGTAAAAATGTTTATGTAATGGTACTTTATTCTCAAAATATTTATATATTTTTATTTTTTTTAAATCCACCCAGAGATTGAAATGTGCGTTCTGGTGCTTGTTCTCTTTTCTACCCCCATCCGAAAGCTTCCAGAAGCCACCCACTTATGAAACTACATTCAAGGCTGTCTTATGTGACCTGAGTGATTGTTGTTTTATTCCTGTGTGCTTTTAGGTGAGTGTTTTATGCTCAATCGCCCTCTCTAACACAAACCCAGAATTTACTGGCACCTCTCACAGGCATGACTGACAGAACACAGCCAATACTCACAGTTGGCAGCAACTCTCCAAAAGAACCATGCTGCTCTGGCTTACGTTTTATTTATAGCAGATACCTGGTAATGAATATCTAGCCACCGTCAGCTACGTGAATCATTTGCTAAATGTGTGAAATCTTGTCGTGATGTCATTTTCTAAACAAAGTTATTTAGTTGATTGCATGTGAATTCATGTCGTTTAATTTAGGTTCAAGCACAATGTGGCCAATAAAGTGCTAGGAAGCGCAGGCAGGAAGCGAAACCGTGCAAATACGAGCACGAATGAGGTGAAACCACTTGACACTTTTAGAGATTTCTCTCCAACCCCAATTATCACATATTTACACCTTTAAGGGCCAAATTGAAAAGTGAATGAACTGGTAGAACAGGTCTTTATCTCTAGCCGCTTAGCTCTCTGTCTTCCTGCCAAAAGTTTAGCGTTCAATCTTCACCCTATACAATGGTAAAGCGATGATTGAATTCGTATCAAGGTGAATGCGAGTCAGTTGAGGACGTATAGATAGTTTAAGAAGAACGTTTTTACACAGGTACGTAAACACTTGAGGAAGCATGAGACAAGGATGGTGAGTTATTTCTTTGCGCGTATCTTTTAAATGCTGTGATAAATTTCACATGCCTGGTTGAAGGACAGAGCTCTTGAGAAGTGTGTTTCGCTGGCAGTCGGAATTATAAGGGTCATTTTCAGTGAAGTGTGTGCTTTTATGCAAGAAAAACATTCTTAGTCGACTGACAATAGGGGAGAATAAGGGAAGGAGATGAAAGCGAAAAGAATGGAGAACAATTTAGGCAGACTTGCAGCTTTTACCACAAACACAACATTCAACTTTCTTCTTTTCTGCTTCTTGTATTTTTACAAACAACTCATAAGAAGAAAAAAAGCATTTGTGTTTTTCTGTTTAGCCTTGAGACTGAACTGAATGCTGTGAATGAGAGTGGCCCTGGATTCGGGTTAAGTAAGTCTGTCCATGTGGAGGATCAGGCGTATCTCTTCAGCTCCTTTGTGCTCCTGGGTATCTGGCCATCGGTTTGAGTGATGGAGAGCATCTTGAAATACTCTGGTTAAAGCTGAATTGTTGCTTCCTTGTTGTAGTTGTTGTTCTTTATTGCTTATTGATGGTTTGGACTCTTTTAAAACTCTGCTTTTTGTTGTGAGACCCTTTAAATATGTTAATAAGCTGTTACGTAAAGGGATAGTTCACCTAAAAATGAAAATTCTGGCATTAGTCACCTTCATGTCGTTTCAAAGACGTTCGTTCGTCTTCGGAACACAAATGAAGATATTTGAAGAGCTTTCTGACCCTGCACAGACCACAAAAATACCAATAAATTGATAACAATAAATTTCATCAAAAATTTGTGTTCTGATTATGAACAAAGGTCTTACAGGTTTGGAACCACATGAAGGTGAGTAATTAATGACAGGATTTTCATTTTTGATTAATACGATTTATCTAGCATTAAAAATAGATAGTTAAAAACATCTGGGTTTTTTAATTTATGAATTTTAAAAGTAACTAGCTATTTCCTTATGAGAGACATTCTTTTTTAGATTAAATATGCAACACTTTTAAAATTCTTTCATATTTATTTTTAAAAATATATTGTTTATTTAATTTTGACGGTTAATTAATTTAATATTTATTTCTAGAAAATGATAAAACCACAAGGTTTTAATCTAATGTTTACATGGCTGGTATTTTTTTATTTATTGTTTGAAGAAATTAATACTTTTATTTAAAAATGTCACATGACTAACTCACTAAAAACATTTAAAGTAGACAGTGTTAAAAACATCAGTATTTATCTTTTTCTTTTCTTTTTTTTTTTTTAAAGTAAAAAAACATTATATTTGTTTTATAACTAGCTATTTTCTTATAGAAGACATCTTTTATTAGGCAAATTATGCAACAGTTTGAACATTATTTTATATTTATTTGTAAAAACTTGTTGTCTATTTAATTTTGATGTTTAAGTAATTTAATATTTATTTCTAGAAAATTAGAAAGCCAAAGAAATGGGGGTTTTAATCAAATGTTCACATGTCTGGGACTTTTTTTTATTTTGTATTTATTTATTTATTTATTTAAAAGAAATGAATGCTTTTATTTATTTATTTATTTTAACTAACAAAAAAATTAAAAGAAGATGAAGTTGTAAAATATATATCTATGTTTTTGTTATTTATGAATTTTAAGAGAAATTACATTTGTTTCCTAACTAGCTATTCGTTATAAGAGACATTTTTTTTAGGCTAAATATGCAACAGCATTCTTTAATATGTATTTAAATGTAATATATATATATATATATATATATATTTAAAAATATGTTGTGTATTTAATTTTGATGTTTAATTAAATTCATATTTATTTCAAAACGTATAAAACCATAGGAGATTTAATCTAATGTTCACATGTCTGGGATTATGTTTTTTTTTCCTTTCCTTTTCTTTTTTTAAAGAAATAAATACTTTTATTATAAGAAATAATACTTTTATTTAAAAGTCACAAAAATAACTAAATTAATCTGTTTTAAATGCTTTTCTTTTGAACTTCTTATTCATTAAAAAATCCTGAAAATATATCGTGTTTTGCACGAAAGTACTAACAATATAAAAATGATTTGGCCATTTCCAAGAAAATATGCAATTAACCTCTCCTACACGAATCTCTGTCCAGGTAGATGCAAAGCCTGATGAAATCAGTCTGGGCACGATGTGACTTTAAAAGTGTTCCTGTAGCAGCAAAAGGAGGATGCTGGGAAGGCGAGGTCAGAGGTTCAGCCGTCAAAGAGGTTCACGAGTGATGGATGGCAGTCTGAGCTGCGCACAGCACATCTACTGTAGCCTTAACCGCCGAAAAGGCCTGCACACAACACAAATAAATAAATAAACACGCACATCAAAGGAATTTTCAAAAAGAAAAACAAAGCCAGAGCACGTTCGCAAACTCACACTTACACACACACGTACACACCCGTGCCAGAAAAAAAACGGCAAGCAGTCAAAGGCCTGAAAATGCACACATAGTTAACTGTCTGATAACGGCAGGCTTGAGGAAAATGAGACAAAACAGAATGGCGAGAAGCATATGTGTAATTCTGGATTCGGTTTGAAATGCTACGATGAGATTTTGCTGGAACTGATTGATGCCATTTTTCTCTTGAAGGATAGTGGACCTTTTCGTATCCTCGTGCAGAAAGCGTCTGTTATTGCTTGTGCTGTGACCTGAGACACAGGTAATGAAACAGCTGAACTACAGTTTGAAAGGTATCATGGTAAATTTGGTTTATGGAGTAACATTCTTTTAAAGAAATAGTTCACCCAAAATAAACATTTTCTGAAAATTTGTTAGTCTGTGTTTGTTTGTTACAAGCTGTATGACTACAGTCCATAAATTAATGTTTAGTGAAGTGAAAAGCTGCTTGTTTGTCAGAAACAAATCCATAATTAAGACATTTTAACTGTAAGCATTGCTTCTGGTCAAAATATAATTCCAAAATCTATAACACTGTTGTCCTCTCACATCAAAATCCAGACATATTTGAAATAAATCTAGAACTTTTAGACTTCATTTAGGTTCATTTATTAAAAACATGCTGTTTTTTGCTTCACAAGACAGTTGTTTGGACTCTCATTCACTGCATGATGAGCAATTTAATGCAAAATTTCTCAAACTATGTTTTGATAAAGAAACAAACCCATCTACATATTGGATGCCCTGAGGTAAATTTTCATTTTTAGGTGAACTATTCATTAAATGCCTTTTTTTTAAAATAGGAGCCAGTTTCTGCTTCAAATTAAACTAAAAAATAAAAGTTTAAAATAAAAAAAAAAGTCACACTGTAAGATATGAAGCAATTACCTTTTTTAATTATATATATATAGAGAGAGAGAGAAAGAGAGAGAGAGAGAGAGAGATATAAACTCGCAATTCCAAGTTATAAAGTCAGAATTTTGAGATATAAACTCGCAGTTGCACGTTGTTTTAGAATTGTGTAAAAATGTTTTAAATTTAAGTCCACTGAAGTTAATCTACTCTCCGGTCTGATTTGTTTATCAGACAGAATGGCGGATTCTGTGTTATGATTGGTCAGATTGTCTGTCAATCAAGCTGTTTGCAAAGGGTCAATTGCGTGATACAAATTCACAATTCTGACTTTTTTTTTTTCCTTGTGAGATATAAACTCGCAATTCCAAGTTATAAAGTCAGAATTTTTAGATATAAACTCGCAGTTGTGTGTTAAACAGCCAGCCTGAGGTCAATTTTAATTTTTAGGTGAATTATTCATTAAATGCCTTTTTTAATAGGAGCCAGTTTCTGCTTCAGTTTCAAATAAAAAATAAAAGTTTAAAATAAAAAAGTCACACTGTAAGATATGGAGCAATTACCTTTTTATTTTTACTTTTTTTAGTTTATATTTTTATTTTATTTATTTTAAGTTTATCGTTTTTGTTAGCGGAAACTGGATTCCACACTTCTGTGTTTGTTTCATTGTTTGTCATGTCATTTTTCTCCTTTACTTAAAGCATGAAAAAAAAACATGAATCAGAATGTATTTTATTTGAACTGCGGAAAGACGTCAATACTCACAATGTTTTAAGTTTAAGTCAACCGAAATTAATCTACTCTCCTGTCTGATTTGGTTGTCAGACAGAATGGCGGATTCTGCGTTATGATTGGTCAGACCGCCCGTCAATCAAGCTGTTTGCGAAAGGTCAATTGTGTGATGCAATTCTGACTTTTTATCTCATAATTGTGAGATATAAACGTGCAATTCCAAGTTATTCCAATGCTGTGTTCATATCGTAATTACCGTAATTTCGAGATGACAGCATGTGATGTTCTACTCGGAGCTGTTCACGTCCTCAGACTCGCAGGTGGTACAGCGGTCATGTGGTACAAGTCGTAGCTCTCAGAAGACTCCCAGTTCACAAGTTGTATTTACTAGTTGTGAACGCTTTTTCTAAGTTGGAATCTCGTAATTACGGGAATCCAATATGGCGTGAACGCACCTCAAGTTCCAAGTCAGAATTTTGGGATATAAACTCGCAGTTCTGTGTTGAACAGCCAGCCTGAGGTATATTTTCATTTTTAGGTAAACTATTCATTAAATGCCTTTTTTTTATAATTATATATTTCTGCTTCAGATTAAAATGAAAAATAAAAAAAATAATAATAAAAAAGTCACACTATAAGATGAAGCAATTACATTTTTTTTTTTTTTACATTTATTTAAAATATTTTATTTATTTTTAGGTTATCATTTTTCTCAGCAGAAACTGGATTCCACACATTTGTGTTTGTTTCATTGTTGTAATGTAATGTATACATCATGTTTACAGATTTTCCCTCCTAAAATCATACAGCGAAAAAAAAAAATCAAAGATTTTGTCTCAAGGTGATCATATGTCATGCACGCTTTCAGTGATAATGTTTCAGTAAATAGTGCATTATGGGATTACCATTGTCTCTTAGGAATCAACTGTGGTTCTGTAAGTGTTTTTCTAAAGCAACTACGAAGCATATCATTCCCTTATGGTTTGTAAATGGCGCTCCTGTATGTATTTGATTTCCCTGACCACAGAGATTCAATCGAAGAAACCAGTGTAGACCTGAGGTAAACTCAAATCCAGTTTTTTAGTACCGGTCTAGGTGATGAATCAGCAAAGCCCAAAAGTTCACAAGCGAAACTAGTCATTTGTCGATATTTTTAGCAGAGATGTTAACCAATAGATGTTTGTGCATCAGTTTAAGGTGTGAGGTTGGGTTTGAGTTTTCTTGAGACCAGGTTGAGATGTGGCCTTGAGCAGCTCTGGCCTTCAGGACAGGATGAAATATTGAGTGTGCTCTGCGTCGTGGACGAAAGGCCCTGACTCTTTGTCCGCACGGCGGCCGAAGGAGCAAGGGTCCAACGTCCCCTCAACAAGCTCTTTGTGCTGAATCTCCAATGGATCAGTCGGTCGGTGCTTCATTTTTCATTTTGCTTGGCTTTCTTTTCTTCACTTCTCTCTCTCTCTTAATCAGGGCAGTCCAGGCCACACTTCTGTGACCTGGACTCAGTTTAGTACAGTTGAAAGAACACATCAGGTTGTGCTGCTCTCTCTGAGGGGCTGATATTATGGTACCTTTTACCTGTTAGGAGCTAGTGAGGCATCTTGCCCCTCTATAAATGAACTTCAGAGAGATGTGACTGACAGAAACACACAGTGAGCTCACCTGTTTGACTGGCGGCTCTCTCAGGCCCTCACCTCTCTTTTTTTCCACTCACTGACTCCGGAGCTCTTTTTGGTCTTAATGGCGCAGTAATGGCTTAAGCAGACTGGCCTACGCTGCACTCACATATTCACAGCCTGAATACAAACACACCAACACCTGGCTTGTTAAACCAGCTCTGGACTTGAAAGGTGGAAATCTAACATGCTTTTGCTCCGTTTAATGAGTTATTAAATGAACACTTCACTATAGACTGGCGTGGATTTGTGGGATGTTTATGGGAAAGGCAAAGACAAAGAATTGGGGCACATATGAATACTGCAGTAGGCTGAAGTAAAAATGAGTGATCGTTTATACAGTTTAAGGTGTTTTTTAAATTATTTGTCTATATTCATTGATATTACTACGTTTATGTTCAGTATATATTTTTAATTTTTTTATCTTATGAATAAGATGCATTTGGGTGAGTTAACCTGCCAGCAAAGTGAACAAATCCTGACAATAATATTCTTTGTAGTTTTTGTTAGTGGATTATGGAAGCCGATTTCCGCCACTGAATAAAAAATAACAAATTTGAAATTTTATTTCACAATTCTGACTGTTTTTCTTGCAATTGCGAGTTTACATCTCACAATTCTGACTTTTTTCTTAGAATTTTGATGCATAAACTCGCAATTGTGAGTTACGAAGTCAGAATTACTAGTTATACAGCCATATAAACTCACAATTGTGACTTTTTTTCTCAAAATTGCATGATATAAACTTGCTATTGCGAGTTATAAAGTCAGAATTGTGACATAAAGTGGCAATTCTGAGAAAAAATGTCACAATTGCGAGATATCAACTCACAATTCTGAGAAAATATCAATCTATTTCTCTCCTCAGAACTGAACTTTATAACTCATAAATCTGAGAAAAAAATCTGAATTGCGTGATAAACTCAATTGCAACAACTGCAAGAAAAAAGTCAGAATCGTGATGTACAAAAAGGCAACTCTGTAAAAAAAGTCAGAATTGCCTGTTATCGTATGTCTTACAATTCTGAGTTTATATCTCACAATTCTGAGAAAAAAGTTAGAAATTATGAGATGTAAACTCGAAATTGCGAGAGAAAAAAATCAAAATAAAAAACGTAATGACTTTTTAAAAAAATGTATTCAGTGGTAGAAACTGGCTTACATAGTGAATTGTTAATGTCTTGTGATGCATTTTTTTTTTTTCGTAATTTTTTTTCTCGTAATACAAATCAGTTTAATACAGCCATAATGCTCTGTTTGGTGTCTTCTCAGGTATCAGACATGATCAGTTTAAAAAAAAAAAACAAAAAACAAAAATTTAGAGAGCAAGTTTGTGAACGTCGTGCAACCAACATAAAAATACAAAATAGTACTTTTTTTTTTTTAATACATTTTATATGTATCCCATTGAAAGATCTCTTTTAAATTCAACTAAGTGCCCCAAACAAAACATTTGAATGTCTTTTAAATATGTTTAAGCCATGAACTTCACTTGTAAACATGGCTTTTGTTTCCTGGCAGACTATTATAGACCATTGTACATTGGGCCACTGGTAAATCTGTAAGCTTTGTCCCAAATCACACCCTAAACCCTTGCAGTCTTCCACTGAGTCCACACTTTCGTGACGTAACGGCCCTTTGACTGTCGGGTAGAAGTCTGCCACGGAGTTCACCCCGGTACAGGCTCGGCAGAAATGCATAGAGGGCGCATAGTGGCCACAAAGGGGGCAGAAAGTACCCTTCTGAATGCTAAAATGACGAATGGAACACCCTACGGTCTTGTTTACTAAACAGACACGTGTATGTGGTGGCCATTGTAAGTCTGTAAGTCCCCAAGTGCACATGAAGTGTTTCATGTGGGACAAGGTCATAGAAGTCAGCCAGTCAATCAGATTTAGACTTTTGTCTTTGCAAAAGTGGTTCCACTTTCCCTTTGCAGATGCACAATCTGGGCATTCTGTGGGTGTGATGTACCTCAGTACTCAAAATTAACATTCATTAAACCACATATGTTATTATTCGGGTGAATTGCTGTAGTATAAACACATTGACTTTAACTATCTTGCTTTGCAACTGCATTAAACTTTTTCTACACCATATTAGTATTTAAGCATTTCATGCCAATTTCCCGCTGTGGCTCCCCTTGCGGCAACACAGTGCGCATCTGTGTTCATGTACTTGTGCAGAGTATGTCTCAGCTTTAACAATGCAGAAAAGTAAAGTGAAAGCGTTCCACTCGTTTCTTGTGTTTCTTTGGCTTTGAATGGTAATGAGAGTCAGAGGGAGTCTTTCTCAGCTCTAATAACCTGTATGATGACACTTTATCTGTAGTTTGTGCATATAATCACTAAACTAAACGGGGCGACCCCAGGGGCAGAGGTTCACTGCCTGACATTTGACATCTTCATAATTAACTGGGAAGGTCTGATCTCTTCCTTCAAATGATGTGCATAGCTGCTCCATTTAATATGCTTATAAGCACTATGTATTATTCAAACATGCAAATGAAGGCTGGTCAGAAAACAGACTTTTTGACACAGGTTTCACAGTTGTCGGCAGTAGTTACCCTAGCCTGATAATGAACGCTAGTCCATCTGGAATTACCCATCCACATAATGATTGAGGCTGTTTAACCCCTTTTTAAAAAGTCAAAACTGACAATGAATTGGGGTTTTTTCTACAATAATATAGGATTTGGTGATTGATTTTAAGGACACTTTATTTATATACAATAAACAATTTTGGTTGATGTGGAGCCCCTGGTGATGGGGAAAAATGTGATGGGAGGAAAAATTGTATTTCAAAGCATTTGCATTCACACTCAAAACTCTCGTAAAAAAATTTCTCATAAAAAAATTGTGTTCCCCTAAGAAACTTTGTGTTCTCTCGCAAAACATTTGCATTTTTGTGTAAAAGTATTGATTCCCTCAATAAACTTTCCGTTCGTTTACAAAAGTGTTGCATTCCCAAAGAAACTTGTATTCTCTTGTAAAACATTTGCATTCTCTCGCAAAATAATTCCGATCCCTCAAGGAACTGCATTTTCTCACAAAAGAATTGCGTTCCCTCAAGAAACTTTGCATTTTCTCACAAAAGAATTGCGTTCCCTCAAGAAACTTTGCGTTCTCACAAAAGCATTGCGTTCCTCCAAGAAACTTTGCGATGTCTCTTGGAAGTATTGCATTCCCCCTAGAAACTTTGTGTTCACACAGAAAACATTAGCATTCTTTTGCAAAAGTGTTTTTTCGCAATACTTTAGCGAAAGAATGCAATGTTTCTTGAGAGAACACAGCACTTTTGCAAAAGAATGCAACTGTTTTGCGAGAGAACGCTAGAGAAGTTTCTAATGTTTTCAGTGTGAACACAAAATTTCTTGGGGGAACGTAATACTTTTGTAAAAAAACACAAAGTTTCTTAAGGGAACGCAATTCTTTTGCAAGAGTATTCTTTCACAAAAGTATTGCGTTCCTCCAAGAAACTTTGCAATGTCTCTCAGAAATATTGCGTTCCCCCTAGAAGCTTTGTGATCACACAGAAAACATTAGCATTCTTTTGCAAAAGCATTGCGTTCCCTCAAGAAACTTTGTGTTCTCTCACAAAAGTATTATGTTCCCCCAAGAAATGTCGTGTTCACACTGAAAACATTAGAAACTTCTCTAGCGTTCTCTCGCAAAACAGTTGCATTCTTTTGTAAAAGTGTTGCGTTCACTCAACAAACATTGCGTTCTCTCGCAAAAGTATTGCATTCCTCCGAGAAACTTTGTGATGTCTCTCAGAAGTATTGTTCCCCCAAGAAATTTTATGTTCACACTGAAACCATTAGAAACTTCTCTAGTCTTCACTCACAAAACAGTTGCATTCTTTTGCAAAATTGTTGCGTTTCCTCGAAACTTTGTATTCTCTCACAAATGTATTGCAACAGTTGCATTTTATAGCAAAAGAATTGCATTCCTGCAAGAAACTTTGTTCACATAGAAAACATTAGAATTCCTTTGCAAAAGTGTTGCGTTCCATCAAGAAATGTTGTGTTCTCTCACAAAACATTTGCATTCTCTTGCAAAAGAATTGCGTTCCCTCAAGAAACCTTTGCATCCTCTTGCAAAAGTTTTGCCTTCCTCCAAGAAACTTTGTGATGTCTCTCAAAAGTATTGCGTTCCCCCAAGAAACTGTTTAAATAGAAGACATTAGCATTCTTTTGCAATAGTTTTCCCCCCAAAAAACATTGTATTCTCTCTCAGAAGTATTGCGTTCGCCCAAGAAACTTTGCGTTCTCTCGCAAAAGTATTGCGTTCCTTCAGAATCTTTGCCTTGTCTGTCAGAAGTATTGCGTTCACCCAAGAAACTTCGAGTTCTCTCGCAAAAGTATTGCGTTCCTTCAGAATCTTTGCCTTGTCTATCAGAAGTATTCCCCAAGAAACTTGAGTTCTCAAAAGTATTCCTTCAGAATCTTTGCCTTGTCTATCAGAAGTTATTGCGTTAAAAGAAACCGAGTTCTCTCGCAAAAGTATTGCGTTCCTTGAGAATCTTTGCCTTGTCTCTCAGAAGTATTGCGTTCCCCCAAGAAACTTTGAATTCTCTCGCAAAAGTATTGCGTTCCTCTGAGAACCTCTGCATTCTCTCGCAAAAGTATTGCATTCATTTGCGTTCACTCACAACACATTTGCGTTCACCTGAGAAACTTTGTGTTAGCATGAAAAAGCACGGAAATATAGTTTTTCCTCCCACCTCATATTATTTCCATCACAAATGTTTTTTCAAAGAACACAAAAACATTGAAATATTTTTCATCCCATCTAATTTTTAGGGGCTCCATAGGTTGCCAGTTGATGTCCAAAAAAAAAAATCTGGGTACTGAAGCAAAGCCTGTTGAGAACTATGCTAGAGGTGTGTTTATTTTGGATATAAAATACAATAGATCTCTGCATGTGTTCCCTTACGGTCTTTTTTAGATGCACATAGTCGCTGTCCTCAGAGGGACGACTTCTCATTTAGGAGTCCGAGCATGGAGATGGTCAACCACTTCTATGGTCTGAGGTGTTTGGAGGAGCCTGCAGTTGTTTTTTCGAAAGCTGAGCTTTTTTAAAGATGTGGTTTTGAGTCGGGGCAGAGAGAGAGACTCTTTTATGTGCTTTTTTTGGGTTGCGTTAGTGTAAAGCACAGGCTGCTGGCTCGGCTTTGGCTTCACTGAGCCGGTAACCAGTACATGAGCCTCTTGTCCTCACCTCAGCCTTCTGAAAGCTGTCTGTCTCCTGCTCACACTCTAGAGGTGAAAAAGACACGGAGGGTTAGAACACAAGCACACGCTCTATTGCCTCTGCCAAAAGGGTCTTTCTGGGACAAATTATAGATGAAATATAACGTCTTAAATGATTCACCTTATCACTAACAACATTATCAGCTAATCCCATTCAAACTAAATTATTTGTTGACAAATGCTCCTCAATGGGAAGGAGCATTACATACAGCACACTTTGTGCTGCACGTATAAATGAGACTGTAGATCATGTGTAAATCAATTGCTTTACAGGAATGACTTTGCTTTGTATGACTTATATGACTTTTTTTTTCTCCTGTGGGACACATTTATTATCAAAATTCCAAAAGACATTCTTTTCCATACGACAGTCCATGATGATGTCTGGCTGCCAATTTCTGTCAATTTTGCTTTGTTATAAATACACTACAGTTCAAACGTTTGGGGTCAGGAAGATTTTCTAAAATGGATACTTTTATTCAGCAAGGACACATTAAATTGTTCAGAAGTGACTGTGAAGACATTTATAACATTACAAAAGACTTATATTTCAAATAAATGTTTTTCTTTTGAACTGTTCATTAAAGAATCCCGTAAAACTCTATCATGGTATTAAACAGCACAACCGTTGATAATAATAAGACAAACAAATTATTATAAAACAGCAAATCAGCATTGTAGAATTGAAGAATTTTTAAATATATTTGAATACAAAACAAATAACTAAAGTTATTTTAATTTTTTTTTTTTTTAAATCAAAACATTACTGTTTTATAGTATACACACATCAGATGTTATGCCTAAAAATAATACTAATTGCTAACAAAATAACAGCAGTAAATTTGAAATTTTGGAAACTTATTATATGTTGATATTTCCTTTGGGCCTTTTTTTCAGTCAGTCAGTCCATAAAAATAACTAGCGCTTCATTGTCAGTGTGTTTGAGAAACTGAGACAGGCCGCTATTTATTGAGTGAGTGCATCTCAATATCGGCTCATGTGCCAAACAGAATAATTTCCTTCCAGGGTCTTTTAAATAGGAAAAGAAGGGTGTAGAGGGAGAATGATGGGGAAAGGAAGCAGGCCATAGAAAGCCCGTCCACATTTTGTTTACTTCTGGAGCTCATTGCAAATATCGAGCAGGATCGACAGCTTCTCCTCTTTTCCTTAAAGGATGTAAACATTTGTAAATTCGGGCTCACATGTGTCGAGGTGGATCAGTTTCCCCCGTCCACGGGGGTTTATTGAGTGTGCTATTGTTGATCTGCGAGTAAATCCCTGCATGCCCCCTCAATGCCTGGAGCCAGCCCCCAGCCCCTGCTGCTCCCCGCTGCGCCCCTCTCTCTTCCCTCTCTCTCTCTCTCTCCATCTACCTGGCCAGAGCTCCTTCTGTCTTGATGTTTCCGCCCTTTTCTTTCTCCGCTTTTGCCGCTATCAGTTCGGCCGCTCGTTTGGTTTTATTTCTATGTGACGAAGTCTATAGCCGTGTCCCAAAACCTATAGAGGCAGCAGAGGCGCGTATCAGATGCGAAGGCTGTTTCAAATGGTAGGCATTAATTATGCTGCCTCCTGAGATACATTGTCTAATTACATTCATCTTTAACAAATGCAATCACAAAATGCATTGCAACAAAGTTATTAAAAATATATATATAAATGGCCAACAGTGTAAGAGAAATTATAATTATAATTGATCATTTTGTATTACATAATTACAATATTTACTGTACATTTATAATGTATATTTCATGCACTGTAAAAATACTTTTGTAAATAAAATTTATTTCTAAATAAAACTTTATTGGAATATACTATTTCTTACATTCAATTTCAGAAAAAAGTGTTTCTTTATAATTGTGAAATTTACTTGCTATTTCTGAGTGAAAACTGTTTCTACACCAAATTTTGACTATTTTAGCAAAATTATGTGTATATTTAAATCCATTATGCATTTATTTGATTAAAAATACAGGAAAAACAATAATACTGCAAAATGTTATTACATTATAAAATAGTGTTTTTTATGTTAATATACTTAAAATATAATTTATTCCTGTGATGCAAAGCTGAATATTCATCAGCTGTTACTACAGTTTTAAGTATCGCATGGTCCTTCAGAAATCATTCTAATATGCTGATTTATTATTAGAATTATCAGTGTTGGAAACAGTTGCGTTTCCAAATATTTTTTTTGGACCTTTTTCTTTCAGGATTCTTTGATGAATAACAAGTTAAAGAGAACAGCATTTATTAATGTAAATCAATGCTATCACTTTTTTTTTTATTAACTTAACACATCCTTGGTGAGTAAAAGTATTAGTTTATTTAAAAAAAGGAAGAATAGAAATGTACTGACCCCAAACTTTTGAACAGTAGTGTATATTGTTAGAAAAGATTCTATTTTAAATAAATGTTGCACTTTTTATTCATCAGAGAATCCTGAAAAAAGTATGACAGGTTCCAAAAAAATATTAAGCAACACAACTGTTTTATGCACTGATAATAAATCAGTATATTAGAATGATTTCTGAAAGATCATGTGACACTGAATATTAGAGTAATGATGCAAAAAAAAAATCAGCTTTGATCAAAGAAATAAATTTGATTTTTAATGTATATAAAAAAAGAACATTGTTTTACATCATAATAATATTTCACAATATAAAATGTTTTTTCTGTATTTTTGATCAGATAGAGACTTGAGACCTTGATGAGCATTAGAAACTTAAAATACATTAAAAATTAAATACACATACTATTCAAAAGTCATGTCTTATGATCAACAAGGCTGCATTTATTTGATCAAAAATATTGTTGTATAAATGTTATTGTAAAGGTTTATTTTTTTTCAAATAGAAATGTTCTGCAACATTGAAAATGTATTCACTATCAAGTTTGTGGAATATTTAATGCATCCTCAATAAAAGTTTTACATTTCTTTGAAAAAAAAAAAAAAAATCTTTCTGACCCTAACCTTGGTTCACATAATGTGAGTATCTCTCAATATAAGGAGTGCTATTATGTGATGCTTAAAGCTTATTTCTATATAGAGCATTCCAAATAAGTCACTTATGATGTTCTTTTTCAGTTCGGATGTTGCTTATGGAGGCAGTAAGGCAGCGTACTAGGTTTTGGAACAGAGCTTTTTTGTCTCCGTACCGTTCTTTCTTTGTCTCCCCATCTTGAAGTGATCATTTCATACCGTTTGCGTGAATCTGTGAATCCCACACTGTTCTCATTGCTGCAGTATTTGGAGTTGTGATGACACAGTGCCCATGGGAACTGTGGGAAAGCTCATGTGGTGAGTATCATCACCATGATTGAGAGCTGTTACATTTGTAGCGTGCCTAACACAACCATACATCATTTCGCCCGGTTTGGGCGGACTCCGTATTTTACTATCTTTTGTTATTTCACCAGGTGAACTGATTTTATCTCGTTTAATCGAATTTCCTTTTAAGCCCGAGTTTTCCTTATGTGTGCTTCACGAGGAGACGTTGTTCTGCGATAAGTATAATGTCATATCGCTATCTTTCCATTACATCTTACGTCTTCTGATCTTAATGCAAAAACCCACTTGTGTTGTCATGAGCGAACGAGGCCATTTTGGTCTGGCAGTGTTCCATTAGACTTTTCCCCTCCTCTCTCCTTTGTCTTTGTCTTCTCCCATCTCTATTTGTGAGTCAAATCCCCCTCAGGTTTACCATGGCTAGGCTTTGTTATGCTGGATACTGTGCCCTCTCCCCATATATTTCAAGTACAGGTTGGCAGAGGCTCCAGTCACCCGAGGGAACCGCACCAGCCAGTGTGGATGTACAGTGAGGAATATCTCAGCATTGGTTTGACAGTAAAGGCATCGTTCACATAAAAATGAATATTCTGACATTATTTAATCAACTTCATGTCTTTCTAAACCCATGGGACTTTCTTTCTTTTTGTAGTATAATACAAAATGTATTTTTTAAAGAATTTCCCGGCCAGTTTTTTCAATACAACAGTGAATAAGCACTGGGGCTGTCAAAAGTGGAATCACTACATTATATGTATCAGCAACGAGAAGGTAAAGTCGCTGTTTTTAAGTAACTGAACTCACAGATTCATTGTCTGTAGAGAGAAACACACAGATACAGGTAATTCACATGCAACTTTCATCTCTCTCTCTCTCGAAATGGACATATACAGTTGAGGTCAAAAGTTTACACCCTCCTTTCAGAATCATTAAAAATGTTATTTGAACAAAATAAGAGAGATCATACAAAATGCATTTCATGTTTTATTTAGACCTGAATAAGATATTTCACATAAAAGATGTTTACATATAGTCCACAGGAGAAAATAATAGTTGATTTTATAAAATGACCCTGTTCAAAAGTTTACATACATTTGATTCTTTGTTGATTCATGAAAACTTTTTGAATTTGAAGATCAGGGTAAATTGAACTTACTTTGTCCTCTGGGAAACATGTAACTATCTTCTGTAGCCTCTGAAGGGCAGTACTAAATGAAAAAATATGATATTTAGGCAAAATAAGAAAAATATTCACATCTCCATTCTGTTCAAAAGTTTTCACCCCGGCTCTTGAACAGTAAACCCCGTCACGTTGATTTGATTGGCCATGTCAGCTATTTTGACATTGACGAGCGTTTTAGGAGTGTTGTCCTCCAACCTTAAACCAGTCTAAGCTGGATGGCTGGTTTTAGCTGGTCAGCAGGCTGATTTTTGAAAGGTTTTGGCCCCTTCTTTAGCTGGCCAGGCTGGGAGACCAGCTGGAACAACCAGCTAAATCCTGAGGAGACCAGCTAAAACCAGCTACTTCTAGCTTAAACCACCGTAGACCAGCCAAGCTGTTTTTTAGCTGTTTTTTTGTTGTTGTTTAATGAATCAGTTGATCCAGTTGATTTGTAGCAATAGCCAACAATACATTGTATGGGTCAAAATGATACATTTTTCTTTTATGGCAAAAATCATTAGGACTTTAAGTAAAGATCATGTTCCATGAAGATATTTAATAAATTTCCTACTGTAAATATATCAAAACTTAATTTTTGATTAGTAATATGCATTGCTTAGAACTTAATTTGGACAACTTTAAAGGCGAATTTCTCAAATTTTTTTTTTTTTGCACCCTCAGATTCCACATATTCAAAACAAATATTGTCCTATCCTAACAAACCATACATCAATGCAAAACTTTCCATTTCTATCAATTTCAAATTGACCCTTATGACTGGTTTTGTGGTCCAGGTTCACAAATCTAAACTGAATGATTTGTTTACAAATGGGACAGATTCAGTTTGGATATAAATCATCTGACTGATTTTAGGTGAATAACATTTTAAATATCAGTGTGTGTAATATTTGACTTGGAATATAACACGGTTATATAAAAAGGTTTTTAGCATCTATGGTTTCCTGAAGATCTTTAAACTTCATTTTAAGTGCACAAAAGATTCTTTACAGTGCAAACGTGTTCTTTAAAGTATTAAAACGTTCTTCACACTAAGAAAAAGTGGCTCTTTTATGAAAGAGCTGTGAAATAAAAGTGTAAGAGTGTAGCTGCATGTGAAAAGAGTGAAAATGTCTGTCTTTGTGTTCCTAGAAAGTCATATAGGTTGGTATTGACTTGAGAGTGAGCGAAGATGACATAATTATCAATGTCTAATGGAATAAATCTATTAAGAAGCATCATTTTAGGTTCCAGTAGATGTGCTTGTTATGAAGTTACTATAGCAGTACGTGTTTTGGTACAGGAATGTGAAATTTGAGTCACATCGAACAAGCAAACCCCAAACCTGGTTTGTTTTCCATTAACACTCAGACTTGCTGGCCACTTTGGACCGAGCTGTTTTTCAGCTTGTTCTATTTTGAAACTCCGAAGCTCTGCGGTATGGGAGCGCATGGGTTTTACATCTGTTTGTTAGTACGTTCAGCTGGACGCATTGTCTCCAACAGACCTGCGCTGTGACCTGTGGGCTGCCTCGCCAACACCTTCCTTCGTTACAAAAACACAATCGAGAGAACCAGTCTTTCTCCGTTCCACGTTCTCTCTCTCTCCCTCACAGCTTCTCCTCCCTTCCCTTTCTTTCCCGTCATTTCATCTTATTAAAGCACATGGATTGTCACCGTTATTTACCAAATATAGTCTGACAAAGAAGAAGTGGGAATTTTTACTGATTGAAGATCAAAGTGGCAAAGTCTCCTCCTCAAATCCCGCCCTTTCTATTAGAGCCCCTTAAGAACAGAGGAAAACATCAATTTCTCACACATCAATGGCGGCTTCATAATCAATTGAAAAAGACACTTGTATGGGGATGCAAATCTTATCTTTGTCTTATTAAAGCTTTTAGAAGATACATGCCAGGATTTAATGTTATTAAATAAAAGAGGTCGGTTTTTTAATCTAAAGATGCAGAGGCGTTAGTAATGGTCCAAATCAAAGCCTGGGGAGTCTCTTAATAACCAGTAGAGTTTTCCTATCCTTATGAATATTGATAAAATATACTGTGATGTGATCTCTGTGCTTATGATGCATTTTGGAGATGGTTAATGAACAAAAATAGGATGTGGGATTCATTTCCCAGCGAGAGGACGGCACGGGCGACCCGGGTGGAAAATGAGTTTTCGCTCTGACCATTGATATGAACAAAAGCTCTTGCAACTAATGCTGCTTTAAAGCGAACACAGACCTCACCGCTTTTCCCATCTGATCAACTGAGTTTTATTCTGCACTGGTTTGTTATGTATAAATATGCCTCCTTCTGTTTGTTCAAATGTATAAAAAGACAACAGCTTTGCCCTCTGACCTGCCTTTGTTGAGGTCATGAATCGCTTTCTGGAAGTGTAATGAATCAATTTAATGTAAAACTTGAGCTCCAGGTTGTTGCGTGCAGGAAAATAGTCATTACGATTGCAGGTTGACACGTCTTAATAAGTGAATCACACTCACGATACTCTTGGCATTATGTGATTCTCCAAGACATTAAATTTACATGCAAGCACACAAGAGATGTAAGGAAATGCCATAACAAACCACTCAATTAAAAAAAAGGAAATCAAAAGAACAGGGTCTTTAATGGTGTTCAAGTTCATAGACACTGACACAAAAGCACTTAAGAAATACTACATTAAAAGATAAAACACAAACTACCACTTTGATTAGTGAAGTCTAGTATTCACCTGCACAATGGATTTGAAATGCATCTGAAAAACCTCCAGCTATAGTTTTTTAAAAGAAAGCAATAGAGATGTATTTTGAATGGTGGAGGGCATGTTAGCCAGATTGATTTTCTTGCATTAATGTCTTAATGATGACCCTAGCAGGTGGAATCTCATCTAGGGCTCAGAGAAGAATGTTTGAGATTCAATGGATTCCTTTTACTATAGACTTTCTCATAGGAAAGAAAAAAAAAACGTGAAATAAGTCCATGTTTGTTCTAGATTAAATGGTGAGCAAATTAAGATTTTGATTTTGACTAGATCTAGCCTGTTTTATTTACATTCATTTACTTTACAATAATATCTCTGTACTCTTGTATGCAACAATTGCGATATTTCTTTCTAATTCTAAAATCGGAAATGGGACCTCAGTCAAGTCTCCTGAGGTATGAAAGAGCAACTTGTGTCTATTACATTACGGATTGTTTAAATGCATTTAGAGCTGTATACATTTGATCCTGATGTTTAGAATGGAGCGGATGTATGTCTACGATGTAAAACACATCCTTCTGAGACTAATATCCAAAGTCTATAGTTCAGACCTACATGCACTATGATCTATGATAGCTGTCAGCCATTGCCCCTACTGTGTTGAAAACTTTTCCTGCTCTTTCTGCCTGGGAAACTGCCTGCTGTTTCCTGTATCTTGCTCAGGAAGAAGCTTTTCGGACATGTCCTTGAACCCACAAATGAGAGGGCCTTTTCTAGAACAAATGTTCAGCAAATAATGCACCCATATGAGATCACCAGCAGAAAACAGGCCTAGAACGGCATTTATACGCTTTTTACCATTCATTTTAGGTTTTCTAAATTAAAACCCAAACAAAATTTTCACAGTCTTAACGGAATAGTTTACTCACACTCATATCGTTCCAAACCTGTATGAGTTTCGTTCTTATGTTGAACTTAAAAGAAGATATTTTAAAGAATGCTGGTATTCAAACAGTTGATGGTCCCCACTGACTTCCATAGTATTTCTTTCCCTTCTATGGAAGTCAGTAAGGACCAACAACAGTTTGGTTCCCTAAAATTCTTCAAAATATCTTCTTTTGTGTTCAACATTAGACAGAAACTCATACAGGTTTGGAGTAATGCAAGAAGGGAGTCCCACAAATTATCGTCCCATGTGTGTACAGAACAGCAGTCACCCCCGCATTTGTAACTATACAAACATTTTGGCATCTTGCAGGAGTGCATAAGAATTTAGCTGTTTGCTATCTGCCTTTTTTGGCTAAAGACTCTTTTTGTCTGTCGATTTGAACTAAACTACCGCTAATAGACATGCTGTGTTTTATTTATGCTCTTGCAGTGTTGCCATGTCCTCATATTAAGAAGCGCTTTTAGGCCTGTTGTTTGGTCTTAGCTCATAAAGCTAGGCACTTTATGGAGTTAATAAAGTGGTCTGTTGCAGATATGAGATGTATGATTTTTCTTTTGGTGTTATAAAACATTAAGCATTTGGGTGTTTTAGTGTTTATTTGTGCTTGTCCTTGTTTTTGTTTTTGTTTTCTATGAAGATCTGGCAACACTTCACTGCAGGATTTGTGAGCGCAACTAGCCCCGTGTTAAAATGTGCTAAGGTTAAGACTTCTTTCACTGTTATTTTTTTGCATCTCACATACAAAGAAGACACATTTCTGATGCGCGATTACATACGTCATTGACAACTAGTTGTTCAGTTCAGTTAAATACACACTGCAGAATGTCTGTAAATGTGGTTGTTACTACCTGTATTTTTCGGGAGTTAATGCGGTTGTCGAATGCGCTTGTCACTCCCATATTTTAGTGAATTACGTGTGTACAGAACGCGATTAAGAAGTAAAAGGTGAACTGACTGGTTCTGTCGGTGGCTTCCTGTTTGGAGCTCCTGAAATATGATACAGCACTTCAAACGAATTCTATAAATTTCCAAACATGTAACATTTTTTTTTTTTAAGTTGCCAAAAGATTTCATGGTTATGTGAATTAAATAGCTCATAGTGTGAGCGCATACTTCATCACTTAAACAGCCTTGGAATATCATATTAATAGGTTAGTGTTAGTATTATTTACTGTGACTTAAAATATTACTACATATATTTAATTTGTTAGTGTAAAGAACATTTTGTGCCATTCCTTTATTACTAATATTATTACTATAGGTTTTTCATACATTCATACTTACTACTGGCATAAAGTTTTTTGGAGCTGAGTAAAGAATGCTTACATACGTTCTATATAAAACCCAAATGAGAACCTATTAAGAGTGCCAGCTGGTGTTTAGCCGCTTTTTAGTCCAGTGTCTGTGCTTCTCTAAATCCAAGAAGATATCTACTCAACAAATTCAGCTAATCTATTATAGAGAAGCACTCATAAATGGTAAATATTTGGATAGCAGAGAGCACAGCAAGCTAAAACACAAGCATTACGAAGATCCAGAGGACTTTATGTAATCATACAACATTAAACTTTTTGTCTTCGTGACAAGCTGTTGTTGACATTAGTATAATTTATACAGACTATATGAAAACTGTGGACAGGAATCGACGGTCTGCTGAAAGAGAGAGCATTTGATGCAGAGGCTGTGCTCGAGAGATAACTCTGGGGTCAGGGGTTCATCCTCTGAGTAATGTAGGTTTGGTGTGATGTCACAGAGTTTCCTCTGTGTGTGCCTTGGCTCCAATATTCGACGTGACCGCAGAGTTTAAGAGATGTGAGCACATACATACACGCTGATGCGCCGCTTCAGGTGGCTGCATATTTGTATTGCTCCAAGCCCAAACCTTGATAAATGGCAGTAGCGTCCATGTATGAAAAGTCCGCTGTTTGTTTTGGAAAACAGATTCGGTGCTCCTCCTTTCCCAAATACATTTCCCACTATGGAGTATTTGACAGACTCCAGGGGTGAGAGACATGTTCAGACGCAGTTAGTGCTGTGGAGGGGACTACAATGTTTTAACTCTCGAAAACAGCTCTCTGGCTTTAAATGCTGATGTGGCGATCCAAGTTGAATTTACAGAACCAATTAAATGACACATCTCTGAGTCAAATCCTGTGATTCATAAAATAGAGACTGGACTTTGTTTGGAACTTTAATAATCTATTAACATTTCCATTCCATCAAAACTCATTTACTCACATATGAATGATTAGCTCTGACTGTAATCTTTTCAAAATGCTGAGGATAACACAATTAGTTTGATTCTGTTTTTTTTTTTTCAATCTGCCCTTAAAACATACATTATAAACTGAAACTTTGCATAATGTTGTAAAGAAAATAATTTCCCTATTGTTGGCCTGTGCCTGCAAAACATGAAGATCCATTAGAATCGCATAATTGTGGTTAACCACGTCATTATTCACAGGATAAAATTCATCTGAGCTCCTACTGGAAAAAAAATGCTAAAATGGTACACAGAGGCTCTCTCACAATGGGGAAATTTGCAATTGACTAAATGCGAAAAGGTTAAATGCCAAGTTCCACTTGTAAAAACTAAAAAACTTTTTTGTTTTATTCAACTAGCTTAGAGGGGATCTGGCATAAATCATGTTGTATTCACTATTAACCCAGCTTTTAAAATGCACATATTGTTACTCTGAAAACAACCGGGAAGACCATTAACAGAGCCCATAATATGCTAATTAAGAACAGAGCCATTTCATCCAGCGCAGGAACACGCAGGCATTGTGGGTAATTAACTGTTTGCACAGACACAAATATCTTACCAGGTAACATTTTGTGCAGAAAGCAGCATAGAGATATAAGTGTGCAGAAATCAAAACTTGAAATGTTTATTTCTGACTGAATCTGAAATAAACATTATTTTCCATTTTTGTTTACTTGCGCGTGATAAAATATTGGCACAGAAAGAATAGGTCAGTCTGAAGCGTGGTTTAACACATGGTCATGGGTTTAGATCCAGCAGGGAAATAAATAGAGCAAGGCTTGGCTTAGCAAGGCTGATAAAACGCACCCAATCTAAGTGAACTCTCAGTAACCTGCTGAGGCAATCCAGGGAGATGCTAGCTAGGAGCTCAGCTGCTTTGGTCTGGTATCTGCAGGCTCCAGACTTCTGAAGTCAAAAAGCAATGGGGCATCTTTCAGCTGCTGACAGCACATTTTAAATACTGAGTCGTTATTGTTCAATCATATTGACTCACTCTGGAACAACTAAGGATGCATATCTATCCCATAGATCTTATATTTATAAATAACTTCAAAGAATGGGAAGACGTACTATGCTGCATTTTTGGAGACTCATTTGTGCTATTTGTGTATATGTAAAATATTTTTATATACTTATATTGCTGCCTTTGCAATATATGGTTGCTTATATTAAAATAAAATATTCTAAATTATTGTCAGTACACATTTTAACAACACAGGCATGCAATTGTTTTTTTTCAGTGTGTTATATTATAAAGGCAACACTGCAAGGTCCTTCAAGTTGTGTTGTTCCTGCATAAATTCCACCAGTGAAATTCTGGTAGGAAAATGAATGACACTTTCTCATTGACCTTGACTTTTAAAATAGATGTAAGGAAATGGCTAATTTAAATATTAAATAAGCAACCAAATAATGTTAAAGTAGGAAGATACAGTCAGCAGGCTGATATAATGCAGTACAGACAGGAATGTGTTTGAAATATAATGCGTAGCTCATACAATTTCAGGAAGCCATTTGCACATAGTTTAATTTCATCTTTTTCATCTTTAAAATTTAATCTTTTATGGTTTATACATCTATTTATGTATGCATATATCTAATTTAAATCTGAAGCCAACAAACCAGAAATGTATGCCTACAGACAAATGCATAAAAGTTTATTCTTGCATTTTTGTAAAGAAGAGACATGAGAGAAAGGATATTCAACCCCCACCCCCTTTGTCTTTATTCATAATGAATACAGGTTATCTGGCCTCACATAGCCCGTTTACACTCACTCTAGTCTGTTTGTCTCAGAACCAACCCATTTCTAATACTGGCATATTTATATGCATTGTAATATATTTTTAACAATGTATATTTACGTATTATGAAAACATACATTTAGATTACTTTGATTTTGCATAAAAATAAACATTTTTGTGTGTTCTATCTATATATAGGCAAATATTTATAGTGTACATGCAAATTTCTCATGCCTATATATAGATAGAAATTTTAATGCACAAAGAGCAGTTTATTTTTAATCAAAATGACAGTCTGCAGTGATAAGTTACCCTTTTTGAACACTTGCGGTCTAATCACTGATGAATAACAAATTGTGAAATTTATTGTGACAGGTTAAATGGGTAGAAACAAAGATATTGATAAAATGATTTTAAAAAATCAGTATTTTAAAGCACCAATAAAATAAAACCTAAAATAAATACATTTAAAAAAGTCGTTTTGAAGTGATGATGTCAAAAACAAGTTTGCTTTAGATCAGTTCAGAGTTTACTGTCATTTGAGTCCATGTTTGGAGCGAGTGGGGTTATTTCAGCCCACCAACAGCTCCTAAAAAACTAGTGCAGAAAATAGGGAAGCCAATATGATTCTAGCTGTGTGCCGTTCCGCAGCTGAGATACATGCAGACTATCGCACAAGTGTCTTCCGCCTATTTTTCCATTCATTCCTGTACAAAAGCAAACAGGGGCGACTCGCTTTAACTGTCCTGCTCTTCAGCAAAAGCTCTTTTCCTCTCCCTCTCTCTGTGTTTCTCGCGCGCGCTCTCTCTCGTTCTCGTTCAAGCCCTTTTCCCCCTCCAGTACTTTTTCCTGCCCCTCTCTATTTATGAAAACGTCACTTCAAGTCCCTCCCTGTTTGAATCTCATTAGTTTTTTTTTCTTGTGTGTTTCTCCCTGTCAATAATCCCGAATCCAGACTCTCTCTATTTCCATCCCTCTCTATCTGTCAATCAGCGCCGCCTTTGAACTGAAAACCACTCCGACCAACTTCAACTCCCTCAATCCGAGCGCCTCAGCTCCGTCTCCGGCTTCTGTTTCTGCCAAGATTGCCCTCTTCTTTTTGAGTTTTGAACACTCACCCAGCCAAACGCCACTGCGAGTCCCTAAACTTAAAACTCGGGATTCGGGGATCACACCAAGATCAAGGGTTTAAAAACTTTTGGGTGTTTTTGGCCCCCCGCAAAATTAGCGCTCCTCGGGAAAAATGCCGCAGCTGAACGGCGGTGGAGGGGACGATCTGGGTGCGAACGATGAAATGATTTCCTTCAAAGACGAAGGCGAGCAGGAGGAAAAGATTTCGGAGAACTCCTCAGCAGAAAGGGATTTAGCAGATGTCAAGTCTTCTCTCGTAAACGAGTCGGAAACGAATCAAAACAGCTCTTCGGATTCGGAGGTAAGTGACAAATAACCGCGAATCCGCGACTTGTCCACAACTTTACATGCACTTTTCTTGTTTAAACACGCTGCTAACTAGCTAACGATCTCCTCGCTCTGATTATTCAATGCATTCCCTGTGTTTCGTTGCATTTCAAGGCGGAAAGACGGCCTCCGCCTAGATCTGAAAGTTTCAGAGACAAAACAAGAGAAAGTTTAGAGGAGGGTGAGTGCTTGTTTTCACTAAATCATCTTTTTGCAGAGGACAACAACACGGTGCCTCGGTTCCGTTTGCTTCTGCACATACGTACAAAAAGTTTTTTTTCTGGGAATGTAACTTAAACTAAAAGTTTTCCTCTTTTCCCCCCCGCCATGTTAGCTGCGAAAAGGCAAGATGGAGGGCTGTTCAAGAGCCCACCGTACCCGGGCTATCCATTTATAATGATTCCCGACCTCACGAGCCCGTACCTCCCGAACGGATCGCTCTCACCGACCGCACGCACAGTAAGTGTTTTTAACGTGTTTCTGCAGCCACATGCACGTAGCTAAAGCACCACGTCCATGTTTAGGGATTGCTTTGGTCGGCTCGTCAACTTCTGCCACACTTCACTCTGCACTGTACAGTGGCACGCCGCTCCGGCGGATCCGCACTGTCGCCCTGAACTAGCGTTGCCCGCGAGCGGCAAGTACAGTGGAACGCATAATGTGCTTTCATGACGTGCACAAACACTCGTCCACATCAACTTTTATCTCCGTTGTCATTTTTTTCTTTTTATTCTCCCCGGCTTTGTATGCATACCTGGCAGGTTACCCTTTTTTGCATTTGAACAGTATTATTTATTTTAATTGTCTGTGTACCAGTGCATTAGTTCGTTTGCTTTACACTAGACGTTTAATTTACAGTAGCGTGTGTTCCGGAATTTCTAAAACCGAAATGTACGAGAATGTTTGAATTTATAATAATAGTATCATTATTACTATCGTTATGATTTTAACACATGAAAAAATAAAGCGTTTCTGTTATTCTAAAGCATTTAACCCTCAAAAATGACAATTTTAATGTTTAATTGCAGCTTTAGCGTTTTTAAAAGTGATGCTGTAGTTACAATCTCCGCTTTTTCTGCCGCTGTTAATTTAATTGCTGCTGAGGAAAATCGAGTAGAAATGACAGAAATTATTGTGACAGTTTAAATGGATGGAAACAAAGATGCTGTTATGACATGATGATGAAAACATTTTTACAGTCTGCCACACAAAATGGCACATTAGTCATTTATCTGAGCTAATTTATGACTGATTTATCCGAGCTTAACAAAATACTGCTCGTGTTATTTAAAGAATGCAATGCACATAAATGTTATTGGCATAGAGCATCATGGGAGATGTTTATGGTAATTAGTGAAAGGCAGTCAATGAATTTGTGATCGTCAGAATGAAAGCACAATTTTGCTCATTCCACCTAGTAAAATATTAGACGGTAGTGTTTGAAATTAAATAAACAAAATAAAGCTTTAAATGCACATTTTATGTTCACATAAACATTTTGTCATGGCATGATGGACTACTTATTTAGAGCATGCATAATGTTGTAAACATGTAATGAGAATATATGCTTAATGTTTTACAGCTTAACTGCAAATACAGCTGTGCATATTTGTCCAGCACTTTTCCTGGCACCAGAAAGAATTAAAGGGGTTAATATTTGTATTCACAATTGATGTTTTAGAATTTTTTTTAAATGTCATTGCTGTAGATATAACAAGGAAAATTGTGCAGTAGGCTCTTGCTGTCATTTCTGATTTTCATAATCAGCTTCAGGCTTAATCTGAAACGTGAAGGTACGCTTTATGACAATGACGTGGTGTAACCTGAAATTAAGTAAATGACTACGTTCGAAATGAACTGCTCTGAAATTGTGGATTTAGCTTCAGGTATTTTAAAGGCATTCTGCTGTTTCTAGTATCGGCGAGACGTTTTTGTAGAAACATCTCTGGCTGTTTGTTTGTCATGGATATTGCGTGCTTCCCAAAACGTGCCTTTATGCTGAATCTGTTCTTCACTTGCTGATAATTTGTTTACTTGTGTAAATGCACATTAGAAACATTCACACACAGACAGAAAATTATGAAAGCATACTGCATAATATTTGACACATAGCTTGTCTTCTGTATGGTAGGCTGTGAAGAATCTCAGAGATGTTGTTTCCAGAGTTCATAGTCTGATAGTTCCTCTCCCTGCTGGGATGGAGCCCCTGTCTAAATCGCTGGCTTATTCATTTTTGGCTACCGAGAATATATTTAGCGATCTCTCACGGACGTAGGATCATTGTTTGATATCCTCCCCTATACGTGGGAGTCAATCCAGGTCTGTTCTGACCCTCTAGCCTAAATATTATACCCATAGATATAGTGAATTTCTTTATAGATGTATGTTGTAATGTTTGATCTCCTACTGTAACCAGGCCTACAGATCTCAGTCTTTGACATCGTGCTGTAGCCCTTCACCCCGCTTCTTTGCCATGAGGTCTGCTACCTATGAGCTGCCTGGGCGTCCGACCCACACCGCTTTGAAGTTGAAAGCCGTTGTATTCATAAACGCATTACTTAAGTAGAGGATAAATAATTCACCTGAGCATCGATTAGCTGTCGCTCCGTTTAACGAATGCATGGGGCTTGTTGGGTTTAGCTGCCGATGATGTGCTTTTTAGCATTTCTTCTTGTTTTTTTGTTTTTTTTTTAATTCTAAATTGTATTCATTTATTTATGTATTTATTTATATTTTCAGGATAAAATTGCAAATGCTTATATTAGAGGTTATATTAGAGATGTGACAATTTATACAAATATCTTTAATTTAATTTACATAGGCCATGTGTCAGCTGAATCTTGCAATAGTGATGAAATGCTTTTCCCCTAGTGTGTGTTTGAAGGGAGAGAGAGTGAGTTTAATTCATCTGACCTCTAAGAGCTGTAATAACGGGAGTTCGTATTTCCAACCACCTCAATCGGAAATGCTCCACGACGATTTGGTAGCAATTAGCAATTTGCCGTGACGTTGTACCGACAATGCCTGGATCCTCTTTTTTTTTTTTTTTTTTCTTTTCTTTTCTTTCACTAAAAACCCGCAGACAATAGCCACTCTTCCCCCTTTCATCGAGAGCAGTTTTGCGTGGCAGACACACGGCTTCGGACACTCTCTACGTGTGTGTTGTGGTTGGAAAGGTGCTGGGTTAACTGGGTGGCTGTAGGCTAAAATCACACCTCAACAGGTCTGCGGAGAGGGGAAAGCGAAGGTAGAGCAGAGGTCTGGCCGGCTGAGTTCTGGCAGGGGGCTTTATGCCCGTAAATCCGCTGGGTTTATTTACTGCCTCTCTGACTTATGAATGTTAAGATATTTGACGCCACCCCTGGCCCCATAATTCCTTAGGCCTGCAGACTTTTGGCAGTGGTTTCAGGTTTCAACGTATAATTATGCGTAGTTTAAAAAAGGAACAAAATATAAAAAAAAGACAAACTTGCAACACCCAAATGCACTCTCCACTATTTAGAGCAAGGAAAAGGAGATGCATGGCGGATGCCTGGAATGCTGTTGTCCTTTTTTTTTTAAATCATAGTTTTAATAATTGTAATTGAATCAAAAAAATTCTAAATTGATTTTAAATCAATTTAGCATGTACATATTTTAATAAACCATGGCTGAATCTTTTCAGGCTAAGACGTCAGTGCTTTATCGTATGGATTATGTGTGTTGAATAGCCTGTCGTGTGAGGTGCAGAAGATAGTTTAATGCGGATTTACAGGGATAGACTCATACCTTATCAAATTGGCTTTACATGTTAATGGCCCCTAATTGCTATCTGCAGGGGGTTCACCGAGCTATGCGCTGGCGTTTTGTGCCGCTCTCCACAAAATACACTCCCAGTTTATTTAGAAGGTTGCCATCCTTTTGTTTTGCAAATCACTTTTGTTTACAAAGAATGGCGGAAGCAAGACTCTCTCTTTCTCTTTCTCCCTCCGCCACTCTTTCCCTCTCCTCCTTGTCTTTTTTCTCCTCCTCCCATCCTACGCGCAAAAAAAAATCACCCAAACGGTTTCTGTTTGCTGGGTCTTGATAAACACCCATAAAAAAGTGCAATCTGTTTTGGATTTGTGCAAGTTAAGTTGGGGAGCAAAGTTTGGCACCATTAAACCGAAAGCGGGGCCTGTGAGACATTAGCGGCGCACAGCACATTCTCAGGGCTTAATTAGTCCAAACTGTAATTGTTCATGGTCTGCCAATAGGAGTAATGCTCAGGAAGAGTGGAGTTGCACTAAATCGGCCCATGGTTTTTAAAACAATAAATCACTCGCATATTTGTGTCGTGATTCAGATAGAGTCCCGACCTCTCCCATCTCGACATGTGGTAAATTGTAAAGTCAATGAATGCAGATGTGGGTGGGGGTCGGAGTCGTGAAAGAGTACAGCACGGTTTTGTTAGTGCTTGGTAAATGAATGGAAAAGATTTGTGCTGTAAATATTTACTGAGATGTTTTTTTTTTCTACTTGCTGTGCTCAATTGTCTTACGTTGATGATTTTGGCAGGCTGCTCTCTGATCGTGTGTGAAAATAACCTGGTGTTTTTTTTTTTTTTCTTTTTCTCCCCTGATTGTTTCTCTCTTTCTCCCTGTGTCACGCTGGTGTTTTTAAAGCATCATTGTGTATACACAATGTTCTGCACTAGTTCAATAGTTAATGAAGGTTTCTTGTGCGGATGTGCACTGTTAGGAAATTCATAATTGTATCGCAAATAAATAGAAATAGTTCATTTTTTCCTATTTTCTGGAATGCCGTGGTTGTGAATTATATTTCTGTCTTTTCTTGATTTATTTCCGTCGCGTTTGTTTTTAAAGCTGCAAACGCGATCCTGTCCTGTTACTGATAAATGGGGAACTCAGATAAATGCTGTTGTAAATTCTGCGTCTCATGAAGCTGCATTGGCTTAGCAGCTGTGTGTTGTTGACCCCACCCCTCACCTCTCTCCTCTTCACCATTTATTTCCATACACAAAGATCAACACAAAGATCGTACTGTACGTCTGGAATGCAACTTTTGTCATCTGTTAAATATAGTCCTGCTGCTGGACTGCACGTTGAGGGGCTCCTGAAACATGGAAATGAAATTACTCTTTCTCTTTGCACATGCACCGTGTGAATTCTTAAATGACAGGCAGATTTTACTGACGGGGTGTGTGATGGCATAGTGTTGAATCCTTTTAAATCAAGGGCTATTTAAGAAGCTTTTTAATATTGATTGATTACAAAAAGTTTGGGAATTTAATCAAATTTCCAAATGGAAATGGAAGTTCTTGTGTTGGCATCTCCCTTAATATTTAGATGATTTGGCAGATTATTTAATTTGCAGTCGTAATCAACAAATACATTTGTAAATGATTAGATGTGAAAAGCCAGCAATTTTTTTTTTTTTTTTGGTATTTTGTTTTGTCAAAGCTGTGAAATTACTCAGATCGTTAGATCATAGATATTTATAAATGCATTTCAGATATTTTAAAAGTCCTTGATCTATCATTTGATCTGAATATATGTGAGTATGCAAGGGCTTTACTGAAAAATGTTCAGGCTTTTTGAAAATCATTTGTGTTGGCACATATTTTAAAATACTACCTTATTTAATGAAATGATGCATTTCATTAAACACATTCTGTGACAATAGTGGGGCATGTTGTCACAATGTAGGCAGAAATTTATAAGGCACATTTATGGAACAATTTGTGAAATGGAAAAAAAAATGTAAAATTGAAACATACATACAGAGATATATTTTTGGGCAACAAATATTGTAATTTGTGCATTTGTACAATTTACTACATTTAAAATACACATTTGTTCCTGAATGAAAGCTTGTGTAGTTTTATTCTGCTCACAACAATATGATGAAACTGGAAATTTTATGACCTATTTTGTGACCTTGGACCATAAGGGTCAATTTTTGAAATTGAGTTTCATCTAAAGCTGAATAAATAAGCTTTCCATTGATGTGTGGTTTGTTAGGACAATTTTGGCCAAGATACAACTATTTGAAAATCTGGAATCTGAGGGTGCAAAAATCGTCTTTAAAGTTGTCCAAATAAAAGTTCTTAGCAATGCATATACTAATCAAAATTTTCAAAATATCTTCATGGAGCATGATCTTTACTTAATATCTTAATGATATTTGGCATAAAGAAAAACTGTTCATTTTGAACCTTAAGTTTTGAGATCCAGGGCACATATTTTTAGCATTTTTACAATTTACTACATTTAAAATACATATTTTATTCCTGAGTGTATGCTAGTGGAGTTTTATTGTGTGCATGCAAAAAAATTATGAAACTGTAAATTTCTTTTGTAGGATAGAATTCATATTATGTTAAATGTTATATATTTTATTCAGAGCATTTTGTATATCTTCTTTGCTCTGAAGGAATGTTTTCCCTTGCTTTACCTTGTGCAGTGTGCTGGACTGAAGTGGGGGATTAGGAGCGGCGGGGTCGATTGCCCGCGTGGCATAGTGGGGAGATGGAAGATGGAGAGGGAGATGCACAAAACAGTCTGAATAGCATAATTGCTGCTAATGTGGGGGCAATGAGAGTGGCGACAGTTCCTGGTCCAAACAAGAGCCCCAGGCCTCACATTTATCTACTAAGAAAAAAAATGAAGGAAAGAAAAACACAGCAGGGACTAAAAACGACAAGGAGGAGGTGACAAGTTTATAGTCATGTTTGATGGACAGCCCATGTGTTCCCCCCCTCCTTTTAAAAAAACTCCCCTCCTTTTTAAAAAAAAAAAAAACTTTTTTTTATGAATCAGGCTAAGTTATTAATGCTTCCTGATTCCCGCCTCGTCATCAAAATGTCGGCTGGAAGTTCTCCAGCGTAGAGGCTTGGGTGACGCTGGCGGAATTCGGTTGCGCTGGGCTTTTGTTTGGATTGGAACGTGCTCGGGATGGGCCAAAGTGCACACACATGCTCTCTGGGGCTGCCATCTGACTTGTATGCTTAATGATAGGAGTGCGCAAGTTTCCAGAAAAAGAGCACGTGTGCGTCTTGTGCTCATCTGCGCAAAGTCTTTTTACTGTACATCATTCATTATCAGACTTTAAGACATAACGATCGCAGTGTCGCACGCCAGTTGGACCTCTGGTACAGAAAAAACAATGACATCAGACTAAGTATGTGGTAAACATTCTCCTGATTAAAAAGCCTGATAGAGTGACCATCACTGTCTTCGCACAGGAAGTCTGTCGCTTCAGTACAGAACTTCAACAGAAAAACAAATAAAAACTATCAGTGTCTATTTTTAAACACGAAAGTAGGACAAAGTTATCTTCATTAAGCTTCTAAAAAAAGATGAAGCCTGACCAGTCGCTGTTTTGCTTCTGTATTTATTATTCCGTCCTGTGAAATGTTTCTCTTTGATAAGGAAGTGAGCTAATTTGGTGTCACACCGACAGATTCGTCTTCTAGCTCTGATTGCAAAATGAGATTCTATGGTGTTGCGCCGCAGAAGGTGAAATCCTGTTTACTTCGATAATCTGCATTAATTCCTGTAGATATGTCGGGAGCGTTTTGTATGGGTAAAGCCCATAATTGAGAAAGTAATAGGTGATAAAACTCAGCCCATGTATTTTTAATCTTCTAATTAAACTTTTAATTGCCAAGGGATAAGCTCTGAGCAGGGCCCAGAGTGTGCGTGTGTGTGGATGCGCGTGTGCTTGTCTGTTCACTAATGAGTTTATTGCATGCTTGTTTCTAGCAAAGGTACTGCATTCAGAAGTGAACAAAAGGTGAAGGAGATTTTCTACCAGGGTAGAAAGAAATTAATCCGCTAATCGGGGTTTATATTAAGATTAGAGGTACAACAGGCCGATATTTGCATGCTTTATAAGAGATAGGTGCTTTATAAACCACGTATTTAAGGTTTTTATGGTACAGGTCTTCTCGTTTATCAGAAGATAAATAGTGGGTGTGCAATTGCAGCTTTAGATTATGCTATGTCCCTGGCCATATCCTGCTGAATGGCTGTCAAACAGTATAGATGATATTTCAGCAGATTAGCATTGTGTTTGTCACATGGTCGTATACCAGTTGATGTGTCTTGTGGATAAATCTCACATTGAGGCTCACATCAAATTAGAGAGAATTGTCTACACCTCCAGCGGACACATAAAATGTTTTAGCACAGACTGTAGGAAATGTTGGTTTGTTTGTTTCTACGTCTTCACCCTTAAGGATTAGCCTGGATCAACTGTCGCTGGCTACATCTCATTAGAGGACGGTGTGAACACTCAGTACGGTCGATTCCGAAACGCAGGGAATTGACTTCCCTCGCTGAACGAATTGTCAATTGCATTGTGAGCGAGGGGTGTAATTGAATGGAGGTGTATCTTTGGCCGGCTGCCCCTAGGGCTCCGTGAGTCTGATCAGTGTTAGCCAGAGGTGGCAGATGTGGTTTCTGATTGCAAGCAATGTCCTTTCACAGTGTTAAGATCTGAACATTGACATAGAGGAGGTGTAATGCAGCAGCCCTCCGAGTTAAATAGAGATGATGACTGCTTGCCAGTCATAGTGAATAGTGATCTCTCTCTCCACCGGCTATCTGCTGAACGGAAAGATTTAGCGATGAGTAGGAGTGATTTATAAGGAAAGAGAGTTTAATCCTGACCTGGAGCTGTTTTCTTTGGCCAGCAATCAGTTTAAGCGAGGCTGGTATGGAATAGGCAAGCGACAACGGCAGCGTGGCGTTCGTCTAGATGCCCTTTAGAACAGGCAGTTTTTCTTTATCTTTCAGCTTTACAGCACCTGTATCTTTATGGGCCGTCGCGCTTTGCATTTTTCAAATATCAATAAAGATAAATTGTCTGCTTTGTCATAGCATGGGGCGTCTAAGTGAAAGATTTCAGGTCACTGAGGGGAAAAAATGATCCAGCGTTTGAGAACTGTGTTGAGAACCATGAAAGCTTAGAAGTTGGCAATGATGTGATTTTGATTCAGAGGCCTTGACTTCTCTCAGGTTAATTTCTTTGTGTTGAATGACGTATGTGATGATGCTCTTTAACCGTGCATGCTGTCTTATGGTATAGGAGGATGGAGAAGGAATTCGTATAGTGGGTTGTCTAAGCCCAGATCTTAAGGTCTGCGGGGAAGGAAGTCCCACAGTGTTTACATAGCCCAATTGTCCTGTGGGCCCTGGAGTGTCTAATGCACTACTGTTCAAACACTTGTGAGTGCACAGATGACCCCTTCAGCAGCCTTTGACATAAGTGCTTTGTCAGTCTTACCGAGTATGCATCTGTTTATGTGTGTGCAAACAAGTCAAGGTCCCATTTGCTAGCGCCTAGAGGTTTGGATGAGTAGTACTAAAAAGCAGCAGAGCTCAATTCATCTCGGTAAGCAGGATGGCAAAAAAGGGGGGTATGTAGCGACACAAGACATCTCCTGCTCCATCAAACCCAGACATTGACATACGGCGGAGTCATCGAACTAATTGTTGTTTGAATTACCTGTTATGATCCAATGACAAATCTCCTCCTCTTCTGCCATTGGAGCAGAAAATGTAGCCTGGATTGGCATGATGTTAGCAAGTGTGTAAACCGCGCTTCAACAAGATGGATAAATGCAATTATTGGCTAGGCCAGGAGAGGGAAAATCCATTTAAAGCCTGAAACGCTAACCAGGGGCCGTGGTTAATTCATTTGGCCAATTTGTGGGTGATGTACGAGTGTCGTGGCACATTAGTCAAGGAGAGTGTGTGTGTGTGTGTGTGTGTGTATGTGTGTTTGTCTCAAGCAGGGGCTGTCTCCTTGTGACGACTCCCCGAAGCCCCTCCTTTTTCCCATCAACCCCCCTCCTCTTGTCATTTCAGTAGATAATACAAATGGGGCATGAGCTCTCAAATGACAAAAAGATGCACTGAGAGCAAAAGAGCAGGATTGCAGTTCAAATGAGCCGGGAAGAGTGCCACGCTCCGTAAGGCGGCTCAACGAACGTGGCCTAACACACCCCCAGAGTCTTCAATCACGACTAGTCAACCAACTAAATCGCTCGGGGTGTGTGGAAGAAGGTTGAGGAAGCAGTAGTGGGTCAGAAGCTTAGTCATGCTGATGTAGGTCCCTCACTGACCTAGTTTGACTTTCTGAACTTTCCACGGTTTGCAATTAAGTTACAATTACCCTGTAGTAACTGCTATTTACTCAAGGCACGCAAAGCTGAGGCCAGCGTGACAGGTGGCTCGCCATCACCTCTGCATGCCCATTTCCGCCCATCTCATTATCCTTCTGAAGGGCAAGACAGTATTGAGCAACCCTTTGAACAGAACTGTTGTCCTCCCCTTAAGGATAGCAAACAGAAAGTCCCTCCATCTGGGGACTTACTCCTTTTGTAACTTTACTTGGATAAACAAGGCTTCCTCTCCTGGCTTGCATGGTATTGATTTAGAGTGGATGCATATCCTCTACTCCATTAATGTAAAGTCTCGTTGGTGAGAAACCACTTGACGGTTACGCAAGATTAGTGGTATGCAAACACGGTGGTCACAGCCCGGGGAGCTCGATGAGGAAAAGGCATCGGTTTACAGAGCTCGGCCGCAGATTGAACCAAAGTCTTTTATCAACACTGTGAGCGGAGGGACGATTTTGAAAGCAGAAAGGTGCCCGGTTGCCCAAGAGTCTGTGCTTGGGTGGTTGAGGACATGAGGAAGGTTTTAGATCTGGTCACCTGACTGTGTGCTTCTCAGGCTGTGAGGTCAGGAAATCAGAGCCGGCAAGGAAGCAGCTGGCCCTGTGCCGTTCTCACAGCTGCTGTGCGGCCTTACACACTCGTATGCTCGGCTCGCTCGCCTCTGGGACCGGACTCCAGGAGTGCAACCGCACACTTGAGGAGAACCACTCATGTTGCTTTTTGTGGTCAGATCTTACTGATGCTACTTAAGTGTGTGCAAATTTTATGTTGACAGTCATTGGGTTGCTTCTGTCTTATTGCAGAACGGAGAACCAGAGACGCTTTGGGGGACGTGACTGCTGTTCCCTAAAGCTCTGTGGCTGTTTTATAAAACCTCATTTCAGTAGCATCCATGTTAGTAATTCCCGGCTTCCTCCCGACTGCTGAAGAGAAATTGTGATTAATCCCACTGAGTCCAAGGAATCCCTTCTTTTTAGACATACTGATTGAAATCTCAAAGTCCCCTTTTGCAGTATCTACCATGTCTTCACGCAAGGACAACTGCAGTCAGCGGCCTATTGACTGATAGTCAGGAAAGGAATTAAAACAAACAGCTTGGAAGTTTTGTGGGTGCTACATGGATCACTTTACAGCAGCGGACATGCCTCTAGACGCAACTGCTCCGGTTTGTAGGGAAGCTGCCAGTCTTCTCAGGGTCCAAGCAGAGGACAAGTATTTTAAACAGCTCTTCTATATGAACTAATTTGAGCTGGGATTAAAATAATTGGATTTTGTGACCGAGTTGTTGTCTTAAGCCATGACCCTGTGCCCCTGTCTTCTAGTAGCTAAGAAACAATAATTAAAACCCTAAGTCTGGAAGCACAAAGACGTAATTCTGCCTTTGCCTCGTTGTGTTTTATGAAATGGAAAATGTTAGTGTTACGTTATGGTGTGGCTTGTACCCCAATGGTTAAATGTAGATTTACTGCTCCAGTGTTGGGCCGAGGAGCTGCTCCCATCTGCGGCACGAAGTCTAGCCACCAAACAAGGAATACGACACCCTGGGGCCCGGCCAGAACATGCACCAATCAGACATACATTAACACCAAGCAACACAACAGGTGAGCAATCAGGCTCTGCTGCAAGCCAAGAATACAGGCTCCAAATATTTTTATTGACTTTCTTACAGCCTATGGCTCATACAGTGTCTGTGACTCTGACTGAGTTTAGAGTTTGTATTAATTCTGTCAAAAACAATTTTATGGGAATTGTTTGTTTATTGGCACAGAGGTGCGTCTCCTTCCCAAACGATGTCGCAAGCTGTAATTTATGTTGAGGGACTGATTGGGAGATTGCATAGTTTAACGCTCAGGGTGCTGTGGTCTGGGACTCTGGAAGAGGCGACCGCTAATTGTTGACAGAAGCCATGGGCAGAGGAAAAGAAAAGGGAGAGACAGACAGAAAGAAAGAGCGAGCGAGTGAGCGAGCGAAAGAATGAATGGGCTCTGGCAGCAAGGTTGTGGACCGAAGCTCGGTGTTTGGTTTTCAGGAAAGAGTGGATTCTTGGGATGTTCCCCAAAGACAAACGGCGGTGCTGAGCAAAGCCCATAAACCAAACACCCTCCCTCTTTTAAGAAAAGAACTCTCGTCAGTTCTCAATTGCGCTTGTTATGTGGTTTACCAAACCAAGTTGGTTGGAAATGCCTTGTCCGGTAGAGGAATCATATTTTTTCGTTAGTTTTTTTCTAACTGATAATAAGGGACTGCGTTTGCTCGTGCTGATTAGAATATTATTCATTTAAAACAGACCCGACTTTCCACTTCCCGTCTTCACGCCTTCTTGATCTCTGTCACAGATGCTCGACAGGAGGGCACATCTGCTTTCGCTAGCTTCTCGTGCAAATCCCGCTCTGCGGTGTTGTTGTGTTTTGCTATAATTTAGCAAATAACATCAGTAATGATTCAATTGGGCATAAAGTCATTGGGTGACGGCCTGTTTGCCATCTGTCTGATGGGATTACTGTTTCTATGTAATTAAAAGTGTGACCCCGTGGGGAGGATGGTGGAAGGCACGAGGCTGAGTGGTACACCCGCTAAAAGGAGGTGGAGGAGGAGGGGCAGCCTCAGTTCAGCACTAAAGATAGTAGGCGCAACAGAGCGCTGCAGAAGTGCCAAGCTCTTTACATGGATGTGCACATGTGTGTCAAACCCCTGGCTCGTTTAACTTCAATTTAGTTGGGTAGAGCAGACACCCAAAGTCTGAGTGATCCCTGTGTGCAGGCAGTGTGTCGGAGAGAGGTGGGGATGCGGGCTCCTGCGTTTACTCTGATTTCACCTGGGGTTTTGTTTGGACTCTTGAGCCTCAGTTTCTCTTGGATACTTTCCAGAGACTACAAGCCTGGCTTTTTTCAAGGCTCCCTCAGAACTAAAGTGAAAGGCCCTGGTCAGGCCTGGAATTGGATTTCAGATTTGATCTTGTTGTGCGTAGTAAACAGAACATTAAAGGCAAGAACATGGTACCTAATGAGTGGATGCATGTCTGGGTGTGTTTGAGTGATGCATCCCTGTCACTGCCAACAACGAATCAACAGCATGCTTGTTTATCTTTTTATTTGATATCTTTATACATATACATGTATACTATGTATAGTATAAAAGTATAGTATGGTGTATATAGTATAAAAGTAAAGTATATCTCTCCTCCGCTCCTATATTCTTACACACACAGGATGTGGGTCTGAAAAAGACATTAGAAAAGTAACCAGAAAAGACAGGATGGCGCGTCTCGATCATTCCGTCCGGCAGAAAAATAAAGTTTGGTGAAGAAAAATACTCAAACAAACAAAAATAAACTGGTCTAATTAGCATGGCAGGCTATGGCGCTGACTCGGTGTGGTTGACCGGGCATGACCGAGGTGGCACTGGCCATGGGCATAGGGCCAAACGTACAGGGAAATTACAGGGTGCCCAGGCAAGAAATAGAGTGTGTGCTGCCTCCCTCTCAAATTTCGCCATATCTCTAGCATAGCTACATATTTTAGCATGCAATAACCCTTGGCCTGTTTTCTGGACCTCTTTGTCTTCCCCCCCCCACTTCATTCTCTGTCTGCTTTTCTCATACGGCCTCTTTATTTCTGCCTTTTAGACCTTTTCTTAGTTTCTCCTCCCCTGCTATTCTGTCTTTCTCTCTCTTCCCAGTGTGCACTCTGATTACCTCTCCAAACTGGCAATAAGTTGATTGCTTTACAGAGATGATGTAAGCCCCTGCCCTAGGGTACATCAGGTTGGCTTTCTCCTGCTTTATCTTGTAAAGCCTAAATTAACAGCTGGTTTGGTTTGAGTTCTTCTGGATCTGACTAAAGGATTAGGCTTCGTTCTCATGTGAGTCAATCTGGTTTGATTTATTGCAGGTCTATCAAAAAAGATCAATGGAGGCCCTTTTGAAAGTAAATCCTTAATCGCTCTTTGCACTTACGTGTCATCATTGTGAGTTTTCTCTCCCTTTCTCTCTCCCTCGTTCTCATTCCCTGCCTGTCTTCCTCCGGCTCTCTTTTCTCCTCGACTTTTTTTCCGTCTCATCTCGGGAACACGGCGATCGGGAGTGTCAGTGGTATTTTGTTGTTATACGGCATGGATTTTTTTGCTCTCATTAGCCGTCCATCACCGCAGCTCAAATTGAAGCCCAGCTTTGCCGGCGCAGGCCCCGATGGCGGCTCGCTGCGTATTTTTATCGCAGCGCAAATCTACCTGTACGTGTCTACACATCCCAATGCCCGCAAAACCTAGGAATGAATACAAGTATGATCATTTTAAAACATCGGCCCTCATTTTTAATTTTTCTTACTGTCATTTTCAGCTATAGTAGTTAACAGAAGTTCCAGCATCATTTTACATGTTTGTTTGTTTTTTTTTTTTGTTTTTATTTGTAGGGAATTAAATACAAGTCCTGGAACAAAACACACTTACAGGTCTTAAAGGGATAGTTCACCCAAAAAATGAAAATTCTGTCATTAATTACTCACCCTCATGTTGTTCCAAACCTGTAAGACCTTCGTTCATCTTTGGAACACAAATTAAGATATTTTTGCTGAAATCTGAGAGCTTTCCATGTTGAAGACTGACACAAAAGAGAAGAAATTGTTGAATAAAGTCATTCTGTTAGCTTCATAAAATTAAGGTTGAACCACTGATGTCACATGGACTATTTTAATAATTTCCTTACTACCTTTTCTGGGTCTTGAATGTGTTAGTTGTGGTGTTGCTATCTATGCAGGGTCAGAAAGCGCTCAGATTTCAGCAAAAATATCTTAATTTGTGTTCTGAAGATAAATGAAAATCTTACAGGTTTGGAACGACATGAAGGTGATTAATTAATGACAGAATTTTAATTTTTGGGTGAACTATCCCTTTAAGAAACATTTTAAACTCCACACATTGCATTTTAGAATAGTGACGTTCATAGTCTGGCGTCTGGCTGGCACGAATTTACATAATGACAACAAGTGCAGCAGCAGCAGGAGCCCTTGGATGACCTGGAAAGTGAAACGGGATCTGCTTGTCTTTAATATTCCTCCCCTCTCATTCCCACTTTCTTTCACTTGTTCCTTCTCTCCTCCATTCTTTTAACAACAGGCCTATTATCCACACTCCTTTTTTTTCCCTCCCTCTCAAGGCCATGACTCTTAAAGAATCTGGTGCTGGAGCGGAGACCCTGGCATGGCTTGCCTGACGGGGAGCCACACACACACACACATTGACCCTCTACAACCGGTAACGGTGGTCAGACAGTATCTGTGTGTGCTTAAAGAAAAGCATCACGTATGCTGTTTTCCAAACAGTAAGGCGGTCAGGATTGGAGAGCAGTAGAAATGATAGTGTTATACAACCTAGTGAGTGATTGAGAATTCAAGGTCCAGAGTAAATGTGTCTTTTTCTTTTCCTCATTCAGTGGTCCTGTACCAAATGGTACACTTATGATCTCAAGGATCTGCATCTAAAAGTCCTTAAAACTGTAGGGTGGCCTACAGTGATTTTAGGTTTGAGAAAGATCGTTTTAGTTAATGAGTTCATTCATTTAGTTGATTTCAATGAACCTGTTGTTTATTTGAGTGATCACTCAAATGTTCACACAAGTCCCTGCATCATTTGATGTGTATTTTATGATAGGGAAATAAACATTTAGTTAAAAACAACGGACTACAGATGTTTTCAAATAAATTAATTTACAAAAATAAAGGCGATACACTGATTTGTTCGCACAACCACTCAAGTGTTCACAGAAGTCTCTGCAACATGGTTTTGGTAGTGAAATTAAGTTCGATACAGCTCATTATAGATGTCGTTTTCAAATACATTAAAGGGCTCTATGCTTACTTTTCTTTTTAAGAGCAATTGTGTACCTAACCTTAAAAAAAAAAAAAATAGGAGCACAGTCAAAATTTTAGGAGTACCTCCTAATCAATAATCAAAAAATGTGATCTTTTTTTTTTTTTGTTTGTTTAATTTTTAAAATTTCTATTTATTTTTTTCCAATAAGAATAAGTTGGTAATCAAATGAAATCAGTATTAACCAAATTAATTTGTACTACAAAGGTGGCATAGAAGAACACAAAAGTGGCTTTTAGGTCTATTTTCATGTTTAATATGGGTCAGAGGTGGTATGAGTGCGATCAATTCATAAATTCATGTTAAATTTGAGTTTTGAATGTTGAGTTTTAAATATAAAATTTTGAATACAGAAATATTAATTTAAATAACTGAAAATATACTTTAAAAATGAAACTAAATCTGCCAGTAGGTGGGGGCAAGTCACTAATTTAATTACTGAATCATTCATTCATTTGATTCGTTCAGGAATAAAGCAAGTGACTCTCTGTATGAATGGAAAATTGAATCATTGACTCACTAGATTCGTTTAAAAACGCATGTTCATTTGTAAATGAAACACAGCTGTGTTTGAATGGAGGTGCGCAGATGCTCATTTTTGACTTGTTTCAGACTATTTTTGACGACAAAATAGAGCAAAATCATGCAATAGTGTTATAGTCAGATAATGTAAGTCACTTAATATTAACTTCTTGTTTATGCAACTGTTGTATTAAATCAATATCTCATTTACAAACTCCCTTAAAAATCATTAAAACTTGTCACTCATCTTAGTTCATCGTAATCTCTCAAAGTTCCATTATAATCAACGAAGCTCTCTACACTGCACAATCAATCTCTTATTTACACTCTCTTTACACTTTGTTTATGAAAGGATTCGTGAGAATTCTTTGATTCATTGCTCAATGTTGCAAAAACACGTAATAACCTTTGAAGCTCCCCTCATCACAAGCACAAATATGCTGATCGGGTCAGTCGCACATGGTGCTTCTAAATATTTTTTCATAGTCGCACACAGTAGTTTTCAGCCACAAATGCATTCATTTTTTTGTTTTGTTTTTTTCTTCAGACTATTCCTGCAGCATTTCTTCTGTTTTCAGTATGGTCCCCCGCTCATTCTTTACAGACACAAATATTGTGTATTGTGGCGTGTGTGATTCTGCATGTGTGTGTGGTGCAGAGAAAAGCTCAGGCAGATCGATGTCAAGTTCAGGTGTGTCCTCCTCCCTGGCTGGCAGAGCAGGGCCGAGGGGCCGAGCAGGCAGGAGGGAGGGAGGGAATTGACAGGGTACGTGGGAAGGAAGGGCTCGCTGTCAGCCAGACAGACCTCTTAATCCTATAGCCCTGGGGAAAGGGTGTGTGTTCGTGCACGTGTAGACCTATATTTGTGCGTGTGTGTGCAAAATCTTCAAGCAGGGGTTAGTTGGTTTTAACACACCTCAGCTGAGCCTATTGTATCCATACATGTGGGTCTTGTGCCTGTCTTTGTGTTGGTTTGTGAAGGACAGCATTTTATACGGCCGGTGTTTGCTGTAAGTCAGACGTCTTATTGTATATTTATGTGAGTATGACACAATGTGTGTGAGGGAGGTGGAGTAGTGAATCTGTCAGTGAGGTATCATACACATTTAGCGCCCACAAGCCTTAGCCTTTTCTTTCGGCACGCCTTCATTGTTTTCAGCACTTCACTGTAAAAAAACCCAGAATGGGGTGATTGCATCACCTCAGAGTTCGTTAAAGTAAAGCACACTATTTAGCCACATTCCATACAAGCCTGCTGTCTCTAGCTTGCATTCCCACCCTCCCTCTCTCTCTCTCCCTCTCTTTTTGGCATAGACTTTTGCATATATCACGGGCTGCCAGGCTAAGAGCCTGGGACTTCCCCACGCCACACTCCAAGCCTTTGATCCCTTGCTTTGGAGGTAACATCAAAAGGAGAGGCATAGAAAGGCAGCTACTACTGTGAAGTTCAATGTTCAACTTGATGGCTTGGCTGAGGGCTTTTTTTTCTGTACTGCTTCCCCCAGCTGACAAAAACACACAGTTTGTAGCCAAGGCTTTTTTTCCAGCGCATGTTAACCTTTATAGAGCACATCTGTAAAAAAAACAAAAACCACTCCCAAAAACCATATAAATCTGCATGTCCGTGTCTTGCAGCCTTGCATGAAGGAGGCTTTGGAAATGGAGCCGGAGCATTGTTAACGCAGCGTTGCAATGAGTTGCATCAAGTAAACGAGTAGATTGGAGAGCGGATACGAGGCAGAGAAGCCGGGCTTCATGCAAGTTCAGGTGCGCGCGTCATCATCAACTGTCAGAGTCTGTTATAGGCTGAAACAAAGCTTTGTGGGTTGGTTTTCAGTGTGCTATTATGATGAAACAAATGCTTATCTGAATGATGTTGTAATTGAATCACTGCTGTTTTTTGCTGTCACACTAGAACTTCACCTCTTTCATACGCATGCAAACACAGGACAACAAAAACTCAAACTCATCCAATTGTCCATTATAGTGTCCAAAACTCTTTTGCATGCTCGAAGTCTGGTGTGACCAAGGATTAAGATATTTCCATGTTGGGACATTTCCATTAAAAGTTGTGTTCTGGTCTGTTGGTATTGGCTACTTACCAAGGCTTCCTTGATCAGCCAGCTTAACCACAAATGCTGTAATTATTTGTTTTTTCTTTAAAGGAGGCATATTATGCACCGTTTTACAATATGTAATATATGCCTCCTGTGTTCCCCGACTGTGTCTGTGAAGTTTCAGCTTTTTTGCTCATTTCAGCTCATTTCATTCTTTCAGCTCATTTTGAAAACTGAATTTTGAAAATGCCTAATTTGATTAAAAACAGAACCACGCTGTTTTCGTGTATGCGTCTTTAAATGCAAATGAGCTGCTGCTCCCCGCCCCCTTTTCCAGAATAGGACAGTGCCTTTACAGCTCATACCTCAGATACACTGCTAAAAAAAACGGCTGTCACACGGCATGTGAGTACTAAACAAAGTTCTCTTTCATGTCTAATTGCGCTTAAACGGTCAGATACACTCAAGTTTGTTAAAAACACGCGTGAGTTACAGCTGGGAAAGAAATCGCCTGTTTATATTAGTTCTGTGTGGCAAAAACATAATATAGAGTAAATAAATCAATAAATCCACTGCTCTCTTGTCTCTTCTGAGGCTGGGACGCTAAATAATGTTCTGCGTTTGTCTGTGCAGCCAATGACAGAACTGTTAGCATGCTATGTTTGAATTTTCGGCATGGCGTTAGAACTAGTACACCACTGTTGCTTGTTAAAACACAATGGCGGCAGCATGGGTGAAAACGTTCAGATTAAGGGGCGGTAGTATTATAATAAGATCCCTTGTCTACGTCACAGGGGAGCGAAATCTGACATGCTCATTTTTTCACATGCTTGCAGAGAAAGGCTTATCAAAACAAAGTTACTGGGATGTCCTTTTTTATATTTTTTTGGGTTGGTAGATGCACCAGGGACCCAATTATAGCACTTAAACATGGAAAAAGTCAGATTTTTATACATGTCATCTTTAAATTGGCATAAACCAGCCTGGATCAGATAAGGCCTGTCATTTGACTGAATGCGCATAAAGATGTGTTCTTGCATCAGGGAAAGTTGCATGAGCTTGACAGTATAGCACAGGTGCATCTTATGCATCTTATGAATAGACCTCTTAGTGTGTTCAGACTTTCACATGTATGGCATGTGTTACTGTTTAGCAACAAGCTTTAGTTTTCACACTCATCATGCATTAGTCCCAGCTGTGTCCAGCTACACATGTACCTCTATTCAGCACACATGCACATGCAGACAGACAAAAACAGAACATGCAGTTCATCTGTGCAGAACTGAATCAATCATTAACGAGAACGCAAGACGTTTACCTGAAAAGATTCTGCTGGAGCTTTTTGGATTTATATAGAGCTTATACACAGCTTATTTTTGTCCTAGTGCCCTGTCACCCCTCTGTTTATGGGTCGAGAAGACAGCTCTGTGGTTTGCCCAAGAGAGACACTGAGCCGGAGAGAGTTGCTTAAAGAGTGCATTAAAGATTCAGCAGTAATTGCTACGTGTGATGGTGGTGTCTGTTGCTGCTGTTTGTGGATGGATGTCTGTGGTAATTAACAGAGAGGTGGAGGAAGGGTTACGTGTGTTCATAAAACTACTAAAATCATTACTACGGTTTATTTGGAGGTGAAGGGTGGTCTTCATGGGGTGCAGAGGAGAAGATAAGGGTCACAACGTCACCCACAGTGCTTTGCCTGTGGCTCCCAACGCATGACCTTCCCTGGGTCCTATTGTCATCTGTGCCTCCTCCTTTTTAATGAGCTCTATTAACCAGTCCCTTATTTATTTATTTATTGGAGAGCAAAAGAACGGCCTTGTCCCTGAAGGTAGTTGTGTTTTCATGGACAGGTCGTTAGCATTGTTACTCCTTATGTCAGTAACCCTCAGTCGATTGCCATTTGTTATCAAATAGAGCAAAAATTACCCAGTGGATACATGACTAAGCAACAAAGGGTACAGTAAAACATTTAGATTTGAGTACTTGAGAGTGAGAAACCAGCATGTAGTATTTGTGCTACATTGAGCGCGTTTGATGTTCCCTGAGTATGGTTAGGCTTTATGTTGTGGGGTGAAATCAGAAGGGTGTCCTGCGTTGATGCTTCTGACCTGCAACCATTTTGAATTTTGAGGCAGATAATGGTGCTCAGATACACTCAGGGGCCAGACCTTATGAATATGGAGTTTGGACCGCTTCAAGGTTTATTTATGTGTGTGTGTGTAGGTTGAAACCCGTTTGAAGGTTGTTGTTGCTGCAGGAGGTGAAAGTAGTCTTTATTTTGAACTTGAGAGTGTGCACTAGTGTGGTAATTACCTCCTCATGGTGGCCAGGGGTGACCCCTATCTGTACAGTAAAGCTTATCCACAGCTGAGAGAGTGTGTGTGTGTTTAAACGTGAGCTCCAAAGTCCAAACTCCATGCCAACCCAGTGTTAACTCTACAGGACCTATGAGCAGGCACACCTAGCGCTAAGCCCTGCGCCCAGGCTGAAGATCACGTAGCTGGTAAGTAGGTCAGTGTATGAGATTCCACAGGGGAGGAATGAGACCTCTCTTGGTGTTGAAACACTGCAGGCTGTGTAAGTGTGCAGCTCTTGGGTGTGTTGCTAGGCCTTAGCTGCCTGTATGTCTCATTATGGGCCCTGCTGGAGGAGACACCAGCCACGAAGGCTAGAGCCTGCAGGGCTATTTATAGAGCGCTCTTAAGGGGCCCATAATCACCCAGAAAAGAGAGAGAACAAGAGGAAGAAAGAGTAGAAGCAGGGGGGCATGCTTTTTGGGGAATAATCCTAAAAATTATATTTCAAGAGTCTTGTTAAAAGAATGGTACCCAACCATATAAAATGACCATTTTAAGACCAAACATAAGGTTTTTTAAGTTTACATCAAACCCTCCATGTTTCAGAACTTGTTCTTGCTCATTAGAAATAATAATGGATCAAGTCTATGTAGTATTCCTCTGGTGTGCAATCACCAAATGCTGTGTCACCCGACATAGGAGACTTTATTAGGAGGCCTGTCACTCTGTCCAACTGTCTCCAGGAGAGACGGTTTGTTTGTTTTAATGCCTGCTCAAGCATGGAGGACGGCTGCTCTTAAAGAGCTAGTCTGGCTTTGCCAGAACTACTTTATGGCTTTACTTCTTGGTAGTATGTGCACACTAACACAGTGCCTAACACAGCTCTTCAGGTGATTCAGCTGCTGTTTGACTAATACACGAGCCAACACCTGCTATGTAAACAGAGTGCAAGTGTGGCCACATGTGTCTGGTGCTACTGTGTTTGAGGTGCTGGATCAGATATTTGGGAATTGGGAATGGTTTAGCTTTAAGTGGAAGAGATATGTGTGTTCTTGCATTACTGTAGCACTTGTAAACTTAAAGGGATAAAATCTCACCCTCACCTTACTCTTACTCGCCCTCATGTTGTTCCAAACGAGTATGTATCTTTTTGTTCTGTGAATCACAAAAGAACATTGATGTCCAAAACACGGATTTCCATTAACTTTCTATGTTCGGACCAAAAATAAATAACAATAAAAATTATTATTTTGAATGTTTTTATTCAGGTAGCTAACTATAAACATGTTTATATCAATTTTGGGTTTAAACTGTGGTTCTGCATCCATTATAGCACCCCTTGTGGCAGTGCTGAGAATGCAATGCAGTTTTACGGTATTTTGGAGCAATGCATGAAATCAAACTTGCTTAGCTTGAAGCGTCCATGTTTATATACTTTTGTAGAGTATGTTTTAGGCCCAAGTTTCAAAAGATGCCTGCTTCGTCAGCTGTTTGGAGGATCAGTTATAGAGGCAATGTGAAAGAAAAATGTCAGTGGGAGTTTATTATGAAGAAGGCCAAGGTGAGAGGTGAGGGGATGGAGGAGATCAGGCTGGGGTCTCTGGCTCTGTGCTGTCAGAGTGCTGAGAACCCCCCAGCGGTTCCAGCTTTGGAGTAAATACGGGCCCCGCGGACCCTCTCCCGCCCCGGGGCACACAAACCCCAGGCCTGCCCACATTCCAGCTTTATTTTCCTGGTTGCAGAATGCCTCAGGCAATCTGAGCTGGTGGGGTGTTCTTTTCTCTTTTTTTCCTTTATTTACTCATAAAATGTGTATTAGAAGAACTAAGCAAGTGTGAAGAGCCTTCGTGTAGACTAACTTTCAGTTTCATCTAGTGTTGAGCTACTCCTCCTCCTCTTCCACCCCCTCCACCCCTAGCCCCCACCTCCAGCATGCTTCCATCCATCCGAAATGAAGGCTATTTGAATGTTTCAAGCAAACATACAAAGAGACAGACACACACACACCCAAACACATGCTTTCTCTCTCTTTCCTCGCTCTCTCTACCTCTCTAGAGATGGGAGTCTCACAGATGGGCAGATCCCTTCTCTTTGGATCAGTGAATTTCAAAGAGCCTGTCTGGATCATTATTATGTCCTTTCCCCAAAAATTTCTCCTCTTGAGAGAGTGAGTGTATTAAGTGCGTGTCTGTATGTATCCATGCTTGCCTGTTCCTCAGCACCTGTGAACAAAACAATGGGCTTTTTATTGTTGCTTGTTCAGTGGGAGTGGTATTTATTATAATTCTTATGCAAACTTGTGTGGTTCTCTATATGAACCCAGTAACAAGCACTCTCAAACATACTCTTTTTAGATTTTAATTAGTGTTGCCGCTTTTATTTACAGAGACAGGAAATAGCAAGAAGATGGTGGGAGGTGTGACCAGGAGATTACCTGAATTGCACTTGAACTTGGGTCACCGCACTGTGCAACATTTTAGAGCATGCACATTACCCACCAGGCCACATCTGATTAGTCAGTTTCAGTTTTCTTAGTTTAAATAATGTTAGGTTAACATTTGTAGGCATGTGTCATGTATGTTAGTATCTGCATATGTTCTTGACCCCTGTGCACAGATGGTCTGGGATCTTCTGGGCCTGATTGAGCATCCGAATGCTTGCCAGACCCCCTTCCACTCTGGAATGGTGGCTGGGAATGCTTTCTGGTGCATTGGTTCGTCCCACGCTGGACAGCTGAAAATAGATCCACATATATCCTGAGCCTCTTTGGCAAAGTAGGCATCTGATTTGTCTGATTGTGGATAAGCCCTTGCTCTAAATCCAAAAACAAATCGAACATGCAATTTACATGGCTTAAATTTGGTTATCACATTCAGTTTTGTTTGCTTTAGTTTACTTACTGTTGCAAATGCTTCCATAATCCAGATGACTTTAGCTGTAGGCCTAACATTGTAAAGTGGATTTCTGTTTTGGAATGGTTTTCCGTGAAAGGGTTTCTGCAAAGGTCATATTGCAAAATTCAGCTCCAGATACATTTTAGGTAAAAGATTTTGCCAGAAAACCTGATTAAGCAACTCGTAGTCTCTGGTGCCTACTCTCTCTCTCTGTCTTTCTGACTCCCTCTCTCTTTCTTTTTCCCGGAAGTCTCCAGGCAATAGAGGGACAGAGGGAGAGTTCATCCCTTTGGGAGGATTTAGAGGGCTCCCTTGTCTTTCACTTCATCAGAGACAATTGAGTCATTCATTCCTATTGTAGCTACGCTGAGGCAAGGCAGGAGAAGGCGAGGCAAGGCTTGAGGGTTTGCTGAAGGGTGGGGGAGGCGAAGGGGAGCCCCTGCTGTTGGGGCCCCAGGACAGAGTAAGCACTCTGGGTACTTCTGGAGGCTGAGGGGGGAGGGTACTGAGTTCTCCAGAGCTCCAGAGCAATTTGTCACATCAGAATAGCACTTGAGTTACGTGGAAGGGGGCCTCCTAGCTGGAGAGTTTTTAGTAGGCAGAGAAGAGGCAGGGGGAGGTCAGAGGTCATGGCCTTCTCAAACCCAAGTGGTGCATCCGTCAGTGGGCTGGGGGTGGTGTAGGGGGCTGGGCCATGAGGGAACACTGCTGGGACTTTGGCACTGGTCTGGGCTCAGCTTTCCTTGGCATGCTTGTAAAACCTGCAGGAGGGATTAGACCAAGGGAAAGGTCTGAAGTGGATACGCCTGTCAGAGTATGGGCGCTGAGCTTTCAGCACCCACACTGGCAAGGTGTCACCTTTCACCCCGTCCAAACTAAACGGCATAGTGTCGGAGCACAGGACATTACCTGGTCCTATCTACCAGGATATTACCTAGTCCTGCATGAACACACATTTCAAATTTGGCTGTCCTGTGCTGTCAACAGTAGGTTTCAGTATCCCAGCAATTGTTTGACTAGTTGGAGGTGGGTATGTTCAAGTTGAGGCTAAGGAAGGAGTCCTAAAGTCCCTCCAGGCTGGACCACAGGACCAGCACCCTGCTGTGAATCCACCTCTAATTAGGTCTGATTCAGTGCTATTCTTGAAGACACATGAACAATCTTAAAACTACTACAGTTTCACTTCATGGGTACTTAAATGGCGAGCCGCAGAATCAGGCATTTTTTCTTTTTCTGTCTTTGGCATAGTGAAGCTTGGAATGTCCTCATAAGAAGAGTAAAATCTCGAAGGAGGCCTGGCAAGGTCAAACAAACTCCACCGATAGGCTGTAAGAACGGAAGGCGTGAAGCTGTTTGATTGGATAGAGGAAGACAGAGAGTAGGAGCTGAAAGGTTGACCCTGATTGGTCAGATCTGGTCAGGCTTGGGAATGGATTTGATTCTGATTTGTGGTTCACTTGGGCCAAGTTTTTTCAGTTGATTTGGAGCCCAGTGGTTGATGTCCTGGCAGCGTCGGAGGCCAAGTTACAAGGCCGACTGACTTGTCAGAAGTTTCCTTTGGGGATCTGATGAAGTATAGCACAGCATGCATTAGGCCTAAAAAAGAGCAGCATTTTTTTTTATGTAGAGTGTACTCTAAATTCATTTTTCATGTTATGGGCCCAAGCCTGCATCCAAAATCACACCAAGGTTAAGAAATTGAGCCCCAGCTGCTGTGTCTACCCCACCTTTCTTTCTGTCTTTCTGTCCACCATTTCTCTGTCCATTTCTTTGTTTCTTTCCTTCTTTGTGTTGGAAAATGTTGCCTGATTAAATATTTTGCCATCAGCCAAGCCCACATGCAAATCCACTCAACTCTCTTATTTAGTAACATATATAGTTTGAATGCTTATTTGAATTTATTTTGTCATTGAACAAAGCAGTGGTTTCCGGTGGTCAATTTTTACCTCAGTGTATGTTGCTATTCAGGTTTCCCATAATAACAGCAGTCAGGGCCTAGTTAACCCTTGACCTGTGTAATTCAGCTAATACACCGGCCGCACTTCAAGTGTTAGGAATGTGCGGACCCTCACACTTCTCCTGATGAGACACCCATGACTTAGATAGCTGTAGAACTTTAAGTCCAAGTCACATGTTCACAGCCGGTTGCATCTAAGCTTCCATGGAAACGGGTTAAAAGTTCAGGGGTCAAGTTCACTTGCTGTGGGCTAATGGACTAGAGACATTAGGCATACCGGTTTTGGGACAGTAACAGCAGGTTTGTAATGGGACCCAGCATGTGATCTCAGCAAGTTAGAGGTCACTCAGGCACACTGGGTACATGTAAACGGGTGGTCTGTGAAGCAGATCTTGGAGTCCATAGGTGAGAACAGACATATGACCTCAGAGACTGTGTCCATCAACAGAAGAGGCAGAAGAAAGATGGAATGATATGCTGACTTCCTGTCACGGAGTCAACTGAATAGGTAGCTCATGCTTTTACCCACGGTTTAGCCATTACAACTCTTGAAAAGGATTGTAACATCTTACATTAATGTAAGAATGTGTGTAGATGTGGTCTTGGTGGACTGGATCTGCTACACTGCTGCGAAACAAGTAAACTTGCTTCTGCGAAATGATCAGATCATAAATAAAGAAAATTTGCTGCTGCTGCTAGAGAGAGGAAGATCCACTATAGAAGATCTAGACAGGTGGTGCTGGGGAGGCGGGGGGTTAATACGAGGACACGCGTAGCACACAGACATGGCATTCATTGAATATGTTGTGGTTATATAGTTAGTATGTAAATCTGATTGGCTGGAAACATTGAATTGAATTAACCAATTAGAGCGCATGTATGAATGCAGTATATTTTGGGCACATGCCAGTTATACACCATATGTTCAAAATATGTTTTCTCCTATATTGAGCTTTTAAAAATTACTTGATTTTACAGTTTGAGTTAGGAGTTTGAAAATGTCATGGAGCTCTTCATGGTCATTATGGTGATTGTTTTCATCTGTTGGCTTTAAGAGCGATGTAAGGGTTCACGAAAGGGCTGTTTGCGTGTGTACACTTCTGATAAAGTGCAGGTCAATCATTCATGGGGACAGTCGCTGCAGTGACTCAATGCCACACCCTTATTATGTGTACTGGGAAAAATGCTAAAGTCCACTTGGAATTCCAGAGACCAATAAAACATTTGTGCATGATTAATACAGGAAGAAGAATGAACATAATCACCTGGATGCATTTGAGTGTGTGGTTCAAAAAGTGCTGTTTTTCTGAACGACAAGCATAAGGTATAAATTAATCTTAACCCCAGTAGTTCCACCTCATGCATCATTCGACCTTGGATCTTTTTGACATGATTTTTTTTTTTTTTGTTTACTTTTGATTTCTATGTCACACATTTTTTTTTTTAGATATTTTAGCTCTTATGTTGTGTTTCCCTTTGTTTTCTGCATTGTTAACATGTTTTCTTTTGTTTTTCTCCATTTTTTTCTTTCTGCCATCCAGTATCTACAGATGAAATGGCCCCTGCTAGATGTTCAAGCAGGAAGTCTTCAGAGTAGACAAGCACTTAAAGATGCCAGGTCACCTTCTCCAGCACACATCGTTGTAAGTAACACCCATGCGTCACTGCATTTACAAAGCTCTTTGTTCTGAAAAACAAACTACTTCGGGTATCCTGTATTATTGGGTACTTTGGGACCTTACACTCCTCTCCTAATCCACAGTGGTCTAGTGACCTACAAAAACTGTCGACCAGATTGAGTTGGACTATTATACATCACATGGGTGTTTGTTTTGTAATGCGCTGGTCTGTAATATGGCTTCTTCGTGGAAACAAGCGGGTGAGATTTCAGTGTAGCTTAACAGAGGGCAAGACTGTCTTTTTACAGTGGAGACGGATAATTAACGCCCATGCTAAGCTTGGTTCAGGCAATGAGTGTCTGGAGCAGAGATGCTATGTTTATTTTGCAGTTTGGGTCCGTGAGTGCTGTTATCCATGTGTTTAACTCTATATTTACCACTCTTTTCAAATGTGCAGACGATAAGGGCTTCAAGGTTAGCCACACGGCTGGGAGAAAATAATGTTACAGTGTTAAAACATCACGTTATTGATTCCTTTCCTTGGACAATAGACCAAATTTGATTTTGGTCTGTCCATTGTGGTGCAGGAGTTTGGGGCCTTCATTGCGTTTCCATAGTTACTGGAAGCAACAGAGTGCCTCCAAGGTCGTGTTTAGGAATACAAGAGAATAATCCATTGAATCCAGGTTAATATTTTGTCAGAGAGATAAACACATTTTGAACATACTGGACTGAATTTTATTAGTTGTTCTTACTTTAAATAGGTGTGGATTGCTTGGTTGGTTGTGTACCAGGTTGTGGTAAAATGATTCTCAGTTACCTTTAAAAAGTCTGCATGAAATTATAATGGGAGGTTTTTTTTTTTTTTTTTAGTGTGTGCCTTTAGACCATGCATGTGAGTTTGTACTCTTAAAAGTTGACAAAATTAGCACATTTATAATGTCTTTCTCTTCTGGACCAATAGTAGAAAATCGTTTGGCTGTGATGATGACTGAAAACTTTTGGCTATTAAATGTTTTGTATTTTTATGTTTTTTTTTTTTTCACTTGTCTAATGCGATTTTAGATAGACTACCCTTTAAAAGTTTGAGACTGGCAAGATATTTAAAGGTTGATTCAGAAATACAATAAATACAGTACTGTTGTGAAATATTACAATTTAAAATAATAATAAAATAATTAATGTATTTTATTTATGTGATGACAGCTTTGAATGGTTGTTTGTGTGTGTGTGTGTGTGTGTGTGTATACATATGCCACTACAGTTGTAAGTATTATTATGAAGTATTAAATAATTCCTGGTGAATGAAGTGGCAGCTCTTTAACTGCTTCTACTGAACTGGTAGTAAACTATTTTTGCATTTAAACGTAGGGTAGCCATCGCATGTGCTTTTTTAAGAGGAAAAAAAAGATTGTCCTCCCTCTCTGAATCATTAAATGTGTGGGAGGTAGTTAAGAACAGGCTCAGGTAAATACTGCACTTGAGTTTTATCCCTCTGACTCATGAGGCTGTAAATGCTTATCAGCACAGAGCAGTTTTCTCTATTGCCTTTTAAAACAGCCCTAAAGACCTACACCGAGAGAGCAAGCTATTTTGCTCTATATGGTATTTACGGTCGTTTATGTATTTAGTTCATTCGTACAATTCGTATCTGTTTAATCAAGACCTAACATGCTATTTTGCATTATTTCTTCATCCTTCCATCTTTCCCTCTCTCTCGCTCTCCCATTCGTGATCTTTCTCTCTTGTGCTGACGTGTGTTTGATTTGATGTTTCCTTGGTTTGCATCATGCCGTTGGTGAATCTATCTGGAGACAGTTGGTATTGTCAGGGATAGATAACTGTGGAATGCCCTGAGCTGTATTTTTTTTTTTTTTTGTTTTTGGACTCAAGTTGGTCTATATGCTGCTGTACGTGAAGGCCTTATCAATAAATTGTACCGTAAACAGTAGTTTCTCTTCTCTGTCGAATTGGAAGAACACCTGCCCACCTTGACCCATGGCTCTGAAGACGCCTGTCTGTCGTGGACTGATAAGAGCGCGCCGATGGCCGCCAGATAAGGAACATAAGCCGAAGTTCAAGTGACCCAGCAATCACCAATAAGAGAGATACAAATGCACAGGTGGACAGCAGGAGAGAGGAGGTGATACCGTAAAAGGGCAGCGTGACAATGAGGTAGATGAAGGGAGACTGATGAACGAGACGCAGAGAGAGACACAAATAAGTCTATAAATTTTATGTGCTCTAAAAGAGAAGTAGCACACACAAGGCAGATACTTGATATAAGTTCACACAGCAGCAGAATGCAGTTGTCAGTCCAATTTTAGAGTGCTAAATGTGGTTATTTTCGTACACTGTTCTGTTATAAACAGCGTTTTATAACTAAACTGACTCTTTAAAATTTTTATGGCTATCATGAGAATAAAAAAAGGGCTTGACATAGATTTGTTCATATATAAAGTATTCATATGAATAGCACTGTGCATGAATGCCTGTTCCGGCCTCAGAGTAAAAAACAAAGCGGGAAACCTTTTAAAATATTTAAAAAAAAATAAAAAATTAAATGTATTATATTTAGGGGTGCCGTGATATACCGGTATTGATGATAATCGTGATATTTAAATAATGAAATATCGTTAGCGTGTCAATTGGGGTATCGCAATATATCGGTATTGACTATATTTAAGAATGAATAGTACACATATGATCATTTGACATCCATACTCAGGGTTGCCAGGTTTTCACAGCAAGACCCACCCAATTGTTACTCAAAACTAGTCCAATTGCGTTTTGAAGGAGGTCCCTGATTAAAAACTCGCATTCCGAGTGGTAAAATACACTTTTTTGGCAGGGTTCCCCTGGTAAAATTCCATTCCAGGGGATAAATATCACATTATTGGGGTCACGTCAACCCACAGTAAGAGTGTTAGATTCCGCCTGAAAGTAGCAGACCTGGCAACACTGTTCATACTCGACACTGGAGGGCACTCTTGTGCAGAAAGTCCACAGACTCATAGGAGTAATAAAACAATTGACTTCCCAGAAAATACCTTATATGGACAAAATAATCCAGCTGTTGCTGTAGCTGAATAAAATATGGACAGAAACCGTTTAAGTAATGAAATGTGATGAGAATTAGCACACTATTGCAACAGTATATGGTTTATCTGTGTTCTTCAAGCCATCTCAGGTATTTTCACATGGATAATGTATATGTATATCGCAATGCTAAATGACATAGCCTTTATCACTGTATAGAGGGTTTGCACTTACGTTTACGATTTGGTCAGTTACCCGGATGCGTGGCCATTTCGGTGCTACTCGGATGTAAACAACAGTTTGATTGCACTGTTAATGTACTACTGAATACGTTGTTCTGCTAATTTATGCTGTCTAAACCACAGAAAATGTGTGTAAGCTGCTAAATCATATAGAGAAGGACTTAGTAATCAGGAAAGGGGCGCAATATTTTGACAGGTAAAGCGTAGTTTAGTATATGTCTGCTTAATTCTTTTGAGAGAGGTATTTTTTCGATTTTTACACAAAATAGAATGGGTTTCATTCATACTGGACGCCAGAGAGCGCCCTCGTGCAAAAAAACCCACAAATGCGTCAAAGTAGCAGCACTAATGACGTTTCGTTCCAGTTTCTCTAATATGGATAAAAGCATCGTTATTGCTGTAACTGATTAAAAACAAGATATAACGTTAAACGGAATGACAAAATGTAAGGACAATAAACACTCGTCTGCAATAATATATGGTTTATCTGTGTTCTTCAAGCCATCTCGTGTATTTTCATAAGCCATTGCTTATCGATTTAACTGTTACATAGAATACGAGTATAGAATTTATCGTCTGCCTCATTCTGTGATAAGAAGCCACATCAGATCACATAAGGAAGTTATTTCAAACACTCGACTGATGTTGTGAATTAAAAACAAGTTATAATGTTTTTTATAACTTTTGTTTTTACAACTCTTTTGTTTTACAACAGGTTTAAAAAGGCTCATCATTGCATGTCATTATAATGGAAGATGCTCTGCGTGTGTTGCTTTTTCAAATATAAGCGGGGAAGTGTTTCCTCATTTCAGCACGTGAAATCGCGGGCACACATACAGCAAATTCCAAAAGAAATAAAACAAGGAAGTTATTTTAATGCAAAACCGAAAAACCGCAATTCACAAGCGCGTATTGAACCGTGGATGTCGTACCGAACGGTTTGATATTATATTGAGTATTGTGACATCCCTAGTTCAGTGGCATTGTTTACATTCAGTGCCACCAATATGGTGGATTGTTGACTCTTGAAAACACTATAGAATACTATCAAATAAAGTTCATAGAAGAAAGTTACTTTACTTGATCGACTCTACAACGCAAGTTGAGAGTAAAATATGTTGTAATTATCATAAGCTGACCCTGGGAAACTAAAAACGGTTAGCATTTTAGTCTTTTCTGTGTAGTGTTTTTTTTAATTACTCTGAGGTAGAGTTTAACCACTAGTACTTTTGTCAGTAATACACAGTAACTGTGTGACCGTAGTTATAGAAACAGTTCACACACAATCTTTTTTTGTTACAGTCACATGGCCATAGAGGTGCTACTCCACTCTATGAATAGAGTACAGGAAGTGACCCTCTCGTCTCTGTCCACGCCCATAGAAGGCAGTGCCAGGATGTTTAAAGCACTCAAGAGCTCCGCAGGCTTTTCAAAGCCTGTTAGTCCCACACAGTCAGTGTGCATTTACTACCTGTTCACAAGTCATAAAGAACACATCACTGCAAAGTACCGCAAGCCGTTTGTCCCACTGCCATCTCCACTAACTTTTAATGTGATTTGTAAAGCCCATTCTTTATATAGACTGTAATATAGACATGACAATTCAGACAGGTAGACTGCAAAACACATGCGCTGCGTATTTGGCATTGGACAGAGCCTGAACTCAAGGACGGTATGAGCGGGGATCATGCGATTGCAATTCCAGTGGGAAGGAGCTGGAAACAACGGAACGATAGATTTCACCACATCTGTGACACATTGGCCATTCGTTCCGGGATCGGTTTCCTGTTCTCGTACTCTTTCTCAACTTGTATGCACAGCTGTCCGTCAGTGTTTCCCTATGTAGTGCTTCTTGATGTACTAGACTGGTATAGCCAGATGTTTGACTCACAGCATTAAGTCTAGTCCTTTGCAGGTTTTTATTATGGTCAAGAACTGTCTACTTAGACAGGAAATGACAGTTTGATTAATATGTTGTCGTGAAATCTTTGCATAGACTGTTTTTTCCCAGTTTCAGTTTTTCCCAAAATTAATTTCTATTTTTTTTTAATTAAAAATATATTAAAATATACAAAAAAATCATATTAATAATATTATACATTTTTATTTTATTTTATTTAGTTTTTTGTCTGCACAATGTGGTAACTATACCTACGTTAAAGCTAGTGCAAACATTTTGCAAGTCAGGTGACATGCAAAATTGTTAGTGAAGACTGTGTATGTGTGTATCAAACTCATTTTATACAGATAAAATCATTAAAATCAATGTTATTTGGTTGCTGGGGTAGTTTGAAGTTCATATTTTAATGCTACTCTCTAAAATAATGCTGAGGCAAAAGGATACTCTCACACACACAACTTATGCTACACACTGTCTAATACACACACATACACATTGTCCTCTTGCTCCGAGTCTTGTTGAGACTGGACAATGTCTCCATTGTTTTCTGGGCTTTCGCAGGCAGCAGGGGACGGCTGGAGTGTTAACTATTTCCCCACGAGGCCCCACAGCAGCGTGCATATGCGTGCAAGCGCTATGTGCAAGTGAACCAACAGCAGGAAAACGCGGGAACAGTGAGAACGTAGGGAAAGGAGGAAGAATAGAAGGGGTGGAGCTTGTAAGAATAGCTGGAGGAGTCCTGGTCTGTTCCTGTATGGTAATTAGTATTTAGGAAGTGATGGAATGTGTTGCGTTTTGACAGAGTGGGACCTCCCATCTGAACCACAGTATGATGAGGGCATGATTGCTGTTTGCTGTCACAACAGGAGTCTGTCTGCTAGCTGAGTTCAGACCGTTCGTAGAGTTGAGTATTGATATTAATTTTAAAGAAATAAAGAGTAAACGAAATGAATCACACAGATAAAGCATGCAGGGCATTTTCCCAGACTCCAGCTGAGTAGGAGTAGCGTCTCAAGCTAGCACGGGGCCTGTAGTTTTTGCTGGGTAATTTGCTGCCTTTTTTTTCGGACTGAATGGTGGTGCACCTGGACTGGCTTGACAATGGCTGGGAGGGCCAGAGGCATGCTGGGAAACCCCAGCCCCCTCGCTGTTAATGAGGACCCCAGTGTCACAGCCACAAGACACTGAACCAACTGTCTTTTTCTTCTCTTCCTCCTCTTTTCCCTAGTATTTTTCACTTTTCTCACTCCCTCATTTTCCGTAGGGCCTCCGCCTTTTCCTTCCTGTTTTTTGGTGCTGTTTGGTGCTGTTTGGTGCATGGTGATGTAACCCTGGGCCTGTTGTATGTAACTGTAACCGGACTTGTGCCGCTTCTGACAAAAACAGGAGATGTCCTGAGACCTTTGGCCAAAGCTTGGAGAACATCTCAGCGTGTGCTCTTGTGTAGTGCGTGAAAAGCCTCCCTGGAGCATTTCCTTAACCAAACTCGAGGAATGTCAACAAACGCTTTTACGAGGGACCTGGTGTCAAGGTCATCAGCCCTTCAGCCTTTTTTATTGTTATGTAACCTTGTGAGTGCAGGATGCTTAAGGCTCGTGTGTGTCTTCCAATTAACAGGACCATTTGCAGGGCCAATGTATGAGATCTGTCTTGTATCTTTAATATCTCTTAAGTAATTGCTTCTCCTAGAAAGCATTGAGATTAAATGGAGCTTTAAATCTCAGATTTGTACTCAGATTTGTATCCTGAGATTTCCTCTTTAGTCTCCTTTAGAATATCAGAAGTGATCTGTCTGAACATACCTTCAGTGTCTGTTTGCTCGGATTATCTCATTTTTATATGAAGTAGTTGGTAAAATTCAGTTCTTTTCGATAATTATTTTATGGTGTAAGAAGAGGCCAAATGAATTTTATCTAAATGAATGAACAATAAATCTAAAAAGCAGTTGTTTTAAATGTTGGAATAATGCATCACAACAGAATAATATATAGTATGAATAATGAATATTCATTTTGAAATTTTATAAATATTACATGTAACAGTGTTGGTAAATTCTGTAATATTAGTGCACTATATATTGTGCACTATAATATGACATATTGTGCATACATAATTTGTTTCTGTTGTCTTAAGGTATTTTAGACGTGGAACATTTGAGATGCAATAACATTTAAAAGTTTGAGGTCAGTAAGATTGTGTGACACTGAAGAGTTAGTAATTGCTAAAAAAAAAATTCAGCTTTGCCTTCACAGGAATAAGTTACATTTTAAATTGTAATAATATTTCAGAATATTACTGTTTTATAGGGCTGGGTTTTGACACAAATTTCACAATTAGATTTGATTTTGATTCTGATTCGCAAGCTTGTAATTTGATTCAGTTTCAGATTCGATTTGTTTCGATTGCCATTTTGGTTTGATATTGATTATTTTGGATATATATCAGGTACAGTACATGCTAAATTTTCTAAATTATAAATAATGCTGTAAAATATACGTGAGAGTCAGTTGGTACATTACTATAATATTGAAGGTTAAAATGAACTAATTTGTATTCAAACGCTTACATTACACTTACAATTTTTTTTAATAATAAAGTTACAAGTTTTTTGAAATATAAACATTTAAATGGTGGCTGTCACAAAAACTTGACATTTATTCAAACATAATTTAAACACTGAAGAACAGTAAAAATTATAATGAACATGTTATATGGTGCATATATTTATCAAAATGCTCCTCTAGAGTTAATTTTTCTAGCTGATTAATGAGTTTATAGTCACTTTTTCTAAGGTAAATGTGACATGACAGGACAATGTTCACAAGCTGTCATATTGATGTCTTTCCTCGGTTGAAACACTGAGCAAGTACATGAGGATACGGATTTCAGTAAGTTGTACTTATTCTTTTAACATGCCTTTGATATTTATCCATGTTTTTTCCATGCTGAAAATGGTATTAAACCGATGATCAGTTCATGTGTGCTTCAACATAGCCAAAACGCTATTTAATGTTTGATTACTGTAAAAAAAAAAAATTGACAGAATGTGAAATCTGAGACTTTGTATCATATCAAAAGTAATAAAGCACAAAGCTTATTACGATTTATTGGATAGGATGTGCGCTACAATGCTTCGTTCATTAACTGAAAACAAGCTAGACTAATCAATTCTTGGGATTTAAGAATCAATATTGTTTTGTAAAAATGAGAATCGGTTAAAATCGAGAAATCATTTTTTTCCACCCAGTCCTACTGTTTTATAGTTTAGTGAGCATAAGAGATTTATTCGAAAACATTAAAGAAGTCTTGCAGTCCCCAAACGTTTGAATGGAAGTTTATTTGAAACCAGCATTGCAAGTCTCTTGAGCTATGAAAGAGCAACATCTGAACAATGGATTTTTTTCCTCCGTGAAAAAATTTAAGCCATTTCTAGTCTCGCTTTTTCTCAGACGACATGGTGCAACAGGAACGTGGTGTACAAAGCCTCAATGCCTAAAGCCACATCAGTACTCTTTTTGTCAGTCAGTTGATGTAGACACACTGCCAACATGCTAACAATATCACAACCTTAAATCACAGTAAACAACCATGCACTTGCGTATTCTGCGTGTGTTGTATGTACGCGAGATATGTTTGGGCTTGTACCTGGCAGCGGCCTGACACTGCAGTCAGAGAGGAAACAGACAGGGAAGGAGAGGGGTGGCACACACAGCTAGACATTTTTGTGGTTTTAAAAGTCATGCCTTTTGCCTTCATGCCCTGGTTGAGTGATGAGTGTACCATGTTCTCAATTTGTGACACGGGACGTCCGTCTTTGCCTTGCAGGGGCCCTTCTGCTTGGAATTCCCCGGACAGACCGATCTGAGTCTTCACCAATTACATTTGGTGAGAATGCTGAATTCCAAGTTTCTTGCAGCTGGCTTATTGATTGTTTAAATGAATTACCTGCTGGAAAATCCAGTTTCAGCTGGTTTTCTAGCTGGTTATTTCCTGCTCCGAGCCGGTCATTAGCTTAAGAAAGGTTGGGTTAAGGAACGCAGTGGCTAATGACCCGCTTGGAAGAGCTTTGACCAGCTGGAAACCAGCAACCGTGTTACAGTTCACCAGCTTAAGCTGGGTTTTCCAACAGGGTAGAGAATAGAGAATATCAAAACCATTACAATGAGAGATGTCAAAAGCTATTTAGTGTATGATGTTCTGCTGTATTTGATATTGTTTGTTGCTGTGTTCTTGTTCTTTCCTGTGAAATGGGGTTGAGTCTGCTTTGCATTTGTACACACACTCCCACACACACCCTTGTGAGCAGACTTGGCTCTTGTGCTAGTTTGTGTGGTAATTGTAAACTGTTGCTGTCCTTTGACACGATGCTTTTTTGTCGGCAGCAGGATCCCTGTTACAATACACAGTGTTTGCGTGTAACAGGAAAGCATCAGCGCCACTCCAGCGGTGCAAAATTCAGCATCTCTGGATTCCTGGCAGCCCGAAATGCCTCTCGAGCTTCATCTTTGTCTGCTCGCAGGCCCCGTTTCAGCCTTGTTAATTATTTTCCTGCATCTTCCGGAATGGTGGCGATTATTTCTCTCTGATTTCTTTTCCTTTTCTCTGAAGCAGCTGGCGTGAAGAGGATGCTTTTCATTTGTAGCATCTGGGGTTGAACGTATGCCAGCGAGAAGTTAGGAGGTGGAGTGGTTTGTGTTTTTGTGTGCACACGCGCACCCGTATGTGTGTGTAAATGTCTGCGTGACTTGGTTGGCGTGGGTCGAGGTTAAGGATGTTTGGATGATACGAGGCCTTCTTCTAATTGTCCTCTTGTCCGTCGACGTGAGAGAACGAGAACGGCGAACGTGAGGGCCCTGTCTGGCACCGCTCTTCAGTTTTGATGTGGCGCGGAGTGACGCAACATGGGGCCACTGCCGCTGAGTGTCTCAATTGCGCCTCGGTCCCTCCTTGATGGACACAAACAGTGTGTGGAATTCGAAAGGGGGGCACGATGGGTAGCCTTGGTCTGCCAAAACTCAGCAGCGGTGCAAGGATCAGTGGGGCGAGCGATTGTTTAGCTCATCTCCTTGTGTTTAGGGCTATAGAGAAAGCTGTGGCATTGTGGGATGTGCTTGTCTTATTTTTGTCTTGTCCCTCAGGGTCATGTAGGTCATGTCGAGATGGTAACCCTCATTCTGTGAAAAGTCTTGGGAGATTTAAATTGGCGTCTAGCAATTTCTAAAGCCAAAGCCAAAGCAGCTAAAAAAAATCTCACAAGAGTTTAACAGAACAAGACAGAATTATTGCTCCCATATTTTATTTTATTTTATTTTATTTTATTTTATTTTATTTTATTTTATTATTTTATTTATTTATTTATTTATTTTTTTTGTAAGCATAAAATGACAGGCTTTGCAGTTTAAAGTTATTTTTTTTATTTTTTAGAATATTAAAAGTTTTAAATCTTTTTTCTTAAATTAATAGTTATTAAAATATTTGTATACATTGTTTCAAATAATTATCAAATTATTTTACAAGGGAATACATCTAGGCAGAACTATTGCTCCCACACTAAGGTTTAAGGATAAACAATCTTGAATTTTTGTAAAAATAAAATGACAGGATTTGCAGTTTAAAGTTACTGAGAATTATTTAAAAAAATTTTTTTAATATTTCAAAATATTATTTTTAATTAATATTGTATTAAAATATTGTTATAAAATGTATTTATAAATTATCAAAATAAAATATTAAATTAAATTTTAATTATTTATAATTTTATAAATTATTTAATAAATAATTATCAAAATATTTTACAAGGTATACATCTAGGCAGAACTATTGCTCCCAGGTTTTAGGATAAAATAAGTGCAATTATTGATTTATTTTATTTTATTTTATTTTATTTTATGTAAGTATACAATTCCGAAACAAGTCTTTGCCGTTGTTTCAAGTTATTTAGAATTTTTTTTTTAATATTAAAATATTTTAAAATATTAATATTTTAAATTGATATTAAATTAATTCAATTAATAAATAATACATATTCAAATATTTTTATAACACTTTTAAACTATCAGAATATGTTGCTTTTTTTCTTAAATGAGAAAATAAATGTTAAAAAGTTGCTTAAATTTTATTTTATTTTTTAAAGTTTTCTTTAAAATCCAGCCACAAAACTAGCTTTACCTTTTCATGGTGGTTTTTGCTAGTTCACACTGGTTTGATGCTGCTAGTAACTGCATGTAGCAGGTGAAGCTGGTTGAACAAAGTATAATGTTGCTGGGTAAGCAAGTTAAGTCTAGAGGCAGTATATAAAAATCACAAAACAATGAATCTTTATATGTTTTATTATTTGACTCTAATTACAGGGGGCAGAAATGTTTTGTTTTCATAAAGAGTTGCTGCCAGAACTTGTTTGACAAGGTTCACCAAGAGTTCTTAAAGTAGTGTTTCATATGTGTTTGCGAAAGACTTGTTTGAATTGAAAAAATCCAAATGTTTGTCTACATGTCGCCCTAATGCCTCCATGTGTGTGCTATGCTGCACATGTTTGTGTGTGTTGTTTCAGCTAACTGGCAAGCAAATATGCGTGTTCCATGTTCTCAGTTAGGTTTTCAAGCTTAGTTGCACATGATTTCACACAAACCACAACATGTTGCTGTGTTAGCGCTCTGAGCATACATAGAGCGCTGCTCATGGTCCGTCTAAAATAGATAGAGCGCAGAAGGGATGGTGGGCGGGGAGGGTTTCCGAAGAACTGCAAGAATGTTTGGGATTTTTGTCGGGGCCAAAACTTCCACAAGGACTTCCTGTGGGCTTCTAGTGGAGCCAGACAGCATCGTGCTCCTCCTTCCCGAACTTCTGAGAATCTAAACTTTAATAGAAGAGCCATTAGCACTTCCCCTCCGCACTGCACCTTTCTACAACACCTCCCCCACCGCACACGCATTATATTCGTGCACGGCATTGAGACGGCGTTAGCCAGGACTCGTACTGTATTAGCACTTGAGGCTGTTTCACAGGGAAACTTGTTTTGACAGAACTCCAGGTGTCTCATTGTTGGGCGTGCTATGGTTCAACAGATTTACCAATTAGTGTCGGGATATGGGCAGACGAGGAGAGGGGGGCCGCTTTTAGACGGTGGTTTGGAAGACGTGAATGTGGGGGGACAGCAGGCGAGAGAGAGTGTGATGGAATGACATGGGGCCTCGTGGACTGCCGAAGGGGTCATATGGTCAGAGAGGGACGCTTGGTAAGTTGATATGTGACCTCCTTTCACAGGCCTGTTATAGAGTAGCTTGGGAAAGTGGCTCGGAATGGAGAAAGAGATAGAGGAAGAGGAGGGGGAAGAGATAAGGTCGAAGCAAACTTCAGTTTTACAGATAACAGGCGCGTTATTTTTTAGGAAAATTATTGAAGCATCATTCATTTTAATGTGTTGTGTCTCGGCTGACGTCACTAATTCCTTTTACCCTCCTGCCCTCCGACCAACTTTTCTTGGCCTGTTGGTTAAAAGCTAGTATTTTACAATGTTATATTTTATTATTTAATTAAATGATAATTAATCCAATTATTTTTTGCTGGTGCTGGACATAGACAAAATAAATATGTTTATAGCCAAAATTATGTAATGTGTTGTTTATAAATAAAGGCACAAGCCCAAATAAATAAATAAATACATAAAAATACATAAATAATTTAGTAAATGGTGTTTCAGGTTGACTATTCAGTCGCATTTTGTATTTTTGTGTTACTTAAAATAAAGAATAATGAATATGTTTGCTTATTTAATGATTAAAATAATGTAATATGTTGTCTATAAATAAAGGCACAAGTCCAAAAATAAAATAAAATACAATAAAACATAAAATATAATATAAAAATACACGAATACATAAATACGTAAATAATTTTGCTAATATTGTGCTTATTTTTTTTTATTGTTGTTGTTGTTGTTATTATTATTATTATTATTATTATTATTATTATTTTGAAAAATAATGTAATATGTTGCCTATAAAAAGGCAAAAGACCAATAAAATAAATAAACAGAAATTCATAAATTATTTTGCAAATGGTGTTTCAGTATTATTATCCAGTCGCATTTTATATTTTTGTGTTACTTAAAATACAGAACAATGACTATGCTTATTTTTTTATTTATTTATTTATTGATTGGCAAAATAATATGATATGTTGCCTATAAATAAAGGCACAAGCCCAAAAATTAAATTAAATTAAATTAAATTACTTAAAATAATTAATTATTTATTTACTTTTTTTAAAAAATTTTTTTGCAAAATAATGTAATCTATTGGCTATAAAAATTAGGGCAAAATACAAATAAATAAATTAATTAATAAATAAACAAACAAACATACATGAATACGTAAATATGAATGAATAAAGGGTTTCTTAAAATACTGAATAATGAATATGCTTATTTTTCAATTATATTTTTTTTAAATAATGTAATATGTTGCCTATAAATAAAGGCACAAGCCCAAAAATAAAATTAAATATAATTTAAAAAATATATATTAAAAAAAAAACATGAACACGTAAAAAATGCACTAATTTTGCACGTTATGCTTATTTTTAAATTAATTATTTATTTATTTAGCAAAATAATGTAATATGTTTCCTATAAAAAATAAGGCAAAAGACCAGTAAATAAATAAATAAAACTGCATGTATAATTTTGCAAATGGTGTTGACTATCCAATCACATCTTGCATTTTTGTGTTACATGGAATATAGAACAATGAATAACTTTTATTATTTTATATTTTGCCTATAAATAAAGGCACAAGGCCAAAAAAATAGACATTCCAAAAAAATAAATACAAATACACGAATAAATAAATGAAACTACATAAACAATTTTGCAAATGGTGTTTCAGGTAGACTATCCAATGAGATTTTGCATTTTTGTGGTACTTAAAATATAGAATAATGAATATGCTTACTAAATCTTTATGTTTACACATTCTTTTCATTTTTAAAACATTATTTTGAGGCATAATCCATAGCCATAGACATTTTCCATAGGAATGTTGGTCTCTATTCCATCCATTTCTTTGATAATTACTGTTGTTTTTACCAATTAACTCTCTTTATTTTTATATAAGCATGGCTGTTGTGCTTCCAGGAAGTTTTAGGTGAACTTTTTAGAGGAAGTTGAAGTGATTTAACCTCCGTCCCTCGGGTGGCCTGTAGAACGAGGAGCTTTTTTTGGACGCGGCCCGGTTGTTTTAGTAAGCTTTTTGCTCACCACAATCCCAGATATATTCAGTGCATAATTTAATTGAAGTTCAAATTAATAGCATTTTCCATCAAATGTGTGGTTACACGAATTCATGTTCGGGAATTCCATCATGTGGAATTTGGCCTTTAAGCATGTGAAGGTAGAGGCGCTCAGGGTCCATTGAAATCACGTAGAGTCGTGCAGCACGTTCCTTCGCTAATCCATTGTTTAGGTTGGACGAAGTCCCCCCACCGTGCTTCAGATGCAAACGCTGACTGCTTTACGGCCAGACGGCTTTCGCCACACGATGTGGTGAGATTCAGAAGTTCTGTGTGTGTGTGTGTGTGTGTGTGTGTGTGTGTGTGGGTGGGTGCTGTGAGCTGTGTCGAAGTAAGTGAGAAAGAAAGAAAGAGGCAAAGAATTGGGGAGGGGTGAAACTGACATTCCCAAAGAACAATTTATTGTTATGGCTGAATGTGCAGTGACAGTTAAAGTTTAACACCTTCCCTCTTTTGGTGCGTATATGTCCGTTGGCCCCTAAAACACCCTTCTAGGGAGCACTTAAGCTGGCTGAAATCACGTTTACATCCATAGGCCTTTACTAAGAGAGCAACAGGGATTTTTTTCTTGTTTTTTTTTGGAAGTCAGTCAGTATCTTGATTTTGGAACTGTTTTTGCATTGTCCTCTCACTCTCTCTCCCTCTTTAGATTGTTTTCAGATGTGCTTCAGCTCGCCTTTTGTGAGACGAACTTCCAATTTATTTGATTTCGCTCCTCTCAGCAGTTTCTTTGCAGACATCTTTTTACTGTTTATTTGCGTCTTTGTTTTTTTGATGTTTCTCCACAGTAAGTGCAGTCTGAGCCAAGTTTTCTGTCTCCATTATGGCTTTAAAAAGAGAAAGATGACACGGGACTGTTTTTCTCAGTCAAAAAATCTCTTTGTTTTTATTGTTTCTTTTTAGTGCAGCCGTTTTTTTTGAATGATTCAGTGAGTTAAAGTGGTCTTGTTCTGGCACGCTGTTGCAGGTGTGCACATGCTCTCTTTATCATTTATTTAGCTTCGTTTCAGATATGAGAGGAATGTCTACTTCTGCTCGTCCACACGGCACTGTGGTGAAAACAGATGTGTTGTATTTAGGCTTAATTTATGACAGGCAGCTAACTGGGCAGCCCTGACATGTCCAGGAGAGACTGTCACTACTCTGACCGCATGATGCTAGACTAAAGAGAGGCTGGAGGAATGGAAAAATGACAAATGAGAGGGATGGAACAGTTTTTGGTTGCCACTGGAAAGCAAATTTTTAAACATTTATGTTTAAGCTTTATACATTGTTAACCATAGTTAGATGTCGAAGTTGTGGTGAGCAACGGTGAGCCTTGGTGCTCATGTGGGAGATCTAAGTACCAATCCGGTTCCAGTGTTGTGTTTCAATGCATTATAGTTTTAATTTTATTGAATTTTTATTATTTTAATTTATTTTACTTATATACCAGTCAAAAGTTTTTGAACAGTAATTCAAAAATGTTTTTATTAAAGTCTCTTCTGCTCACCAAGCATTTATTTGATCCAAAGTACAGCAAAAGCAGTAATATTGTGAAATATTTCTATCTTCTATCTTTCTATCTGAATATATTTTAAAATGTAATTTATTTCTGTGATCAAAGCTAGTGTACATTTTCAGAAAAATTACTCCAGTGTCACATGATGATTATATGCTGAGTTGCTGTTCAAAAAACATTATCATTATTATTATTATTATTATTATTATTATTATTATTATTATTATCATCAATATTTAAACCAGTTGAGTATTTTTTTTTTTTTCAGGCTTTGATGAATAGAAAAATCCAAAGATCAGCATTTAATTTTTTTCTATAATTATAGAAATTAATACTTTTATTTAGCTTTTAGAATGCTGTAAATTGATCAAAAGTGATGAAAAATGCAGTTATAATGTTACAAAAGATTTCTATTTCATATAAATACTGTTTTTCTGAACTTTCTATTCATCAAAAGAAAAAAAAGAAACCTGAAAAAATTCTAATCAGCTGTTTTCAACATAATAATAATAAAAAAATGTTTTTGAGCAGCAGAATATTAGAAATGTTTATAAAGGATCCTGTGACTGGAGTAATGATACTAAAAATTCAACTTTGAAATCAAAGGAATAAACTGCATTTTAAAATATATTCAAATAGAAAATTTTAAATAGTAAAAATATTTTAAAATTATACTATTTTTGCTGTACTTTGGATCAAATAAATGCAGGCTTGGTCAGTAAAAGAGACTTTAAAAAACATTTAAAATCTTACTGTTCAAAAACTTTTGACTGGTAGTGTATTTATCATTTTATTATTATTATTTTTTTTTTTTTCACTTTACGTATAATATTTTATTTTTTCAGTTATAATTTTAATAAAACAAAAATGATTTTATTGTATTATTTTGACGAAGCACATTTTGATGACTAATACCACCCAGCCTTTTTACGCCCAATTGTTTCCTGTCTTCTTTCAACTGTCTCTGTTAATAGGAAGTATATAAAACCTGAGAATAATAGCTAGCGCTAGCTAAACACATTTTATGTGCTTTTATGTTTTTATCAGTATTGTTAACTTTTCAGTTCAGTAAAAATAACGACTAAAATGAATAAATAAAATGGCGGGTCATGATTGAAGTGAGACAGGCGTGCCGTCCGCGGACAGCAGACAGGAGACGAGGCTTTATTGGGAGGCTCATTAAGGACAGTGCAGCGACGTGGAGAAAGAAGCGAGCGCTTCACTGGCCTGTATCCCTTTGAACACCGGCCTACTCTTATCTACGACATGCTCCGTTCCTCCGTAACAAGACATTTTTCTTCACACAACGGATTTTTTTTCTGTCTCCTTTACCCCTGATGCGAACAGAAAAAGAAAAACCTGAGATGTCACCGCTATCCTTAAGATATACAGAGGCTGCTCCTCGCACGCCTTTTTATCCCATTTCTCCCAGCACCTGTTGGAAAGCCCGGAGACTTTCACTCGTCTCCATTTTATTTCCCCCCCTTTGTAAACGCAGACCTTAATTGGAACTTTTTTACGCTGTCTCCACCTTGCGTCGAGATGCCACATAAGATCCGTTACAGCAGCACAGCTGTTTTACGAGTGTTTTTCGAGGAGCATTCCTTAATCATAGTGTCAGACAGACGGATGAATGCTCTGAGTGGGTTTTTATGCGCTCTGTAGTTTGCAGGTTATTGAAAAGCCCACTGCCTCGCCACGAACCTCTCTTTGGCAATAGCGCTGCGATACTATATTATTTATGACATGCACATGCATGATGCCAAGAAATAATCCCTATGGTAATTAAGACCAGTTTACGCTATATAAAACTCATGTATTTTTATGCACCGATCACGCAGAGAGCACAATAAACAGTTAGTATTCAGGCGCCGAAATAGATGTTTTCTGTCAGCCGTCATATGGTTTGTGTCCAGAAGGAAGCAAACTGATAACACATGGCTAATGTAATGTTAGTGGACCCCTCTCATCCAGACCAGCTGTAGTAAACTCTTGTCTTTCCCCCCCCCAAAAAAAAGCTGTAGCACGGCACTGGTCCAGGAAGTGCAATTGTGTTCCACCTTACATAGCCGCACGTCTGGAGGCCTGCCGCAAACTCAAACATTAGATCATTTTAACATCGCAGCTTTTTCAAAATATTATGGCTACGCTATAATTTTATAACTAGTTGTCTGTGCGTCTAATTACCCTATTAAACCCGGCCCGCCGCTGGGTGTTCCTTTCTAAACGTTTGGTTCTGCTGGTGTGTTCCTCTCCCATCCTCGGCTACTATTAGCTCGTACGCTTGTTGGAGGACTTCCAGCATGCTAATTCGAGCTCAGGATGCGCAGCCACGCTGACTGTCTGTCTGCCCGCTGCCTTCTCCTTTAATTGTTATATCTCCTCGCCATTAATACGAGCAAAAAGAGAGGCTTCTTCCATGCACGGCACATCAAAGACTACCACCCCCAGATCTACAAGTTGGCCGTCTCTTTGGAGGACAGGCTCTGGAGATGAGTGCTGATTCCCGGCTGGAATGGGTTTGATGGTCTAATTGTAGCCCCCAGTGGACACAGCTGCATATCACAGAGAGCCAGGATCCAGTAGAACTGGAGCATCTTCTGACTGAGCAGAAAGCAAGGTGTTCAAGTTCCCAAGTACCTGTCCGTTTATCACATGGTCGGAGCCATCTATTATTGACGGGCTGATTCCATCCCACACATCACAGGGGTAAACTGGCATCTACCTCTTCCTCTTCTCTCGGCTTCTGTCCTCTGCCCTTTTCCATCAACCTGTCATTGTCTTTTCTCCTCTGCTTTTCTGTCTTCTACATTCCCCCTCGCATCCTCTGTCTCTCTCTTCCTGAGTAAGGATAGGAATTCCACTTATTGACTCTGGTTTCGTTGATTCTGTTGCGTTTCTTAGTACGTTTAATGAGGCACCAAATACCAAATTGTATGCTTACAAATTGCAATCCGTTGCTGATTCCAAATTACATGACAGAAATTGTAGTTAGTAACGTAATCCATTGCATTACACATTTTAGGTAATATAATCAGACTACTGTTAGATTACTTTTAGATTACTTTTGACCTAACTCGTTTATCACATTGATTTAAATAGAATAATCTTATACCATATCGATATAGAAATACAAAGAAAATATATTGCATTGGTTGTTATTAACAACATGAAGTAGATTAAGCATTAATCCATACATTACATCAGGTTTTCACAATTTGCATGTTCAGTGGTTCTCTGATGTTGGTTATGGTCACATGACATGCAGGTAAACAAATTATTTACATTTTTTGTATTTTTATTTTGATTGATTTTAAAATTATTTATTTTAATTAATTTTTTTTTTTACGATTTAGTTAATTATTAGCTTTTCTTTAAACTCATAAACCCCCTTCTAGTTCCTTCACAGGCACCAGTTTGGGAACTTTGACGTAATATAATGTTTAATGCACTTCATGTTGTTAATAACAACAGATGTAATATTTTCTTACTCTTTATATTTATATATCATTATCGTACAAGTTTATCCTACTTAAATCAATACGACAAACGATTTAGGTCAAAAGTAATCTAAAAGTAATCTGATTATATTGCCTAAATTGTGTAATGTAATGGATTACGTTACTAACACAATGTTGTCATGTAATTTGGAATCAGTAACCGATTGCAATTTGCAAGTAATCTACCCAGCTCTGATAATTAAGTCATAAAAATGTAAAATTAAAACAAATAATTTTAAAATAACATCAGTCAAAATAAAACACCTATTTTTATTTGTTTACCTGCATGTTATGTAGGCATTTTAGGTAAAGAGCTAGGCAGAATCAATAAATTATGAAGAGTTTATTGCTATTAATATATAATCATGTAATCAATAAAAAAAGTAACTGTAGTCTGATTACGAGTATTTTAAAATGTAACTTAATCTAATTACAAATACTTAATTTTCGGAATCTGATTATGTAATCCAGATTACATGTAATCTGTTACTGTTGGTTTTGTTTTGATTATTAACCAGTTTTTGAGATTTGTTTTTTTTTTTTTTTTACCCTATTTTTACTTTCAAATTACCTTTGTCATCATCTAACACTCACTTATTTTTTAAAATCACTAATATTTTAATAATACTGTAATAAATCTGTAATCAAGGGAGTCTTAAAATTAATATCGGTTTGTAATGCTGGACAGTAATTTTGCAGTTCCTAAATTTTCTTGTAGTATGAACATAATTTTTTTATTTCTTGGTGTTCCCTTAATATACATTAATATATATAATTTTTTTTTTTTTTTAATTAAAATAATATAGATTTTAATGTTGGCCATTAATGTAGTATAGAATTTTAATATCAGGGTATTTTAGTACATTGTTGTGTCTGCATCATTAAAAAGTAGAGCTGTTCAAGCACCATTAAAGCCATCAGGAAAATAAATTTTTCAAAAAATAAAATAGATAAATGTAATTTTTCACGAATGGAATGGAACATTTAATCTTTATTTTTTTTCTTTTATTTTTTAGTTTTTAATTACCCGCGCTCTATTTTCTTTAGTTTCTGAATAGCTCCTTATGTGGCAGTGAGTAGTTGTCTGCAGTTAACCACAGCGCAGTAGCCAAACATATTCTCTTTGTTTCCGGCAGGGCGACGCGTGAACGGCCAGCTCTGAACTTCATGATTACCTCTCAGCATGCGCTAATGTTACGTCTCACTAAAGACCACGTTGGCCACGCCAGGTCAGGGTCCTTGCCACGGGGCTTCGGCCAGAACAAAGGAATCCGCACCAACACTTTTCCGTCTAGCACCGCTGCTTCCATGCCGACTACCAACACAGCTATTCTAGTGGTGATCAAAAAAAGATCTCCTCAGCTTTGAACTCCTTCCCTTTTTTTTCGGCTGTGCATCAAAAAGAAATCAATAGACGAAACTTTGGAGCGCATGTATCAGTTTTTCTGTTTCTTTCTTCCCCTCCGCCTTCATCGTTTGTACATTCCGCCACTAGAGTAAAAGCCAGTTAAAAGAGGACTGGCGGTAAAGATGACACTGTTGCGGATGCGGTCCGCACTGGGAAAGGCCTCGACTGGGAGAAATCAATTCGGTGGTATGGGGTGGAGGGTGGGGGGGGGGTTCACTCGCACTGAAGAGGGTGATGCAGATTCTGTTTTTAGACTGAAATGATAGATAGGTTCCTGGTACCTAGAGACAACACAATACGTTTGAGGGTGTAGAGAAAAAACGAAGCGCTTTGGTGAGGCGTAGTTGTGCTGTTAAGATTTGTTTTATCCAGCTGTGAGGAAGTGCGTGTAGCTGTCTCTCTGAGCTTTTTGTGCCGCTGAACTGAAAGCACTTCTCATGGCATGTTGAAGGTCTCGGATGTGATGGGTTTCAGAGGTTTGGGTCAGGGCTCTGCTGTAAGGATGGCTGTGTTAAAGCTAGAGAAAGTTAGATGCTGACTTTGTGTTGTAATGAAGTTGTTTGGAATGTATCGTAAAAACTTAAAGGATGTACACTATCGTTCAAAAGTTTGGGGTCTGTATGAGTTCGTATTAATTTTGTTAGCTGTTTTTTTTTTTTATTTAGTCTTAGTCTTAGTCCTGTGTCAGATGTACTTTTTAGTTATCATATTGTGTCGACCTTGTCCCGTTTTTGTTTAATCAAGTTTTAGTTGACTAAGGCCTGGGACCAGTTGCATAAACTTAGCCTCTGTGTTAAGACAGTGTCTTAAGTACTAGTCTGACCAACTAGCAGTTAACCAAATGGTAATTTTTAGATTAGTCTAACCCCTTTATGCAACCAGCCCCTGGTTTCACAGACAGGGCTTAGACTAAGCCAGGATTAGGCCATAGTTTAATTAGGACATTTAAGTACTTTTTATAAATGTGCCTTAGAAAAAACATTACTGGTGTGCATCTAAAGTCAAAACAAGCCTTTGATACATTTTAAGATCAGTCAGTGCAAGTTTCTGTCAGTTGAAACAGCTTAGACTTACATTTTAGTCTGGGACTAGACTTAAGCCTTATCTGTGAAACCAGGGGTAAATATCTGAGCATTTTAGCCTATGTTGAGTCAATGACTTATGGTTGCCAGATTGCAAAAATTTAGTAAAACACTCTGCAAAACATGTATCCTTGAGACAAAACAAACTCACTGATTTATTCTAAGATCAGTCAGTGCAAGTTTCTTTCAGTTGAAACAGCTCAGGCTTACATTTTAGTCTGGGACTAGGCTTAAGCCTTGTCTGTGAAACCAGGTGTAAATGTCTGAGCTTTTTAGTCTAGGTTGAGTCAGTGACTGATGGTTGCCAGATTGCAAAAAATGTAGCACTCAGACTTACATTTTAGTCTAGGACTAGGCTTAAGCCTTGTTTCTGAAATCAGGTGTAAATGTCTGAGATTTTTAGGTTGCCAGATTGCAAAACACTCAGCAGAACATGTATCCTTGAACAGAGAAGCTCTGGTTTAGGGATTTGAACTTTTGATATTTGGCAACCACACACATGAAAGCTCACGTAGTAGAGGCATGTACAGCAGTCTGCAATAATATTTTGTCTCCTTTTTCTAAAATGAAAATAAAGAGATTTTTGTATAGTTGTGTGTGATATAGTCACAGTTATCATTTATTGACCTTATTGTCGTCTCGTCATAGTCTCATTTTGATAATGGAATAAAAGCTTGTCAACGATCATTTTTCATCATAGTTTTCATTAACGATATTAAAACTAGTATGAATTTTTTATTTCTTTCTTCTTTTAAGAAATAAGCAGGTATGCATTAAATTGATAAAAAGTGGTAGTAAAGACATTTAAACCGTACTGAAAATTTCTGTTTCAAACAAATGCTGTTTTTTTTTTTACTACTTTTTTAACTATTTATTTATCCAAGTATCCTTTTAAGCATAACAGCTGTTTTTAACGTTGACAATAAGAAATGTTTCTTGTGTACAAAGTCAGCATTTTGATTTCTGAAGAATCATGTGACACTAAAGACTGGAGTAATGATGCTAAAAATTCAGCTTTGATCACAGGAATAAATTACATTTTTAACATATATAAAAATAGAAAACAGCTTTTTTAAACTGTAATAATACTTCACAATATTCCTGTATTTTTGATCAAATAAATACCACCTTGGTAAGGTTAAAAATCATTTACACAGATTTACACTGTTTTTCTAAGCCCTGAGTTCATCATTTGTCAATAATTTTTGTAGAATTGCTAAATTTACTGTAAATTCCATCCACTTTTATTGTTAGGAAAAGAGCAGTCTGGACATTTTTCTAGAGGACTTTATTTATTTATTTATTTATTTTCTGTTAGGAAAAAAAAAAAGTGAGGGTGAGTAGATGACAATTTTTGTACGAGATATCCCATTAACATCGCTAAGGGAGAATTAGTTATTTTTGTAACACACAGACATTACATTAGAGAATCACACACCAGACTGAATGAATGTCTGAAGGTCAGTGTGTCAGTGTAACTGTGTACGCTTGTATGTTTGTGCGAGTGCGTGTGTATACGCCAGAGTGCGCGATGCACGTCGTCGCGCTGCAAAGGGAAAAGATGTCTGCAGCGAGCATTCTCACTTTTCACTTTTATTGTTGTGCTTCCTGTTTTGAAAGCCATTAAGGAGACGGTTTCCTTACAGAAAGGGGGAAAAAAAGACGCCCGTCTTTTTGAAACGTGTCCAAGCGCAGTGCGGAGAAGAGGAGGATGATAGCGATCAGCTAACAGCCCAATAACAGGAACACAAAGAGGAAAATGCTTCGCTCTCTCACCGCTCCCTGCGAACGACAGATTGATACAGGGCTGGTTTTTGATGCGCTGATGAATGCCGAAGGATGTGCTTGTTGTTTGTTCCGTCACAGCTGTAGCTCACTTGTCATGCGCCCAAGTATCCCCAGCGCAAGGTCACGTGACCAAAACCCCAGAATGCTTTGTGACATCTGCCCCTGCCATTTTCATCAAAAGGCCCGGCCGCGCTATTGGTATTTTGGGTGTTTCCTTCAGTTTATTTCGCTCTCTTTTCGGGCAAGTTTGAATTGGGGTTGAGCTGGTTTTCATAAGGGCTCTCGGTCATGATATTGATCAGATTTACGTATTCAGCACTGAAAGGGTCTTGTACCCTGTGGTATCTAGCCGGAGGGAGAGTTCAGAGTACTTATCTCGCATTGCACAAGTAAAGCCCTGCATGCGGTGACCTCCAACTTTTCCATTCGCTTCCCTTTCATTGGTTCCCTCCCTTTGTATGGGGATCTCAGGCTTACCCTGGTGACATCGCCAGGGTGTGTGAGGTCATCTGACCCCTTGACCTGTCCCCAAATTCAGAGGGTTGGGGTATCAAGAGGGCCTCTCACAGAAGAATGATGGGTAGTCATAGCATCTCAATAATATCTCAATTATTATTTTACATTTTTAACTGAAACTATGTTATCTATCTAAATTATGTGCATTTATAATATACATATTATATACTATATTATATATATATATATATAGTTTGTATATAATATTTGTATATATTAATTATATGAATGTTATATTGAATTGTAATTGTAATTATAATATACATATATATAATGTATATGAAGGTTTTATACATTTATAAATTATTTTTAATATAAATTAAATATAAATGTTAATTATATATTTATGATACATATACAAACAAAATAAATATTAAATCATTTATTGAATTATAATTATATATATTATTTATAATGTATATTAAAGTTTTTATTATTTCTAAATGATTTATATTTTATATGAATTATTTTTATTTGTTATACGTATTTTTTTATTTTTTATACATTTATGAACATATATATATATATATATATTTGATATAATTTAATAATTTATATAATAAATTAAATAACAAAATATTTTTTATAATTATTTATATTTGTTATTATACATATACAAAATATATATATATATATATATATAAAATCATAAATCATATATTGAATTGTAATTATAATATATACATTATTTATAATTATGTAAGTTTTATAGAATTATTTATAAATAATTTCTATTTTATATGAATTATTTTTATTTGTTATTATACATATTTATTTTATCTGTTATTATACATAAACAAACTTTATATATATATATATATATATATATATATATATATAATTCATATTATTTTAAATAATCAACTATCTATATATTATAACATACTTTGTTAATTTAGTTTTTTAGTTTTATATATATATATATATATATACACACACACACATTTATGTGTTTTATTGAATTATAATTATAATATACATTACATATAATGTATATTATAGTTTTTATAATTATTTTTTATTAATTTATATTTTATATGATTTATTTATGTTTGTTAGTTATTTAAAAGTTGTACCTTACAATGTTTTACTTGCTTAAAATGTCACTTGAAATACATTGAAATATATTTTACTTATTCAACTTGTGATCTTTAATTCTGAGATAGATCTGATAATTCTGCATGCCATTCATCTCTCATTTGTCATTTATTCATTTTTCTGGTTATTGTACAATATGTAGCGATCTCCTTCCATTACCTTTATTGTACTTACGGACTAAGTCATAATTTATTCCTTTTATTGTGTCTGAATTGGTTTGATTTAGCAGTGCTGAACTCGACGTCTGTGCGTGTGTGTGTGCTCGGCTCACTGGCCCTGCAGCCTGGCCAGCTTGTAGCTCTTAATAAAAACCACAGACTGTAATTGGACTTAATTGCACCCTTCGGGCGTCATAAGCTCAAGTGTTACTAAACAAACTGCAGGGTCTGGAGGCCGGCACGCTGCATTTGCCACAGCGTTCCGCCATCTTGCCGTGTGCACGTATGCGTGCGCAACGTGTAGCGTGAGCCCGGAGAGTGTTTGTTTGTGCCACTCAATGAGTTTAGACTTGCCATGTGTCACCGCTACTGAAGGACTAGGATTATATCCTTCCTTCACAGCCAGCCAGCAGAACAAGAGCACACAGGTCTAAAAATGATTCACACATTTACTTTCGCATGTACTCGCTCTGCTGGTGTGTCAACCAGGGAGAAATCACCCATCGGTGAACCCAGTTCAGCCCTCTGCGGTTAAATATCGCCTGCCAGGAACATTTAAGGAGGGTGTTGATGATGTGTGCTGTGCCAGGTGCTGAAATACTTGTCCGTCTTAAGAGTATAGAGTCCCTAGCAGTGTTGCGGAAGCAACTTTAAGCTTAAAGCTACAAGCTACTAATTGTTAGAAGTAGTTAAACGTGTATATATATATATATTTTTTTATTTTTTTAGTTATTGACAAGAGTCTGTAAGTGAACTGTTTGTTCCTGTGAGCGATTTTGTGTGTTTGCGTACAGATGCTCTCTTCCAGGCCATGCGTGAGGTGTGGCGGGCCGTTCTCGTGGGGGGCTCTTGGGGGTCACTGCACACAATCGATTGAGGGATCCAGACCAAATTCAATCATTGAAATGGCAAGGCCAGCCGTGTTTCAGTAGCACCGCTGACCCCGAAACCTGGAGCCAGAGGAGAGTGGGATAATCACTGTGAGAGTGCCATGTTCCTTTAGCTGTTCGATCGGCCGTGCCGCACGGCCATCGCACCCCGCCGACAACGTGCCGCCGCCGAGTGTTCGCCGTCTGTTATCAAGATTTCTCAGATTTACGCGTGGACAAAGACTCCATCTGCCCGTACGAAATGCATATTCATTTCTCCGAGATGGAGATAATTAGGAGTCGTCTGAGAAAGGCCGTTGAGGGGATGTTTTTCACAAAAATGTGACACAGGACCACAAAACCTTCTATAAGGATTAATTTTTAAAATAGAGATTTATGCATCATATAAAGAAGCTTTCCATTAATGTACGGTTTGTTATGATAGGACAATATTTGGCCGAGATACAACTATTTGAAAATCTGTAATCTGAGGGTGCAAAAAAAATCGAAATACTGAGAAAATCACCTTCAAAGTTGTCCAAATGAAGTTCTTAGCAATGCATTTTACAAATCAAAAATTATGTTTTGATATATTTACCGTAGGACATTTACAAAATATCTTTATGGAACATGATCTTTACTTAACATCCTAATGATTTTTGGCATAAAAAAAAAAATCGTTCATTTTGACCCATGCAGTATTGCTGGCTATTGCTACAAATTTACAGCGTAAAATAAATAGTTGCTTCAACTTAAAATAATTTGTTACCCCGCTGACTTAAAATTTTTAGTTTAGTCAACTAAAATATTCCAGTTGTCACTTAAACTAACATTAAGTTACTTAAAATTTCAAGCTACTAACTAAACTAAACAAAACATTTTAAGGCAGTGGGGTAACAAATTATATTAAAGGGACAGCTCACCCAAAAATGAAAATTCGGTCATTAATTAGTCACCCTCATGTTGTTCCAAACACATAAGATCTTTGTTCATCTTTGGAACACCAATTAAGATATTTTTGATGAAATATGAGAGCTTTCTGAATATCTAACATTTTCTTAAATTCGTGTTCCGAAGATGAATGAAGGTCTTACAGGTTTGGAACGACAAGAGGGTGAGTAATTAATGACAAAATTTTCATTTATGGGTGAACTGTCCCTAGAAGTTGTAACTTTTTGAAAGAAATTTTTTTTTTCGCAGTATACCCCTGCTACTGATGACTGGTTTTGTGGTTCAGGGTCATAAATGCACTCACACTTATGTTGTTCCAAACCTGTATGGTGATCTTTCACAAAAGAAGATATTTCAAAAAAATGTTTAAACTGTTTTTCTCTTTGCAATGAAAGCCGAAGTGGTCCTGATCAACATTGGACCCCGTTTACTTTCATTGCACGGACAAAAAAGTGCTGAGACATTTTTCTAAATATCTTCTTTTGTGTTTTTCAGATGACAGGTTTGGAACGACATGAGGGTTATTATAATAGCTTTCGTTTTTTGGTAAGCTACACTGGCTAATCCAGTGGTGTGAGTTTAAGGGTGGAATTACACTTTACAAAACTATTTGTTGAGTCACCTTAAAATAATTTGTTACCCAGCTGCCTTATTTTTAAGTTCAGTCAACTCAAAAATGTTTAGTCAACTTGAAATGTTAAGTTGTACTAAGTAACAACTTAGTTATTTGAGTTGATTCAACTTAAAATTTTAAGGCAGCTGGGTAACAAACCCAGCTTTTAAATTTAACAAACCAAATTTTTTGTTTAGTCAACACAAGTATCTCACTTAGCACAACTTGACATTTCACGTTGACTAAACTTATTTGAGTTGACTGAACTTACAATTTTAAGTCAGCAGGGTAACAAATTATTTTAAGCTGACTCAACAAATTGTGTTTTTTGGTGTTTTACAGTGTACCTGTTTGTCCAGCCAATGGCGGACTGGTTCAGGAACTCTGTTACTTCCTGAATGCAGTTTCATTTGGTGACAGTGGCGACACAGAAATAACTTTCTTGAAGCTCTTGAAGCTTGAGGTGTGTAATCTCGAATGCTGTCGGCAAACACAAACCATGAAGTTTGCAAGGCTCTCATTTAAGGCCTCATACAGCAGCGCTGGGGCCCGTGCCTTCCCTGTGGAGGGAAAAAACAGAACACATAATTAAGATATATGACCCGGCTGGGTCAGAATATAGCCATAGACTTAAAATATAGTGAAGCAGACAAGTCTCCGTTAATCAGTGGTTTGTGGTTAGTGTTTGAAAGCAATGTATATGAGACTGCTCCGAGTCTGTGTGTGTGTGAGGGGGTGTCTTCTTGTTTTAAACGGTCTACGCAGCTATAAAAAGGTCTGGAGGAGAGCACTGGCTTGTGTGTGTGTGTGTGTGTGTGTGTGTGTGTGTGTGTGAGAGGAGTCCTCTGTGAGACAAGCACTGTGTGCGTTTATGACTGGGCCCACAGCTCTATTTGGGTTTGTGTGTGTGTATGTGTGTATGTTCTCTCCCAGGTTGCTCCACGGCCAGTGACCCAGAACTTTCCCTCTGTTCCGCCTCCTCGTCCAGACTCTCGCTGTAATATATGAGCTTGGGCAGGTGTGTGTGTGTGTGATCGCATCCTCCAGTGGCTCTGGAATTATCACATTTCCTTCTGCACACTCAACTCAGTGTTTTGTCACCCACTAATGATGACTATCCATCAATCAGAGGGGCGGAGCTGAGGAAATGAAGATGGATTGAATTAGTTTTTAGTGAAATGGTTGGCTATTGAGCAGCCCCGTAATTACTCTGTCAGGAGGATTGAACCGTATCAGCGAGAGGCTAACCTTAACGCTTTCACCCTACTGTTAATTACGGGGACTCTTATACGGGCAGATTCACCCCTTGTCTCTCCTAATAATAAGTGAATAATACTGATGGTGTAACAAGAATTTGATGGGTGTTGGTGTAAATTTGTAGAGATTAGATTTTTTTTTTTTTTTATTGGTGGGACATTCCTTTTCCAAAAATATTATTATTATTAATGTTGGGAAATTAAATTATTTTGGTTCTTATTTTGATTTATTTTTTATATTATTATAATAATAATAATAATAATAAAATTACTATTATATGCTGAACATTTTAAGACTTTGATAGAGGAATGGTTTTATGACTTGGTAGGATTATTATTATTATTATTATTATTATTAATGTTGAGAAATTACATTATTTTAGTTCTTAATTTTTTTATTTTTTTTATATAATAATATATTTTAAAATAATAATAATTAAGTGTATTATTATTATATGCTGAACATTTTAAGACTTTAGTAGAGGAAGGATTGTTATGATTTGGTAGGATTATTATTATTATTATTATTATTATTATTAATGTTGAGAAATACAATTATTTTCGTTCTTAATTGTTTTATTTTTTATTTAATATATTTTTAAATAATAATAATAATTAAATGTATTATTATTATTATTTTTAATGTTGAGAAATAAAATTATTTTAGTTCTTAATTGTTTTATTTTTATATAATAATATAATATATTTTTTAATAATAATAATAATAATAATAATAATAATAATAATAATAATTGGATAAAGTATTATTTTTATATGCTGAACTTTTAAGACTTTGGTAGAGGAAGGATTTTTATGCTTTGGTAGGATTATTATTATTATTATTATTATTATTATTATTATTATTATTAATGTTGGTATTTTATATAATAATATAATATATTTTTAAATAATACTTAAATAAATTATTATTATTATTATTATTATTATTATTATTATTATTATTATTATTATTATTATTATATGCTGAACATTTTAAGACGTTGGTAGAGGAAGGATTATTATGATTTGGTAGTATTATTATTAATAATATTGTTATTATAATTCTTATATGTTTTTTTTTATATATATAAAAAATAATGTTGAGAAAAAAAAATAAGCTTGATTTATAAGCATTGGTTGGCTATTTATGACACTGACAATTCTAAAAAAAAAAAAAAAATTGCTATGATCATAACACATTTGTCATTCTTTTTACGTTTGTTTTTACTGATTTTTTTAAAAAATTTTTTAGATTTATTTTTGTTGATCGTCAAGTAATGTGTTATAGCCTCATTAACATTTGCCAGTTATTTAATAATTAGTTATATTTAGCTGTTGAATCATCGTTGTTGGAAAACAAAAAATTCAAAATGTGCAAGGAAAAAAAAAATTGATCTAAAATGTGTCATTTAAATAAAAATGACTTTTCCTGCTGTAAATAACGAATACCAGTGTGCAATTGCATTATAGTGGCAGAGAGAATAGCCTCATGCTAATCGTACATGCTGCACACTCCGGATTAATTGTCCTTGACGAACAAATGCTTATTCAAAAGGAAGGAGAAAAAAACGCGAGACGTCCCAATCCAAGCGTACCGCGGCGTACTCTGTATACTGTGGGAAATGAAAATTGGGCTGAAGTGTTTTTAATTAAATAAGTCAGAGAAACTCCAGGAAATGGCTTAATTTCATATTGAGACACATGACTTGGGGATCTTAGCGAACCAATTAACCTCAGCGCAGCTCATTAAAAAGCTGCTTTCATGGCCAGGAGCTGGAGACTTATCTGCCAACATAGACATGAAAGCAAATTTGTAAATCCCAAACTCTAAAAGTAATTGGAAAGGTAGATGCAAAGGGTAGTACTAAAGTGACATGGCTGTGCTAAAATTAACTAAAAAATTAGTTATTAGAAAAGTAATGGCAGAAGGAAGCAGACCTGTTTTTTTTTTTTTTTTTTAAAGGTTAAATTAGCCAAGGGATGAGTAATCACTAAATGAGAATAGGATGCCCGGACAGCATGTTATTTAGAGCGCACATCTTGTGAAAATGCTTTCCCATAGCAACAATGTGTAAAATGTATACCTTTGTGTTATGTTGAATAAGCGGTCTTATTTATAGACCACAACTGCAGCTCACATTATGTTGGTTTAGTAGGTTAGCTGAATTAGACTAGGGGTCACTGCCCTCACAGACCCCACTGAAACCTCATCGGGACTGCAGAGAAAGGCGTTTCTTGGTCCCTCAACCACCGTTTTGTTTTTTATACCTCATTGAAAGTCCATTAGTGTCAGAGTGGAGGACATTACTGTCACCATTTTGATTATTTAGATGTAGGCTAATAATTTTTAAAGCCTACTGACCAAAATCAGATGATGCTTCGCTGCTCATTATTAAAATGAATTATTTAATGGGTTAATGACATTTGAAGATTTTTAATGTAAGGTTTGTTTTTGCAAATGTGTGTGTTTAAGCGTGTCTGAATAGAACAAGAACAAATTTTGTGAGGAAAAGCCTCTGCATCTTTCCGAGTCGGAGGTCAAAATACTCTTTACATTTCATTTCAGCACTCGCTTTGACTGATCTTCTCACTGATCCCCTTTGGTGATCAGTCATTTGATAAATGTAACCTTCTTAATACTCCGCTCCGAGGGGCAGACGGACAGGGAGCGCAGACGGGCACGGGACGTGTATAGGTTACACCGCCCCGCAGCTCCACGACACCCATCCAGCGTTCGCTAGAAGGCAAATGGCATCCGAAATCTGATTAGGCCCCATTATAAAGAGTGATATTTTCATCCCGGCGATTCTCGGTACTGTGTCAGTACTCTCCACTGTTGCAGTGCCGGGAAGAGCCCAGGCCTTTGACAGATAGTAGATATCCCAACCGTCGCTTGTTTGGACATCGCTGTCTTTCACGACGTGGAAAAAACAGACAGCCGAGAAAATAGGAAGCAGCTAAATAATGTCAAAAGATCAGAAATCAATGGGCCGGAGGAATGTGATCCTACTTCTCCTCTCATATGCACTCCACCAGAGTGTTTTTCCAGGGCCGCTGAAGTTGCTTGTGTTCACCCCCTTGGAGATGTAACATAAGCATGGGGGAAGCGGTGTAACAATGTTTGGCTATCAGCAAAAATAACCTTTTACTTAAAGGTTACTATCAGAAGTTTATTAAGTTACATGCTTTTTATTTACAGGGAGAAAATAAAAGGACGGAAAGCTCAATTTATTAATGCGCCAGATCGGGTTTCTTTGAATTTTGAGATACAAAAGAATAACAGGAAACTGATCGATAGTATGACAGAAAGAGCAGGAATATATCGCTATTGTATTATCAGGAAAACGTTGACGTTTTAGTCGCATGTTCGCAGCATTGTAATCGGTTATAATGAGGGAGCGAGAATGCTGCACCGTTGAGCTTTTGTGTCGCCCTTCGAGGGCGGGAAACAGACACAGGATTACAACACACACTCACACACACACACACAAAAAAAATCTGGACATTTCTAGGAGATAAATTTAATTTCTTTGCTATTTGGAGGTCTTCTTTGAAAACTGTAATGAACACATTCAGAAAGCGGAGAATAGATTTACTCTTAGCTTCAAATAAGTCTGTGTTATCGTACTCTGTCATTCGCTCCTTCCTATTTTCGAGCTGCTAATTGATGTTTTTGATGTCGGCGAGAAAATTGAAGAAAATGTCATGTGTGAACCAGCGCGGAAGTTAATAAGATTGACTTCGTTGACGGAATTCACAATGAGCAAAGGAAAAGCGTATAATAGGGCCTCGCTGCATCGCCCATACATCTTCGGATGGGATGAAATCGACACCCGCCAAAGCCCGGTGTGGAAAGATAGAACATTTGGGAAGGCTATTCTTTTTTTTTTTCCCGTCTTTTGCGGTTTGTTTTGTTTATCTCTCTGCACTCCGAGCATCTGACTGGTGTGCATAAGCAGCTGTGTATCCTGCAGGCTCCTGCCTCGAACCAGGCCCAACAATTCGAAGCGAACTGTCTCCCAGGGATACCCTCCCACTCCAGACAATACTTATTCTTAATGCTGTTTTGAGTTTGAAAAGGCACAGGGCTTGAAAAAAGGTTAGATAAAGATATGTCTAAGAGATGCACAGATATCAGTTAGGGTCAATGCATATGCTTGGCCGACGTAGAAAAGAGCTTAAATTCAAATCCCCTTGAATAAAAGGATTGAAGCACCACCACCGTCGCTCCATCTTTAGCCGTTTATCGAACGCTGGCCGCGAGCCGACCGAAATCCATTGTTCGCGACGTTCGCGTGCAACGTTTTTTATCAGCTGCGCGCAAGAAATTACGAAAGTCGTTCTCTGTTTTTTTTTTTTTTTTGTCTGTAAGAAAATTGTTTTTGTCGTCACTCGGCAATATGGCTAGGTGTAATAGGGTTCTGTGTTTTTAATTAGGGTGCGGATTAGCCGAGTTCGGTTCACTGGCTCTGATTATTTTTTTCCCGCCCTTTAGGGGAATGAGCTAAAACCCTAATGCGGCCAGTACCCCCAAGCGGTCCTTTTTTGAAGACACCGAACAAAAAAAAAAAATCGTAGACTCTGCTAGTGTTCAGCCCTCCAAGGACCCACAGTAAGGGACATTATTCTCGGAATAGCCAATTAATTCCACTGGCAATGATCGGTTAGCGCTTCTCCCGGCCCTCCTCGCCCCCCGCGCTCCACTCGGCATTTGAAATGCTAACACAATGAAATATTTTTCTATTGGTCGGTGTCCCTCGGCTAAGCCACCGCCGCGGGCAGAGAATTTCATCGACTGATGAGACCAGAGGCGGACCCGATAAAAAGGTTACCTGTACGTGACATACACTCAAAATGGCTAGCGCTACCTTGAACTCGAAAGTTCTGTAACTTTTATTTGACTTTTCATCGTTAGCGAGGCAGCACTTCTGCGCCCGTGGAGAGTCGAAATGAAGGACGGCTACTTGTTTGTGTCCACAGAAGCATGAAACATCCTTGCTCGTTTTTCGAAAGCGTTTCGTCACTTTTTGTTTTTTTGTGCTCGATCTGATTTGCATGTTATCTAGCTACTTTAGATAATTAGCGATATTTGGTTGTGGCGTCAAAGACGGCGATCATGAAAGCACGCTTTCGAACGACCACACAGAAAACGGTCGCGTTAAATCCCATTGTTTCCGAACGTTCGGCGTATCGCCGGGGCTTTGTGTTGCGGTCTGGGTGCTAAGAAAAGAGCAGTAGTGCACCTGTCATATCAACAGCTGAGGGATGGGGAGGGTGTCGAGGAGTAACGGGGAGGAGGTATGGAGTTTTTTCTCAAATTGTTAGTTGAAGTAAAAGTATGGTGTTGGAATCCCCCCCCCACCCCCACGACAGACACAAACACCATAAGCCTCTCTCTCTTTTTTTGCGGCGCGCACACACACACACATATATTTTGCTGTCTACAAGGAGTGAGGCAGGTGGCTCCCCATGGCTGCAGCTTCATGACAACATGCCATTAGAAATAGCAGGCCTGTTGATCAATCCAGCCGACATGACAGCTTCGCCGCAAGGCCTGGCTCTTTGAGCACCATCTCTGCGGCAGCTCCCTCTCCTGTTTCTCCTCACTAATTGGTGAAAGTTCTCTTATATATGCTTGTGGCACAGGGCTCTTTTTTCCCTCCTCTTCTTCTTCTCTTTCTCCTTCTTTTGCTCTTGCCTCTCCTTCCACCCATCATCACCCCTTATGTATTTTTTCTTTTTGTCACAATGGAAGTGATAACTTTTAGTTAGATATTGCAAGTGGGTTAAAAATGATATGTGTGCCGTAGGCATTTTTGCGCTCTGAATTTCTTATTGTGTTTTTTTAAAGAGCGAGATGCGGAATAGGGCTATGGTTTGACATTGGTTCATGGCAGCAGAACAACAGATTTTTTAGCATGTGGTCCTTTAAAAAGACTTTTTACTTAATTGAGCGTTTTTTAATTCAGTCTTTTACACAGAATATGTGACCCTGGAACACAAAACGAGTTGTAAGTATCAATTTTTTCGAAATAAAAGCTGAATAAATAAGCTTTCCAGTGATGTATGGTTTAAATCAAAAAAATCTAAATATTGAGAAAATCACCAAGCTCTTAGCAATGCATATTACTAATCAAAAATTAAGTTTTGATATATTCACAGTAGGAAATTTACGAAATAGAACATGATCTTAATATCCTAATGATTTTTGGCATAAAAGAAAAAATTATAATTTTGACTACTGCTACAAATATTTCCATGCTACTTAAGACTGGATTTGTGGTCCGGGGTCACAAGGCAATATAACAGCTTAATTAAATTGATTTAGGCTTTTTATTCATCTTTTTTTTAAAAAAACACATGTGTAAAATGCATACAAGAGCCATCAAACCAATTGTCAGGATTTTCATTCTGCTCCGTGCAAGCTGTCATGTTCCCGAGCCGTGTTTAAACCTACTGTCATCTCCCGCTGAAGTGCTTAACACCCCCTCTTTGATTTCTCCCTTAACTAAATAAATTAGTGCGGAGATGGAAAGAGAAACACACAGCAAATGTTTAAATATCTCCTATTTGTCATCTGTTTACGCTTTTAATTACATAGACACAGCTTAGCGCTAGC